>JARHVA010010045.1:2500-70000 GCA_037957365.1 Torreya grandis
TTTTTTTAATTGATCAATAGTCCCTCAAATTGTATGATGGTGTATTTTTTAGTTTATATTTGTATTTTTTATCTGTTATTGTTCGTTATTTTTCTATATAAAGATTAGCATCCTTTGATGATGGTCTCAGGGATTTTATGCATTTTGTGTTGAATAAATTTTGTAAGGAGTGTTATTGAATAAATATATGAAGTGTGAAATTTTATTTCATAAATACTTTAAATTATTTATGTATGTTAAATATTTCTTCACTTATCTAGTTTGTTGGAGAGTTCATCATTTGGTATCAGAGAAAGTTAGAATCATGTGGAAATTTTGTTACAAGTATAATAGATGGAAACAATACAAGGAAGAGGAGGAGTTTATCAGATAAACAGGGTTATGTAAGAGTTGTAAAGGCAATTGGAATAACTCATTGATATTGTCATGAATCAAATCAAAAGGAAAAAATAAGATGACACTAAAGAAGAAACAATTCATGAAGAAGTGTATCAAGAAGAACAAAAACCATCAAGGGAAGAGAGAATGATTACAACCTTAGAGGGGAGGAATGAAGGAGTCACATGTTATGTTCTAGACTATATAAGTAGTTTAAAACTAGAGGATGTGATAGACTAATTGAATAATATGGGGAAGTTCTTTGAATATAAAACCATGAAATAAAATAAGAAAGTGAAATTTGAATTCACCAAGTTAAAAGGCCATGAAATGATTTGATGGGATATTTATACACATAATATTTTCAAACTTCATAAACTAATAATGCTTTTTATTATTAGGAACCCATCAAGTCTCAATATCTTTGAGTGCATGCCATAGGGGGTACACCAAGAAAGGGGTGGGTAGACCATTGGTGCTTCATAGGTTTATTGTCCTTTATTGACACTTATTATCAATCCAACCATCTTGTAAGAACATTCCCCTAAGTTTTACTGCTATTTTACACATTCATACAATATTTAACCACCTTCAGTATCCTTTTTCCTAACTTAAAACCTCTTTTCATAGTTTGCATGACTATATACACTTATTGGAAAAACTTGTTTAGAGTCTAGGTTGGCTCTTGGCCGACCTAGTTTTTAACCTAATGAGTTTTTGGCAATAATGATACTAGGTCAATTGGGTTGACCTTGTCCACCAAAATTTTTGGAAGGGTTTACGGTTAGATATTCCTATATAAAACATCCATTCTATCATTATTAGAGATAAATTAAGAGTTATTATTTCATTATCACTTATTTGTAATCTGCTCTTCCACCATTCTACTTGAGTAGTCTTAGCTTAGGGTTTCTATTTGGATAAGAATTTAGTCTTTTGGAGAATTATTGGATGCTTCATACTTTCATAGTGATCCTTACAAACCAAAAAAACCTCTTTAAAATCAACTTTGTCAAAGGGATAAATTGAGTCTCGATGGGGTTGTCTTATAAGTAAATATCTCAAACTTTGCTCCTCTCTTTAGTAGATATAAGTAGCATAAGTAATAGATTTTAAATAATATTAATATTCATCTACATGCATTATGGTCTTACCTATACATATATTAATTATGATTTCATTATGCATGTTTACTTTCATTTGTTTACTAACCTCCACTTTGTTTCACAAGCTTTGGTGAGCACTAGACTAGATTTTTTTGCTTTACCTATTATTAGTATAGTGAATATGAAAACATAAGACCTAGTTAGGGTTATTACATAGTTTTTCTTGATTGGAAGCTTTATAACCCTCCATAGTGATATTATTGTGGTAATATATCCCTTAATTAGGTCTAGAGGTTCCATATTGGTCATGTTATCAATTATCTAAATGATCCCCAATCAAAAATGTAAGTAGGTTCTATCTTTTTTAACTAGGATTGATTTGTAGATCAGATGAATTTTTTATTGCATACATTCTAGTGAACCCAATGTGAATTTAAATCTTAATGGTTTTTCTTCACACTTTTTCATTTATATCATTTAATTATTTTATACTTGTGATACTAGGTTGATTAGGCTGATATAGTTTATAACTTCTATGTGTAGGTTTAACACATAGTCTAATCAAAATGATTATGTTTTTTCTATGCAAGTATTCATTAGATATAGGTTACTCAATCAAAAAATATGACACAATATTCTTATTCACTTTTATATAGTAGGCTATGTCGAACAAGTTGACTTAGTCTATTCTTTATCTCTAGAACAATAAACTAAGTCATATAGGTCAACTTAGTATCACAGTCAGCTTCTAGATAACAAAATAGTTCAACTAGGTCAACTCAATCATCATAAATAGGCTTCAAAAAATAGGGAATTAAAGAACTACGTTGACCCAGTTAACACAATTGGTAACAATTGCAAGTATCATTCAAGGAAATTGAATAATAATTTCATAGTGCTTAACATCTTCCAACCCACCAAGGTTCCTTTATTTATCTATTTCAATTTAGTTCTTCCTTAAAATTCTATTTTACAATGTTTGCAATCTTCAGAACTACAATCCTACAATAAACTAGGTCAACCTAGTCAATCTAATTCTATAGTCTAACTTCTGTTTGAAAGACTAGGTGGACCTAGTCAACTTAGTTCTTAAGGACTCTTGTTTATGAAGTATAGTGATGACCATATTAACTCATTTTTATAATTTTTGCATACACTATTAGCTAAATTGACTCTGTGTTGTGCTTAAATTGGGAATTAACAACTATATGCTAGTAATTAATTCACACTTTCACTTTTAGTTATTTGCATGCTTAAAATATCTCACATAGTATAATTAGTTTGTTTTTCAATATACCATTTTGTTTTACTATTTTGATATTTTGTGCACACACTACAAAATCACATAACTTCAAAATACATTTAATCATTTATCTACCTAAGTCCTATCTACATCGATTTCATCACTAAGGGGGAAGTCAACTAGGTTTTATAGCCAAGTATAAACATGTGGTTAATGCCATATATTAGAAAATCACCCAACGCCCTTATCATTGTTGGATTGTGAAGTGAGTGGGTAGGCCCCAAGATAAAGTTATTACCATTGCCAACATAGATCCCTTTCAGCTTAAACATCCTGAAACCATCCATAGATCACTTTTTAGTTCTCAACTTTCACCCAACTTCCCTATCACACTTAAAATAATAATTTATAATAATCTAACAACATTCAGGATAACCACTTTTTTAGCATTTAATTTTTAGTTGATTCCTTGGTCTTTGCTCATTGTATGTTTTATTTCAAAAACTTACATTAGCTAGCATTGGTGCAAGGTTTTGTGTTGTGTGCCCCAATTAGATCATTCTCTTTAATACAATTGTTTGTGTGCTTACTTTCATCTCTTTTTTTATTTAAATTGATAAATATTTCCCTATTTTAAGTATATTATCATTATACTCAACACAATCTCCTACAAACTATTTGTATTCCTACCTATAGTACTAAGTCTACTTGGTCAACTATGTACCCCTTTTGCCATCCAGGATATAGTACTAAGTCAACCTGATTGACCATATATCCTTACTAGACTATGCTTTTTTCAATTTGAGTACTAGGTCAACCTAGTTGACTTTGTACTCTTACTGTTATCTTGTCTATCTGACTTAGTTCTCTACTTTTCTTTAGTTAGAATTTTGTTCATTTTCTTCAAATCATCATGAATTCCCCTATTATAATCTTCTTAGACAACCTAAATCCATTTAGACAATATATATAATATTCATTTCTCCCTCTTTTTTATTTCTAATAGAACCCTTACTCTTGGATCACCTCTTCCTCTTCTTTTTCTATGGATTGCAACATGGTTCAAATCACACCTAAAGATGAAGTAGGTTGATCTTATCCTTTTTATAACTATCAAGACAATTCTCATCTTCAAAACTTTCAACATAATGTGGGAGCAATTAAAAAAAATCTATCCAAAAACCCCATAGGTAATCCGCCTTCCAAAAACCCTCCCCCTAATACCAATTCAGGGAGTTTTCCTAAAAACACCAACCCACCAATGGATATGACTCAACTTATTGCACAAGTCATAAAACAAATGAACATAATGTAAACTTATAACACCTCTTAAATTATGTAATTACAATGTTATTTGATCAATATGGATAACCAACCTCTGGCTCTCAATCCTCAAGCCAATCTAAATTTTAGTCCTTCACCTCATAGAAATGCCTTAGGAAATGGTATTCCTCAACCTATAAAGATTAAAATATGCTTCAAAATATCCAAAATTAGAGTTTATCTCCTTTCATCATGTCCATTGATATTGGTAATATATCTCCAACTATCAAGTATGATGGGGACTAAAGCCCCTACATCCTTTCTCAAATCATTTGGAAATATTTATAAAGAGTTTATCCAAACTAATATTTTTGCCACAACTAAACTTCTAGTTAAAACCTTCACTAACAATGTATTGGAATGGTACAACCAACTTACCCAACATTCCATTTGGCAACTTGATGATTTAGTCAATCTTCTAGTTAAAGAGTTTCAACATAATGATATTCATAAAAACTACCTTAGCCATTTCATCAATTGTAATTAGACTCCCATCGAATTAATTCATGATTTTATCAAATGATGGAAATATCTGGCCCATAAATCCAACCACAATATGACTGATGACAATTTATTTAAAATCTTTATAAGTAATTTAAATCCTTTGCTTTAATATAACATTCAAACTTTTTCTCCAATCACTTAATAAATCTCTTGACCAAGCTAAAAATCAAGACTTCCTCATGAAAAAATTTGAACCTAACACTAAATTCCTCAAAGGATATTTCCAAACTTATACCAATGCCATCACCATCAATACTCCTCAAACCAAATCAAGAGTTTCCAAATCTGACACTCCCCCATATTGTCACATACCACTAACTTTGTAGAAAATGAAAAAAAAAATTACCACCATCTAAACCCTTTACTTATTCTAATAATCCTCTTAAATCATATGATGATAATTAATTTTGTTGGTTCCATGCCAAAAAATTTCATTGTCATGAAACTTGTCAGGCACTTACTAAATTTACTATCTCCTACATGCTTGGTGATTCCTTCAATCAAGAAGCCACGATCCAATTTTTTTGTCAAGAGTACACCACTACTTCTCAAAAATTACAAGTTTCCAAGGTTTCTTCTTCTAATAGCCAAAAATATTTTTCCACAACTAATCATCAACAAACTACAAAGGATGTTTAGGCTATTGATGCTGACTATGACCAATATTACAATAATTCTTAATATGTTAACATAACTACGGTCAATTATCATCACAAACTATCTCACACAAATCCTATCACAAAACTTAAAAAACCATATTTAAAATAATAACTTATCAAAGATATTATAAACACTCACTTAGCTTTAGAAGCCCATGAGGAACCACTTACTTCTTCTTAACCCCCAATAACTTCTATCCCTTCAAAATCTACCGTACCTTATAAACTTTGCACTAGTTCTAATTCTAAATGCCATTTAAAATTTATTGAAGAATATAACTCCATGCCTTGCAAGATTACACTTATGGATTTAGTTCATACTTACCCTTATCATCATAAGTTCTTCATGCAGTAATTATAATAAATTGAAGATCCATCTCTTATTGATGAAGAACCATCCCCTATGGAGCCTAAATTACCAATGTACATACCATTGAAACTATTTGTCCTTCTTCCAAGCATTCTATTGAATTTCTTGAATAGGACATGATCAATGATGAGATTATTTTTTACATCAATGATCCACCACTATTCATTAAAATAGTCATTAATAATATCCTTATTCTTAAATTTTTAATTGATGAAGGGTCCAGTATTAATGTGACATCTTTGTGGTTTACCCAACAACTTGGTTATAATAAGGATCATCTCAAGTACACATGCCTTCCTTGTCATGGATTTGATAAAACTAATCAGAAACTACTTGGTTGAATTTGGATTCATATAACAGTTAGACCTAAGACTATTCAAACTAAAATTATGGTCCTTGGTTTACCCTTATCTTATGACATACTCCTCAATCACCCTTGGAATCATGGAATGAAGGTCATCACCTCTTATGGTAGTTGATGCATTAAATTCCTACATAACATCAAATGATATAAGAATGAGGCTGATCCTAACCGTTGGAGTATTCAACTTCTTAATCCAAAATTTCAATATCACATCCCTAGCATTTTTACCATCAATAGTGCTCCCTTATTTGAGTTCATCAACATCAATCCAGACTTACAGGTCACTCATGTTAATTTAGATGATGATGAACCTTATGACTTACAACATACATCCAAAACTACTAAGTTACCTCCTTATATCTTGGAGTGGCATCCTACTTATTTATCACTTTGTGATCACACTATTCCTCTCATTAATAAGATCATTGATTTTACCACACCATGAAATTCTTAGGAACCTTATTTACTATAATATACCTTCACATGCAATGAATATGGAAAGGCAAAATTATTCCAAGGCCTTCTAATCATTTTTCCACAAAAGTTTAATAACCTCATAATTTCACCTTCTATAACTCCCCCTGAATCTCAATAATGTACCATTTCTCCAACCTATGATGATAACTAAAACATGGCCCAAACTCAATCTTGAGGCTTGGATGTTCAAAATTAATAGAAAATTTTATATTAAATAAATGATTTTAATTGGGATGTTCACAACATTTACATAGATTGTAAATTAAACCCAGAAGGTCACGTACCTCCTTTTAATTCTCCACTTATTGATACTCCTCGGGTGGTAGAACAAATCCTACCTTTCAAAGCTTTGGAGATTCTTACATATTGTCTAACACCTATAGTTCTCATCACTACACCTGATTCTTCCCCCATAAAATAAACTAATGACATACCAATCTCATCCAATCAATCTACTCCTACTCTTGACATTACATTAGATGCCTAGGCCATAGATGTCCATCAGATACATTATGAATATGAACACCATGGTAATTAAATTCTAGATCTTGAATTAGATGTTTATTACTATGGTCCTCTTCCCACTTTACCTAGCAATGAGGATGAAGCTATTCTTTAATTACTTCATGTTCAGGAACCTCAAATTTCATGGCAACATCACAAACTTAGGAATTTCAAAAATAAATCCCCTTATTTCAATAATTTCATCACTATAATTGATCCTAAATCCAATCCAATTTCCTCTTTACCTAATGCACCATACCACTTCCAAGATGGTAATGTTATGCTTATTGAAGAAACTACTCACATTGAATATGGTACTCCATCATTCCCTTGACCAATTATAGTTTCTCACAAACTTTGACCTACTAAACATGATAAATTTAGCTTAATTTTTTTATAAATATCATGAGGTCTTCAATTTATCCTATAAGGACATGCCTAGTATTGACCCTACCATTGTGGTATACAATATCATCACTTATCATAATACTAAACATGTGCATCAAAAACAATGAAAATTTCCACCCAAAGTTTCCACCTTATATCACAAAGAAAATATCAAACTTCTCGATGCTAAGTTTATCAAACCTATGGACTACTCTGAATGGGCTTCTAACATAGTCCCTATTCAAAAAAAGGTCACCATCATCATTTTCATTTTCATCAACTTCTATAATATTAATCTTGTTTGTCCCAAGGAGAATTTTCCTCTACCTTTGATAGATACCATCATTGATTCCATAGCTAGTTATGAAATTTTATCTTTCATGGATGGATTTTTAGGCTATAACCAAATTCACATTGATTTTGAGGACCAACATAAGACCACTTTCACCATGGAATAGGGCACTTATTGCTATGTTAAAATACCCTTCCGACTCAAAAATGTGAGAGCCACTTATCAATAGCCAATGACTCATATATTTCATGATATTATGCACAAAATTATATAAACCTATGTAGATGATGTCATTACTAAGTCTAAATGTCGTAAGACTCATATTTTCAATCTTGCCATCATCTTCAACCATCTTTTCAAATACAATGTTAGACTAAATCTTTACAAATGTTTCTTCAATGTCACATTTGGTTAAATTTTAGGATTATTAGTCTCTCGCCATGGAATTTATGTTGAACCTACCAAGATTTATGCTATCTTTCAACATGACCATTCCTTGATTCATTTCGTACATTCACATTTATCTAGATAAACTTGGGTAAATTAAATGATATATCCCTAAAGTGGATTACCATATATATTCCATCAATTCTTTTCTTAAGAAAGGTAATGCTCTAGAATGGATGGACCCTTCTTAAAAATCATTTGATAACATGTAATAATCATTTTTTTACCCACCCACTCTTCATCCTCCTTCCAATGATCAACCTCTTATATTATACACTTCTTCCACACCCATATCAATTGGGGCAATGCTTTCTAAACAATATGATACCATAAGAGAGTATTCCATCTACTACATTAGCTAAGGCCTCATTAATTATAAGAAATGTTACATAAAATATGAAGATGATTGCCTCACCATATATTTTATATCTAAAAAAATTTGACATTATATGCTTTATCATACCACTTATGTTATCATACAATCTCATCCCCTTTGTCACTTCTCCAAAGACTTTTTCCTTGGAGATAAAATTGACAAATGTATGGTCCTCTTTATGGAATTTTATCTCAAAATTATTACTCAAAAATCTATCGAAGGATAAATCATAGCTGATCAACTTGCATTAGCTCCCATGCCCACTACCAATCACCTTTAAGGTAATCTTCTTGATGATAATATTCTCTATATTGAAGGTCTCAATCAAGCCATATCTCTTAAAGATTACTTCCATAAACTCACTATTGACCTTGAAAACTGTAATCTCAATGATATGCTATCATCCTTGATACTACTAAACCAAAATTAGTTATACAAGAAATTCCTAAAATTAATGTTGATTTATACGAGGATACTTTGACCCTTGATTTTGATGGTGATAAATTCCTTAAAATAAATGGGAAAATTTATATTCTTACAATCCCACTTGGAAAAACAATCCCTTTAGCTTTTCACTTAACATTTAATGTCACTAATAACATGGCAGAGAATGAAGCTTTAATCTTAGATATGAGATCTCCTCTTGATTTATATATCTAATATCTACATGCTTTAGGTGATTCCTATCTCATTTACCATAAATTAATGGTTATTACCAATGCAAAAGTGACAATCTCATTTCTTATTATCAAATTTTAACTAATCTTTCCAAACATTTCATCTCTTTCACCATAGAACCTATCCCTTGATATCAATATTATATTGTTGAATCTATTTGTTCTTCAACATCTCTTTTTCATCTGCACCAAGTTCTTTCCAATCCCACTTTTCTTATCTAAATAATAAAATATGTGTCTTCTATTCAAACACAAGATTCACTTATCTACCACATCGAGGCTATCACCATTCAATAAATCCCATGATATATATACATAATTCAATTTCTAGAATATCAAAAATATCCTCCAAACCTTGATTCTTATGAAAAGACTCATATTCACAAACATGATTTTAAGTATGTATTTTGAAATAACATTCTATATTCTCACATATTGAAGGTACCTCGCTCTACTATGTTATTCAATATGAAGTTCCTACCTTCCTTGAACAAGCATATGGGTGTATTTGTAGTGTCCACTATAGTGGACATGCTATAACCCAAAAATGCTTACGTATGGGATATTTTTGGCCCACTCTAAAAAATGATTCCTTCAAATTTGCTAAAAAGTGTACTCCTTGCTAGCTTAATGATGATTTAATTTATTCACCTCCAATTGAGCTTCAAAATTTCAAATATCCATGGCCATTCTTTATGTGGAGATTATATCTCATAGGCAAATTACCTCAATCTCAAGATGGTCTTGTTTTTATAATCACATCCATAAAATATTTTACCAAATGGGTTGATGTTATGTCCCTTATTAATGTTACCCATTCTTCCATCTCCAAATTTATCCATAATCAAATCATTTATACTTTGGTGTCCCTCATACTATGATTTCAAACAATGGTGGTAATTTCAAAAATAAAGATGTCAAATGACTATGATAAATTTTAATTCAATCATAAATTTTCCACACCCTATCATCCACAATGTAATGGAGGAGATAAGGCCACAAATAAAATTCTCCAAAATATAATTTTTGAAACCTGCATATATTGGCACCTTCATCTCTATCATTCTCTTTTGGCTTATTGTACTAGCATACATACTACCACTGGAGCAATTTTTTTCTCTCTAGTATATGGTTATAAGTCAATCATTCCATTAGAAGTTGAGATTCCCTCTCTCTCTATATGTCTTCATGTTATCATACTCAATGAAGAATTACGTGAATCTCACCTTCATGCTCTTGATCTCCTTGATGAACATCATATTTATGCTTTACAACATAATGACCAATATAAGGACCGTACTGCAAAACAACATAATAAATAAGTCAAAGTTTACACTTTTAATTTTGGTAATATTTTCCTTAAAATATACTATACTCATGAAAAATAAATTAAATATACCCAAAAATGGTGGGAACCCTATTTAGTCAAATATATTTCTGGTCCAAGTACCTATCACCTTCAAACCAATGAAGGTCATATTTTCAAAGAACCCACCAAAGCATAATTCTTCAAGAAGTATTTTCTCTAATCCTTCCCTTATTTTTATGCTTTCTATATGCTATATATCTAACAATTTTTTTAGGCTACTTACATGGGCCTTACCCTCTATAACAGTTCTTTCTTTTCACAAACCTTAGTCCTTCCTTTTGGTCTTTTGGTTTCCCCCTTTTTCAAGAGTTGCATTATAAAACCATGGATAGGACCTAGGATTTCTCAGGATGTATTTTCATCCTATTTATTTCCATACTTTTATACAATTTTTATACCTTTTTAGGTTTCTCTTTTATTAGTTATAATGTAAGACCATGGATAGGACCTGGTCTTCCTCATGAAATCACCATTTTTTCATTCATTTTCTAGAATGTGTTCTACAATGGTTATGAATTTCTAATCTTTTTTCTCAACTTTAGATTTTACTTCTTTTGATAGATGAAACATACACAAAAATATATTTTAGTATGTTTTTCTACATTTCCCTCATTTTTATGATAAGGAATCACACTTTACTGTCATTGTATCTCTTTTACACCCTTTGTCACATTTATTACAATTTAAAGTAATTAAAATTGTTTCATGTTTCATTCCTCTTGATTTCCTTCTATTTCACTCCACATTGGATAAAATAAGTTTTAAGTCAAGATAACATGTTTATTTCACATATATTTATGAGACTCTTAGGAACCATGCTCTCTAAGTTATCTCTCTTAGAAACCAGGTCCCAAGTATTCAAATGAAAGTCATCTTTAGAACCTGTGTTTGGTTTTCCAAATTCTTATGGAGGAGGAATAAAAAAATCCATCAAGAAAGTTAAAATCGAAATCATCTAAAACAAATGACAATGATGTATATAAGGTAACATAAAATTTTCAAAAGTCAAAATCACACCAAAAGATGTGATTATAATTATATCTCCTATCTCTAATCAAAGCTCGAACTCCATATTTTCCCTCACAATAGAGTTGAGGTCCATTGGGGTGTGGTAGGCTAGTAGATTGGAATAAGAGAATTCAACAAACTATATGGTGTTACCTAATTTTTCATGTAGGTATTTAATCTTCATATTAGATTGGTGACTCTATAAGGGGTCATGAGGAATGGGGATCAAGTTATGGGAAGGTAGGTCCATTTTAATTTTCATGCATATAGCCTTCATGGGTTGATATACATACTTCAATTTTTTGACCTAAGACTTTTGTGGATAAGATAAGTTATTTAGTGTCCTTAAGGTTGATAGTACTCTTGTTTTGACAAATCTAATTTCAGTGTCTTGACTTCAAAAAGACTTCTTCTACCTTGGTTTTTCCATCATTCTCCACTCCCCCATTTCATTTTCCCTATTTATAATCAAATTATGATTCTAAATATATTTTCCCTTCTTCTATACTTAGTTATTATTCACATCTTAAAAACATGATAGAATTACTCTATTTTAATTTTATCTATGCTTAGAAAAAAACAATATGCTTGAATAACTATGGATTACTTTATTTACACAATAGATCTACATTTCTAGACTTGTTTTACTTTCTTTTTACCATTTGTCATTATTGTACCACCTTTTTATTTTAACACTTGATTCCATTTCTAATTTCATGTACTTTTTCCATTATTGGGTGAGGTTGGATTGTTACCTCTCACTCATCTGTGTTGTTTTCACTATTATGCACTTTTTACATTGATGATTGGGTAAGTATTATTACTTCTCATTCATCAATATTGTTTTGCTATTTTTTCTTTCCCATATTTGTTTAAGTGATTATTGTTACTACTTTTATATTGATGTTTGATTATCATCCATTAGAAATGTATCCTTGGTTTGATTTGGTGAGTTTTCCTTTCTTGCTTAGGAATTTATTGGTATTTAGTAGCCTTGGATTTTTAGTTACCTGATTTACTCTAAATTTTGACTTGGTTATTTAGTCTAAAATAACACTTATCACCCCAACTTGCCAAATTTTGAAGTACATCCCATCTACATATCACCAGTTATCTTGGCTTTCCTACATTTTTTTGTTTTTTTCTCTTTAGTTTTGTATTCTTGGGTTTGTTTAAATTAGTCTCCATATCCTCTATAATAAAAATTACAAACATAGAAGACAACCATCTAATGAAAAAGGTAAGTCAAGGTACACATAGATTTAACTTTTTAATTATTTCCCTTTATGCCATTTACTTTTAGTTATTTTTCTTTAAAATACTACAACTTTCTTTACTCTCAGTGTTGTGTGTTACTATGTTCTTTCTTGAATCACCATCCCTTGTTTCACCTGAGTGACACATGATGAGCTCCAAGTGGGGCATATATATATACATAATACTTTAAAACTTTATCAATTACTTATGTTTTTTATCTTGTAGGAACCCATTGAGTCTCAATCTCTCTAAGTACATGCCCTAAGGGGTGCACCAAGAAAGGGATGGGTAGACCATTGATGATTTATAGGAAATTTGTCCTTTATTGCCACTTATTATCAATCCAACTAGCTCCTAAAAGCATTTTCCTAAGCTTCTAGTCCTATTTTTCACACTCCTCTAGTATTTTACCACCTTTAGTATCCCTTTTCCTAACCCAAAACCTCTTTTAATAGTTTACATGACTATGTTATCTATGTCAACCTTGAACTCTTATTGATAGAACTTATATAGGGTTTGGGTTGTCTCTTAGTCAACCTAGTGAATTTTTGTCAATAATGGTACTATGTCGATTAGGTCAACCCTATTGGCCAAAAATTTTAGAAGGGTTTTGGGTTAGATTTGCCTAAAAAAACACATCCATTTTGCCATTCTTAGAAAGACATCAAGATTTATTATTTCATTTTCACTCCTTTATAATTTTCTCTTCCACCAATCTAATTGAGGAGTCTTAGCTTAGGGTTTCTACTTGAAGAATAATCTAGTCTTTTAGAGAAGTCCTGACTGATTTAGCCTTTCTTAGTGATCCTTGAAAAGCATAACAACCTTTTGTAAAGCACCTTTATCCAAGGGAGAGATTTAGTCTAGATGAGTTTTTATTACAGGTAAGTATCTCTAACTTTAATCCTCTCTTTAGTAGATATAATTAGCACAAGTAATGGCTTTTTAATAATATTACTCTTCATAAACATGCATTAGGGTCTTACCTATACATAGTTTAATTAGGATTCCCTTATGCATTCTAATTTAATTTGTTTACTAACCTCCACTTTATGTCACAATATTTGGTGAGTACTAGATTAGATTTATTTGCTTTACTTGTTATTCATATAGTGAATATGAAAACATAAGACCTAGTTTGGGTTATTGCATAGTTTTGCTTGATTGGAGGTTTTGGAACCCTCCCTAGTTATATTAATGTGATAAGATATCCCCTAATTAGGTCTAATGGATCCATATTTTTCATGTTGTTGATTATCTAATGTATCCCTAAATGGAAGTGTAAACAATATCTATCTTCTTTGAACTAGTATTGATTTATAGATCTGATGCATTTTTTATTGCATGCATGATCACCTATAGAAAGAGAGAAAAAGGAATAACAAGGAAAAAATAAACACACTGAGAAATATGTATAAGAAGATATGGAATAAATTTATTCTATTAGATTATACAAAAACCCTCTATATAAAATTACAAAATTGAAGACAAAAAGAAACATAATATACAAGTGTACACCAATGATTTTTACAAGATATCATAGCAATTGTAACATGAGATACACTAAAAAAATGGTTACAAGGTATGTGAATGGGTTTCAATTATCTATGTAAAAATAACTAAGCATGCATGGGATATTTTACATGGAAGAGACTGACTGACTATCCTTGATAGTAAAAGAGAAAAAAAATAGATAAGATTTTAGAAGATGAACTTGGCCAAGAAGAGGAAAATGCCCTCCAATAAGATGGGGAGGTAGGTTAAATACCAATATAGGTGGGTTCAATCCCATTAGAGGAGAATCATTACATGGTGCATAAAAGAGATATGATAATAGACAAGGATTCTGATATCAACAAAAAAGAAGAGTATTTCAAATAGGATGAGGTTATTGTGGTGATATAGGGTGGTTTACAAATAAACCCAAGTATTATGTTTGTTACAAGTGTTGAGAAGGACATAGAGAATTTGATTGTCCTTTCTATCATGGAGAACAAATGAAGTAGGAGCATAATAACCAAAATTTGTATTTTAAATAAACAACTAAGATAAGCAACTATAATATGAAAATTACAAATAGAGTAAGCAAGGAAAAATTTATGAGATAAATAACTATGTTATAGATGACATAGGTACTATACCAAGTTAATAATTCAATAATAACTTCATTAGAAATAATTTTAATGACTTAGTATTTACATAGAGATGAGTCACTATATGAAAACTCACACATTCCTATCCACATACTTTCTATATGGCCTTCCTAGAAAACCCATAAATAATTTATAAACTCACCTAAGTACCTTAATAGACCATAAAATAGTCAGCAACTCATTAGGCAAGTCAGAAAGAGTTCAGTAAACCAATATTAATTAAAATCAGATTCAATAGAAGAATCATCATATTAGGCTTTCATAGCAAAGATATACAAAAAAGTCAAATAAAAAACATGGATAAGTGTAAGGACTATTTCAAAAATCAATACAATAATAAATAGTTTTTATCAAAACCCTACATTTAGTTTTGGTACTAGTGAGAGCACACATAAGTTCTTTCCATGAGATGATTTCACCATGACCATTGTAAGGATCACTGCACTTGTGCATTCCTATTAGTGGATTGGCATTATTAAAAATTCATCTTAGATCCACCTATTTATTCTTATGCTTTAGATAATTCTCATTAGGTACATCATGATGGATGTAACTACACAAGAATCTAACACATCATGTATCATTTTCAAATTAAGTTTATGCATATTTCACATTAACCATTTGGTAAAATTTTGAATAGAGATTAAACCCTTAATTTTAATCCATATGCATCACTTGGTCAATATTTGATCAATGTAAATGCATCAAAATATAATAATATAAAATTATTTTTTATGTTTATGTTTCAATAACCATGCTTATATTTTGCATAAGAATATTCATAAAATTCACCACCAACCCATGGTACAAATTGGGATTAGATAGTGGTTTTATCTTCATTAAAATGTACTAAATAAAATAATTTTATTTTATTCATTCAATAATCTAAGTGATTTACACTAAGTCCATATGACTCGTAAGTATGCCTATGTCAACTTAAATATTTGAGAAAGACATATTATTATCATTATTTCTTATAATAATTCATTTACTCATTACAATAAGAGTCATTTACACTTCGTTGTTATGATCATAATGCCTATGAATTATTCCAAATTTAATTCATGATTCAAAAACTTTTATTCCTTTTAATAATGTATATTATAATCAATACTCATGTTTATTTTACAATTTTAAACTCAAGACTAAAATATTCAATGGAACCTATATTTGGAAAAAATCCATTTTCATTTTATCATTTCCAAATTACACGTAAAGTATGACCTTATACATCAATTATCAAAGCATGCTTTTTAAATAAGTTCATTACCAAATTTTCACTTCTTTTAATGCACTTGAATATCTAAATATACCAAAGTATATAATTGAATTGAAATAAAAATATGATCACATTTAAATTTTTGAATATCCATCTAAACCAATAATTAATGATAAACAACTTCTAAATATCTTTTCATGTATAAATAAATAATTATATTTAAAAACATAATATAATAATTAGATAAACTTGAGTATTCTTCTCACAGTAAGGTAATAAGAACATTTGTAACATCCTAACCTAAAAACAGTAATCGTACACTTCTTATGAAGATATACTTTTTTGTTTATAATTTGGTCACCCTGATTAAATGATAAGTATCTATTACAAATAAAAATAATAAGTTATACTCAGTATTTAATTATCAATAAAAACACTAAACAAATGTATCTATTACCATTCACACATATGTAATAAATTTTTTATTTAATAGTTTATACCTTAACACTTTCAACTTCATAATCAATAGCTTATGACAACAAGACTTTGTCATATAAAACATAGTAAATTAATATTCCAACATATCTAAAAGAAACAAAATATATCCTTAAAAGCTTATGTACGACATCATACAAAGTTGAGTAACAAGATGAATGAATAACATGAATATTATAAGTCATCAATCAACTTCAATACCAACTAACTTACTTATAAAATATAATCGTAGTAGTATCAATAATTAACATATCTCAAAGAATCAAATATAATAATTAAATATCACACAACATAATAAACATCATCAACTTTAATTCTAATATAAATAATGTACATCAATAATAAGCATAAGTAGATAAATCCTTTGCATACAAGTCTAAAGAAGCAAACCTACCCCTCCAATCCCAATGAGCCCATCTATACGTGGCCCTAGACTACCCCTACCATCGACTATATGTGGATCAGGGTAGATGATTAAATATTTATAAAGGACACAACAAAACATTATGAGATTGACTCAATATACATCAAATAAACAAAATAAAATTGTAATGCATTCATATTCCAACTCACAAAGATTCATTATCTTGTCACCTAATCCAAAGCTACATCTCACCATAGTGATCCTCATGATTAGAGATTCACATAATACAATCTAAACCTCAAAAATTTACTTTTAATAACCCCTACATTAAATCCAAATACTTCAAAACTAAGTAAGCTAGTATATGACAATGGTTCTTATAAAACATTAAATGGTAATATAATCTCAAAAAAAAACACCAGATTATGGAAGTGAAGTATAAATTTGATACCCAAGTAAACTCTCTAACATTTAATTCGTAAAATATAACAAAAATAAAAGAGTTGATGCAATAGATAAACCAAGCCATAGTCATTTAATTAATACCAATAGTCAAGAATATAACTCATAATGTTACAATAATAACATACAAAGATGTTATCAATAAAACAAGTCAAAACTCGATAGTTCACTTTGACCCAAAAATTGAAATCATAACATAATGATAAAAGAATATTAGGATTTATTTCAAGACCCTAATGATAGCTAAAATTCAGTCCACCTATTTTATTCAAAACTTTCACAAAATGATTATAGACTATTTAAAATGTACAACAATGATTCATCAAATAAATATTGATTTCATTTAGACTAAAAAAAGTGATTTTATAATACCAAAACAATTATATCCTAGAAAAATAATGGCATTTTGAATGGTAATACTATCCCAATAAAATTCAATTCCATGTCCAACTATAATCCATATAACCATTGGATTAAAAACCCTAGGGTTAAATGAAAATGCAATCCACGAAATAACCATGTCTGCATGACCCATAATAATTCATTACCTCCAAAACTGACACCTTACATAAAAAAGAGAACCCAAATGCCTACTAATATAGGGTATCTCAAAAAAAATCACACACACACACACACACACACACACACACACACACACACACACACACACACACACACACACACACACACACACACACACACACACACACACACACACACACACACACACACACACACACACACACACACACACACACACACACACACACACACACACACAAACACACACACACACATCAATCATACTATTTATCCAAATTCAAACCAACATGATAAATAAAGATAACACAAATAAATTTGGACACCTACAAACATTGGGGAAATAATAATGACAAACTGACTTGGATTAATACAAATATATTCAAGATTTCTCAAGTTGCATTTTATTTACCTATGTTTTACTCTTCTTTCTCCTCCAAATTTTAACTCCCAATCCAATTTTTATCTTTCTATATGAAGGATAAAAATTCAACAAACTCCTAAAAATCATTACCCCATGGTCAAAAAGTAGAGACATAACTCTAGTTGAAGTCTCTGTGAAAACCTCTAGCCATAATGCCTATCAATTCCCACTAGACTTTATCATGTTGTCCCCAAGCCAAAATTTTTGAGAGGGTTTCCCCAGGATAGGGAATCTCAAAGAATGGCCAAGATAAAGGGAAAAAAATAACCATATAACCTAAATAGAAGGTTATCGACTTACTAACCTCAAAAGAATAAAAAATTCCAAGGAATATAGGTGTTGGCATAAAAATCAAAAACCAAGAAAAGTCCATGGTGGGTCACAACCCCTTTTGGCTAGTCCAAGTTCTAGTCAAAAGTGACTATGACCAATAACCATAAAACATTCCTCCAACTACCTTAGTAAAAAATTCAAACCAAACACGACAACAAAACCATGAAATATAACATAAAACCATAAGCACACAACAAATTATAAGTTATAATAACTCTAGTCAAACAAGTAGCCAACCATCAATTAAAACCTAACTCTTCATCAATCAAAAATAAAACAAGTAAAACATGAATAGAATTTAATACTATTAATCATGAGTAGATGAATGACATAGTAAACAATGATGAAAGATGCAACAAGTGACCAATTGATAACATATCAAGAAATAAAAGCTTACGTTGTTTTCACTACTCAATGTTTAATTTTCTTTCTCTTTTTCCATATTAATCGATTACTTGGGCTTGAATATAACCTTGATTATGTACCTATCCCTTCAGTCACAAAATAGACCATAAAAAGTAAATGGACGTATAAAGAGCAATAAATACACTAGATAATCATAAAAATTAAATAATAATCCAACTAAACAAAACAAAAAATTAGTAACTTTAGTAGTGTTTAATATCCTCATGCAATATAAATGTTTATAATATAAAAATGGCATATCAAAAACATAATAAATTAATAATCTATTATATTATAAAATTAAATCAATATAAACAATAGTTTATCAACATGTTATTTTTTAATATCCCAAAAGAGGAACTATTAATCATCCAACTCAAGCAAGTAAATGAAAATAGGGTCATGTCATCCTACCCCACATGAAAAAGAGTCATCTTGATGATTTAAATAACCAAATAGAGTGTTTATTAAAAAAAAATCATCTTTCCAAGTACCAATTATTTTAGAAAAATGATCTCATTTGACCATAATTTGGGAAATATAATGATTTATGAGTCTAATGTTGCAGATGGTCGAGGATCCTCACTAGTTTCAACTAAAGATTTTCCTCTTTTGAAACCTAAAGGTGAGTATAATTTAGAACATGGCAAGGATCAGGCATTTATTTTATCAATAATGCAAAATGAAAAACATCTTGAATCTGAGCAAATAACAAGGAATAGTTTGTAGGCAACAAAACTAAATTTATCAAAAAAAATCAAAGGATTCAACAATTAGAGAGCTAGTTTGGAAGATTCTCTGAACTTTATTGAACTTTTCTATAGTCTAACACATATAAAAACTTTATAAAAATCTTCAAATTCTTATGGTGACCTCCTTAAATATGCATAACTCTTTTTTCTATCATAGGTAGCCTTAATATTTTTCCTTATGATTTCCATTTTCCTATCGTACCCCTACATAACATCAGGACCATAAATAATTTTAATTTCTAAACTTTCCTAACCAAGTGAATTTCTACATTTATACACATATAGAGATTTGAATGGGGCCATTTTAATCACATAATGATATGTGTTATTGTCAAGAAATTGAACTAAATGTAAATAATATTCCCATTTACCTTTTTTATCCATTGCATACATTCTTAACATGTTTTCCACAATATGATTTAGCCATTCCATCTAACCATCCATTTATAGGTAAATAAGATGAACTAAAGTTCAAACTTGTAACAAAAGTAGTAGTCAATGTTTTCCAAACCCTTTAGATAAAATTTTAATCTCTATTAAAAATAATAATTTCAGGTGCACCATGCAACTATAGTATTTATTTCACAAAGCATTCAACAAATATAGATGCATAATTAGTTAGTTTTTTATTAATGACATGGCCAATTTTGGTAAATTTATCAATTAAATCCATAATAATATCATGTTTGATTAAATATTTTATCAAACCAACCATGAAATCAAGATAAACAAAAATAAACTTAGCACATGGAACATCATGAGGATACAATAGTCCTAGATGGAAATGTTTAGATTTTACATGGTGACATTCTAAACATTTTTCCACAAATTCATCAACTTCATGTTTCAAACTAGGACAATAATACAGCATTTTCATCTCATGTGTCATCTTCATGACATAGGGATTATAAAAGTGAGGTGTTGTTTACACATCTTTCAATAAATTATTCCTTAAGTAACCATACTTAGGCACATAATTTATATTTTTATGTTTGATTAAAAAAATTGCAATCAATAAAAAATTTATATAATTTTTTTTCTAGAGGCTTGTCATCCAGACATGCACTTATTGATAAAATTCATCATAATATTGTTGTTCTAGAATTTTAGTTTTGAATTTGATATGGAGAAAATAAAAAAATGAGATACATACATCAACAAAGTACATCAACAATATATTAACCTTACCTTTTATAGAGGAAATATTCATATCAAAATTACTCTGAAAACTATTGCCATCTATGTTGGCATGCACTTAGATCATCCTAAAAAAAAAGTATTCTAGGATACATTGATCAGATTTTACTTCAAAATGCTTTCCCATCAAAAGGTGTTTCCACTAATTCAAATCATGTACAATGGAAAAAAGCTCCATGTCATGATTTGTGCAATTTTTCTCATTATATTTAAGTTTCTATGACTCATAAGCCATGACTTGACCATTCTAAGTTAGCATACCACCCAGGTCTTCCTTAGATGCATCATCCCATATTTAAAAATTATCATCAAGATCTGGTATATTAAGTACATTTTCAATTGTTAAAACCTATTTAAGCTTATAAAAATATTTATCACATTGAAAATTCCAAATTAACTTCTTACCCTTACACTTCAAGGAAGTTATTGGGTTAGGTAACTTTGAAAAAAATTATTCAATTTTTTTAATAACTAGCTAACCCCAAACATTTTTATGTACATTTTTATGAGTAGGCCATTCTTGGATTTCCTTAATATTAGCTAGTTTAATATTAATACCATCCTTAGATATTATGTGACCCAAACAATGCATATTAGTTTGGAAGAAATCACACTTATATAGATTACCATAAAATTTATGTTGCCTTAGCCTTTGTAGCAATAAACATAAATGATGTTCATGTTCAATTGAATTCTTAGAGTATATTAGTATGTTATTAACAAAAAAAAGAACAAACTTGTCTAAAAAATATCTAAATAAATTATTGATAATATTCATAAATTCAATGAGTTCATTAACTAGGCCGAAGGTCATTACCATAAAATTGTAATGTCTAAACTGAGTTTAGAAACTGGTATTATGCATGTCCTCTTCCTTGATTTTTAGCTTATGATAGCCTAATCTCAAATATATATTAGAAGATATAGTTTTATCTTTCATTTCAATAAAAAAAAATCATCCAACCTTAGAAAAGGATAATGATTCTTGGTAGTAACCTTATTAGGCATGCAGTTGCCAAAACACAACTACAAGGTCCCATCCCTCTTTTTCATAAAGACCACACATACACCCTAAGGCAAAACACATGCCCTAATGTTTCCATTTACTATTAGTTCTGATAGTTGAGATTTAATATCCTTAAAATCTACCAGATTCATGAGGTTAGGTGCGTTAGATGTAGGGGCTACACCTGACATTAAATCAATAAAAAATTAAAATTCCTTCTAACAAGGAAACCCTTGTAATTTTTTTGGAAAAACATTATAGAATTCTTGTAAAAATACATAATATTGGAATGAAATTTTAGTTACAGGTGTTGTTTCTTTCATCTATACATCATATAGTTTTTAGTCATTACAAACTACTTTCTTTAGTTGTAAAGCTAATAATAGCTTGTGTACTTTAGACTTCATCAACCCTTGTATCATTACTAAATTTCCCATGTCATTACATAATTTTACCACTTTATTATAATATTCTAGATTATCTTTATGCTTATACAATGAATTGATACATAGAATGGCATCATAAGAACCAAGTAGAGATATGAAAAGGTTAATGTGGTATGAAAATTATCTAAGTCTAAGCTTACTATTGAAGACATATATAAACCAACACCCTCTTACTTGAACTGAACTAAACATTATAAATTTCAATAAATGTCATAGGATTTAGTTGAAAACTATTTACTATCTTAGCATTAAAAAATATATCATTTTCTCTTGAATCAAACAAAATAAAAACATAAATAATTTAGGTTACCTTTGATTTTGATAGGGGTGGCTTGAAAATATATGGTTATATTATCCACCACTACATATACCCTATGGTTAACTAGTTAAATTAACTTAATATTGGGATAGTCCTTATGATAATGATTATTTCCACATTCCCTACACATTACAATCCTTTGGGGTGATACAAGAACAATGTTTTCCTTAGTGGTAGGTATATTTTGACCACCTTCAGTTTTATTTCTCTTAAAAGTTATAGGATTATAAAAATTCATATTTTTGAAGTTTTTATTTTTCCCTTGAAATTTATTAAAACCAGTTATACTCCTGGTAAATATATATTTTTTATAATATTTCTTAAAAATTCTTGGGTGAATGGGATAAATTCTAGAGTTTAGACTATTGTCTATTTTATTTAAAATTTTGTCTCACCTTGTAATGACCTTTCTCTTGTTCTTCTACCTGGTGAGAAAATTCAATGGTAGTAGTCAGATTCTTAGTGTTAGTCATATTTACATCATGCATCAATACTTCCTTCAATCTCAATTTGACTTTATTCACTTTAGTTTATTCATCATGCATGTAATTAACATGACACACTAGGTTCAAAAACATGTTTTAATACTTAGTTACTAAAATATTTTCTTGATTTAACAATTGAAAATTATTTATTTTTTATTATTTAAAGTTTGAGATGAGATACCAAATTATGAACTACCTTTCAAAATTAGGATTGGTAATATTCATTAGCTAGTATCCCTCCAGGGCATATAAATCAATCCACCAAAAATTTGTAGCTACAACTAACTAATAAACATCTGCTTTTACCTTCACATTATAGGTCATATTATGTGTATTAAAGTAATTTTGTGGGTTAACCAACCATGAATCAACTATTTCATCTTATTCTTCATAGGAAAAGGTTGGTGAAGGTATCTTTTTAGTTCCTTAATAATGGGATCAACCATATTTATAGGAGTGTCTTGGAGCTCTTGCTCACCACCTTACACTTCTTCTCGAAGAGGTAATTATTAAGGTGGAATACCCTATAAATTATTAAATTTATGTTCTTAGGCTACCATCCCTCTTTGAAGTGTAGTTAAAGTAGTTAGTATCCCATTTAGAACTACTTCTTGGTTAGCATTAGGATTGTTTTCATAATGTTTAAGGGTCTAACATTACTATCAACATTGTTGAGAGGAGGTTCTTCTTTCAATAATATTGGCCCTATGACCTATACCTATACACATACCTATACCAGGGTTAAAATACCTTGGGTTGGTGTCCACCATTTTATATCTTGTTCTCAACATCCTGAGGTCAAATAAACAACTCAGTAGGTAGAATAACAAGTAAGATTCCCCAAAGTTACCTAGATCAGTTAAACTTACTCTAGTACCACTAATGTAATAACCACAAACTTTTTTTCTTAAAACTCCACTGAGATAATAAAATACAATATGAGAGTTACAAACATAATTAGAAATGAAAATGTAATGAGATCCATAACTATGTTATAGTTAACACAAGTGCTAGACTAAGTCAATAAATCAACTTCATTAGACTTGTGATCACATTCAGATTTTGATATATCCATCTAAACTTTTGGACCAATAATTAGTATTTAACAACTTATAAATATCTTGTCATGTATAAATAAATAATTATATTTAACAACACAATATAATAATTAGATAAACTTGAGTATGCTTATCATGATAAGGTAATCACAATAATTGAAATATTATAACTTTAAAACAATAACCATACTTTTATTATGAATAAATACTTTTTGTTTAGAATTTGTTCAATAGTTTGTCACATTGATTAAATGATAAGCATTAATTACAAATAAAACTAGTAATTAATCTTACATAATTCATTATCAAGAAAAACACTGAATGAATGTATCTATTTATAACAACCTAAAATTTGTAATTGAATGCTAAGAGTGTTGCTTGAATCACCCTATACCTAAGCTTTCCATATACCTATTCTAGACCCTAAGACTTACATTTTTATCCATTTAGAATACCTTGTTCACCTACATCCAATCAAGACACATTACTTAAACTATCACACCTGACCTCAATCTAGATTTCCAAGAATGGTAACAAAAGGACATTAGTACCACATATGGGACACTACATCCACATGGTACTAGTGTCTCAAACTAGGTGTTACTATTGTTAGCCCTAACTCTTCCCAATATATACTTTTTCAAATGTGTGCCCCTCCTAAGGTCAGCCTAATCTCATTTTATTATCCACATAAGCAACAAAACCATATATATATATATATATATATATATATATATATATATATATATATATATATATATATATATATATATATATATATATATAAAGTCTAATCCACCTCTATTCACTAGATGGAAAATAAATTCAAAACCTAAGATAAATTTATGCAAAATCAAGTTACATTATCCCTATTTCACCTTAATTTTTTCATACTACTATCTACAACAAACCTATGTCCAATTTTTAATCATTCCAAAGCTCAATCACATTAAAGGCATCTAGGGCCACTCTCATTCTAGCATTCACTTGAACATACATCAAGAACTAGGTGTGGTAACAACATCGGACTTGATACCTCTTCAAAGTATTGGTATGTAGTCAAATCTTTACAAAATGGGGTGTTGAGGATGTCCAGTCCATCCTACTAACACACTCAAAACTTTTTCATATCACACTTTTAAAGATAACTAGGGTTTCCACATCAAATTAGGCTTTACAAGTACAATATATATCTACAACATTCAATTATAAAGGAATAAAACACATAGACATAGGAAAAGGTGCTCCCTCAAAATAGGAAAAATCTTGAAAAGAGAAAATTAGTGCCACATTTTGGACACTACACATAGATGGTGTTATTGTCTATACTAGGAGCTACTGCTTAGTGAATATACAAATATCATAAACCTACTTTTGATACTTAGAGATGCTCAAATATCAATTTTCAAAACCCATATCATATGTGATAGTCTATTTTCAACTAAGACTATATTTCTTCATATTTATTGTTATTTATAAAAATTTAATAGAAGTCAAAGTCATAACAAATTAGTAGGTTAATTACTTAAATTTATTTATACATCTCAGCCATTTAACCATACATAGGAGTTAAATGTGTAAAACCCTTAAAGGTTAAATCATTTGGTTAACCCATCTTACTTTGAACATTACTTCAAACCCTAGCTTTCATTCATTCAAATTTTGTGCAGTAAATTTAGGTATGCATACTTCTATTTTTTTGATTTTTTTAGACAACCTAGCTATTTAAAATAAAATTAATATGAGGGTTTCAATTTATTTTATATATAATTTAAATTATTTCAAAGAAACCCTAGATTTAATAAACCTAACCTTATACACAATTAGGGTTTCTATGTTTTCCTATTTATACTCAGTTGTTATTTCCAAAAATCAGATTTTAGATTCACATTTTTTATTTAATCATGATCATAATGACAAAATAAAGTAATTAGTTTTTATTACAATGTTTCATACTTTCATTTTCATGATTATTCCTTTAATTTAGAATGAACTTATAAAATACAACAATAAATGTATAGATGATGCTTATTATCAAATACAATATTTCACATATTTAATAGCATGTTATCTTTCTTATATGTGAAAACTAATTAATACATCATTATTTAATCACACAGACATATGAATTCATGATGTTTCAAATCAGATAAAACATATTTCATGGTTCATTATTTCTATAGCATGTTATCTTTCTTCTATGTGAAAAACAATTAAGTCAACATTCTTTAATCACATAGGCATATGCATACAGGATGTTTAAAATCAACTATAATATCTTTCATGTTGCATTCCTTCATTTCCATGTTATCTTTATTATATTTACAATAAACTTAAGATAATATTCCTTTAACACATAAACAACTTGTTAAATCAAACCCATACACAAAAAATAGATTTAGCATATAAACATACCACTATGGTTCAAGTTTTAATGTCATATCTTTTTTGCATGAAAAAACACCTTCTCCTCCTCATCTCCATAAGCATGATAGCTACTTTCCCTCTATCAAATTTGATGTTATCATTCCTCCATGAGATGAAATACCCTATAACACTATCAGTAATCCCCCTACACAGCCTATTCACACATGTTCCCCATAGGGTGTGTACGTACATGTTAAAAAATGAATAGTTAGTATTTGCACTTATGAGACTCTACAAGATCAAATTATCAGAATGACCAAGATAATTACAAGTTTACAAAATCATAATCAACTATTACATGAAAATTTTATAACATTGAAAAATTAATGTACAAGATAAAGTAATCTAGGTCACAATAGTGTAAATAATGTTTATAAATCTTCAACTAGTCAACCTATAGCAAAAATTGTTATATATTAGAACACAAAATCACTACAAAGTACATCTACAACTAGTGATTCAAAATTCATTCAAAGGTCAAATAAGATTTCAAGTGAGACATTAAGGGAAATTATTAAAGCTAAGTTGATCAACCTACCTCCTCTACAACCTATGAGGAGATCCATATATTTTTGTGCATATCATAGAATACATGGGCACCACACCAATTTATGTTTATCATTGAAAACGGAAATACAAAAAATCATGGATATAGGTGACTCACACAGTGACACTTCATATAAACAACATATAATGACACATCTACGAGTTCAAAAAGGATCAAATTTAAAAATAGTATGAATATGTTTACCAAAGTATAACATAGAACAACAAAAGGTTCTAAAAGCATAATTAGATTAAGAAAAAATACAACAAGAACATAAAAATCAAGCAAATATACCTCTCTAAAAGGAGGATCAACATTCCATATGGTATGGATTTGGTCAAAAGTATTTACAAAAACATGATTATCATGGTCAAGGTTTGGGCAAGCTAGCCCAAGACATCACTTCTCCTATTCTACTAGTGGATAATATTGGTCAAAAAGGTTTGGGGTTTATTGAACATCCTAAGGAAAATTAGTCATAGATATATTTTATCAAGGTAAGACATCTAGATACACATGAAATTTTATAAAAAGGTCTAGATCCTAGGTTACAATGTCAAAATCATGTTCAGCCAATAAACATTCTCAAAATAGGTTTTCTAGAAAAAGAGTCTCCTCAGAACTATATGTCTACAATAAGCATAGATTCAAAGGGAAAAATCACAATAAATATGAAATATCATAATTGAGAAGGGTCAACTCCATAGTATGAGGCAATTCCTTCTATCACACCAAGTTTTTATATTTTTGATATGGAATAATATTATGAGTTTGATGAGGATAAATAATCAGATTCATACTACTACAACATTAAACTATAGCATAGAAATCACATTGAATGATGGATTATAATCCTTGTATTGGACATAAGCCATAGTGATAGCGAGTCCCCCATGAGACTCATTGGTTAGTATGGTTCTTGCCCTTGTAAATATTTCCTTATCTCCCTTTATCCTTGTACATAGTTTATTTTCATTTTCTTGTACATACCTTACACTCAGAAAACACAAAAATAATATAATATGTCTAAATACAAAAAATATATATATATTTCAAAAAAATCAAAATTTTTACAAAGTATATGCATTACTTTGTTTACATTTCTACTACTTGTCAGATATTGCATATTCCTAACTATTCTAGTATAGTCATTTTTATCATACATATATGTTTCACTTTTTCTTATTGAGTGCTTGTAGATTCTAGATAGGATACAATTCCACTACGTTATCCATATCAGCTATCATCAACCCATTGGGGGCATTTACATCGATCTAGGTTTATACATTGATATATCTTCCCACTCGAGGGCATCTCATACATAATTGGTATAACCAAGTTCTATCTTACATGCTATACATTCTAAGTATGCATTGATTTATATTGATATTTATCATGGCTCCTTATTGTTTAGACTTTTTTTTAGTATCACTAATTATAATTAGTATATATACACCCTAGAATTTACATAGATTTGTATTACATAGTTATACATGTTTTCATTCCTAGTTCCTAGATTAGACTTGATTATGTTCATATGATTATTATATCTTTAAGTCAATTTGAGTAAGCCATTTTTATTTGGATTCAATGCCACTTTTGTATTTGTATGACTTTGGACATGTCCCCATGTCCTTTGTGTGTTCTTTTTCATGTTCTTGTATGTGGACATTTCAACATGTCCTTCTATGTGGCTTTATGATAAATTGTTTGTTATTTGCATATATGGACATTTGAATATGTCCTAGTATGTCTTCAATATCAAATTTAGTGACATGTGCCCATGTCCCTTATATTATGGCCTATTGGCATACTTTTTATGTGGCTCATGTGTTTTTAAGTTTTCTTTCTCGTATGATTCTAGACCATGACACTTATATTTGCCTATTACAAACACACCTATTTTTTATGCCTTTACTGACCTCATGCATCTACACTACCCTACTTGGAAGCCTTGATGGACATCATGTCCCATCCCCTTAGGTAGTTACTTAGATTTACTATCATTATACATTGTTTATATCTATCTTGACACCTTTGTGTAATGCTAGATTACAATATATATCTTGAATTTCCTACTTATCTTCAGATACATTTACATTTTGATTTTAAATTCTATATTTTATTGGAATGTCAGACACATGCTCTAGCTAAAACATTTTATAGAGCTACTTATGTAGAGGGTATTTGTTCCATTGATTTAAAAACTACCCTGAAAAGAGGGGACATTTACAGGGGTTGTAACAGAGATCATGTTCCTACATTGCTTCTCATAGATTGATGTAGAAAAAATAGGCCAACCTTCTAGAGGCCATAATGTTTGAATTTTAACTCTATTTGAGCTCTTCCATGTGCTAAAATGACTATGTCAAAAAATTTAATTTTGTTTTAAGGATTTTTATCCCCTTAGATTTAATTTTAACATTTTTTGGAGGCCAAATGTGATCATCTAAGGGTCCAAAATTAACATTTAATGATTTGTTTTAGAATTTTCTATTTTTAGAAATTGCATATTTTTAGAACCGAAATTGAACTTGAAGTTGACATCAAGTTATAAAAATATACAATTTCTAAAAATAGAATTTAAAAAAAAAAATCATTAAACATTAATTTTAGATCCTTAGATGATCACGTTTGGCCTTCAAAAAATATTGAAATCAAATCTAAGGGGATAAATATCCTTAGGGCAGAATCAAACTTTTTGATACAGTCATTTTAGTGCATAGAAGAGCTCAAACAAAGTTACTATTCAAAATTTATGGCCTGTAAAAGTTGACCTATTTTTTCTACATCATAGATACATTTCAAGACATAGGCTCAATTTTAGATATCAGACTTAGGGAAAACATATAATAAAACAAGGACTACATATTCAGTTTAGATCATATATAAATTAGACTAGGTATTCATTAGTGCCCATGTTGGAATACTAATGCCATAAGGAGATACTATCCACTATAGGATTATACTATCTAGTATCCCCAGATTTAGGATAGTTTAGATGAATTAGACTAGTACACCAAGTAAAAAATAAATTTGGATAGATACAATCATAGGTTTGGTATTTATGTTTAGATTTAGCTTGAATTCATTTATTTTAGTTGAAATTAATACTATTTAATTGTATTTCAAGGCATCAATCAAGGCATGATCACTCATACAGTCAATTTGGTTACATAGATCTAACTATTACATACTTGATTTAGATTTAATATACATAGATTCGAGGTTGGGGCCATGTGCATGGCACATAATTTTCATATACTTAGGTTCAAATAGGTTGATCAGATGGAATGGAAAACTCCATGCTATTTTATACTATGTATACACTTGATATCATATTATAGGGTATCTTTAGATTCATGCCTTACTCCATCTATAGTGGTTGGCATTCCTAAGTAGACCAGATCCACCTAATATACCTGAGTGGCTATGGAGCTAAATACATAGTTAGATTATTACTCATTAGATATTTATATAACTTTATGCAATATAATTATAGATGTATCTACTTCACATAGGTGGAAATTAAGGATTCATGACCTACTTGAGTTCTTAAGCCACCAACATGAGAGGGTTTGACACACATGCAATCTTATCTAGGCTATTCATAGAGATCAGGGTCCACCAAGAAGGGGTGGGAAATGATGGAGTCAAAACTAGATTGAGTTTTTGAGACACCTATATGATCATTAAATAATCCATCAACATAGTCTAATTTATTTAATGATATGATCATTATGCACTTGCACACACACAGGTTATCTCTAAGTTCATTCATTGGTTCACATACCCAACAAAGTGTATTAATTACTTTCATCTCTCTTTACTCATTTATTTCATTTTAACATAGTCTTTTGATTTTTAGTATCTCATTAGTAAGGACTAATTTTTTCATGTTTCATTATAAGACATTGCTTTGGATCATGTTTCACATACATAGACCTAGATTCACATATTCAAACTCATGTATGTGGGATTTAATTCTAATTTAAGTCTAGGTACACTTGTTTTTCATTTATACTAGTCATTTTGCTTTATTTCATTACTAGCATAAATGGGGGGAAATTTTATTACCTAAATGTGTTAATTATATGTTATGAGTGTTATTTGAGTCACCCTATCCCTAAGCTTAACATAGACCTATAATAAGAAATTTGACTTGCATTTTTATCCATTTAGTAGACCTTGTTCACTTAAATCTAGTCAGGGCACAGTCCCTAAACTATCACCTCTAACACCAATCCACCTTTCCCAAAATTCTGTCAAAAGGACATTAGTGTTGCATTTGGGACACTCTAACCACATGTCACCAATGTCCCCAACTAGGTGCTACTATCCTTATCCCTAACTCTTCCCAATGGATAATTTTTCAAATGTGTTCCCCTCTTAAGATTGGCCTAAGCTCATTTTCTTATCTACATAAGTAATAAAACCCTATATATACAAGTCTAATCCACCTCTTTTCACTAGATAGAAAATAGATTCAAAATATATTCAAAACCTAAGATAAATTTGTACAAAATTAAGGTACAATATCCATATTCTAGCCTAATTTATTCATATTACCATCTACATGAACCGTAAGTCCAATTTTCAAATATTTCAAAGCTCAAGAACATTCAACACATCTAAGGCCACTCTCATTCTAGAATTCACTGACACATACATCAAGCACTATGTGTGAGAAGTACATAAGACCTTACGTATCTTTAAAGTATTGGTATGTAGGTAAATCTCTATATCTTGGGTGTTGAGGATGTCCAATCCATCCTACTGACACACTCAAATATTTTTCATATCACACTTGTAAAGAGAACTAGGGTTTGTACATCAGATTAAGATTTATAGGTATAATATATACCTAAAGGCTTTGGTCTAAAATTAATAGAACGTAGAGACATAGGCACATGTACTCCATGAAAATAAAAACAATCCCACAAACAGTTCATTAGCACCACATCTTAGACACTACACATGTGTGAAGTTATTATACAAAATGGGCATTATTCTCCAATGAATAGATGAATATCAAAAACCTACTAATGACACTCAGATCTCAAGTTTCAAAACCCATATCATCCATGACAATCTATTCTTAGATATGTCTATATTTTCCATATTTATTATTATTTATAAAATATCAAAAGAAGTCAAAGTCATAACAAATTAGTAGATTAATTACTTCTATTTATTTAACTGATTTACACATCTCAGCCCTTTAACCAAACATATGAATTACACTTGTAAAACCCTAAAATGTTAAATCACTATTACCGTTTAGAAATATGTAATAAAAACCTTATTTAACAATTTATAGGTTAACACTTTTATCTTGATAATCAATATCTTACAAAAACAATTGTCCATCATATTGATCATGATAAAGTAATATTTTGATGTATCTAAAATAGACAACAAAGTTCTTTAAAACTTTTTACATGACATCATACTAATTTGAGTAATAATCTAAATAAACAACATGAATCTTGTAAGTCATGAATCAACTTGAATACCAATTACATTGTTTAAATGAATTATAATCATAACAAGATCACTAATTACCATAGCTTAGAGAATAAAATATAATCTATGAAGATCATACAACACAATAAACTTCATCAAATTTAATTTCATTATAAGTAACAGACATCAAGAAGAATTATAAGTAAATCAATCTTATGCACTTAATTCCAAGGAAGTAAACCCACCTCTTTAGTCCTGATGAGCCCATCTATATGTGTCCCTAGACCACCCCAACCATCAATTGGATGTGGCTTGGGAAGTTGAGTAAAGATGGAGAAAGGACACAACAAAAAATTATGATCTTAACTCAATAGACATAAATTAAATAAAAGAAAAGTATAACGTGTTCACATTTGAACTCACAATGGTGCATTGCCTTATAACCTAATCCAAAGGTAAAAATCATCATACTAAACTTTAAGATTTGAAACTCATATTGTATTCAATGAATACAACCTGAATATCAAGCATTTACTTTTTATAACCCATGCATTAAATTCCAATAATTTAAAACTTAGTAAGCCAATATATAAACATGGTTCTCATACAACATTAAATGGTAATAGAATATAAACAAAATCATCATATTATGGAACAAAAGTATAAAAATGATATCCAAGTAAACCTTCCAACATTTAATTAAAAAATAATGACTCAACTAAGAAGTAAAACACCCAATAGTCATGCACTTAATACCAAAAATCAAGAATATAACTCCTAATTTTACAATCATAACATATAATGATGTTATCAATAACTAGAGTCAAAACTCAATAGTTCACATTGACCCAAAAGTTGAAATAATAACATAATGATATAATAAAATTAGGAGTTAAGTCAAGACCCTAATGATAAAGAAAATTCAATTCACTTATTTCTTTTATATTTTCCATAGAATGATTATAGACTATTTAAAATGTACAACCATGACTCATCAAATAATGATTGAATCTATATATAGTAAACAACAAAATGATTCTCTAAGACCAAAACAATAATAAACTATTAAAATAATGGTATTTTTAATTGTAATAATATCCCAATAAAATTCAATTCTAGGTCCAACTAAAAGTCATATAAACATTATATTAAAAAGCTTAGGGTTAAATAAAAACACAATTTATAAAATAACCATGGTTACGCAACCTACCATAATTCATTACCTCTAAAACCTATGCCTTAAACAAAACCCAAATTCATAGGAAAATATAGCATTTAAAAAACAACTCGTGTGTGTGTGTGTGTGTGTGTGTGTGTGTGTGTGTGTGTGTGTGTGTGTGTGTGTGTGTGTGTGACAACCCCACCCTTGTGCACCCTAACATGACTATTTTAAATGTTTATATAGCATGTGTATAGTTATATTTACACCCCCTTACTTATTTGGATTGTGTTATTACTCTTGATGCTATGATGTTTGACTACAAGTGGATATACATATCATGTTAATAATTTTGTGATTAATGATGTATGGATTATTTTATGTACTTGATATTTGATTATATTTCATTACTAATTTATTATTTTATCAAATTTTGGGATCAGATACTATTGATGTATACAATCAATGGTTGTAGGTGCTTCTTATGATATAGTTTGGATGTTGGCATCATATTCTAGGGTATCATAGTGGTTCTGAATAGTAAAATGAGTTTTGACAAGTAACTTGGGTTTTTATAATAGTGTTGTGTCTTTGGTTAGTTGTTATTTGTCCATGTAGTCATATTTTATATTACCTTATATTGGTTTTTTTGTATCCTATCATGTTATTTTTATCCTTGCATGTTGTTGTGTGTATATCTATCTACTCATATGTTTTATTATTTTCTCTCTCCTCTACATAATCTTCACTACCCCAACCCCACTAGAAGCTCCCTCTCTTATCTCAAATTCCCTAAGGACCTACCTAGACTACCTCCCCATGACACCCGCTTCCTGGTGATTTATTTCATATGTGACCTTAAAATTATGAATGGCCTTATTAATTGGCCATTATGACTTTTAAACATTTAATAACATATAAAATAATATCTATTATCATTATTTGATTTGTTATTATATTTTTTTTACTTTTTTATTAATTTATTAGAATTTAAATAATATCTATATTATTATTTAAATTGCTATTCTTCACATTTATTATTTTATTGGCTTTTTGACTCAATTTTGAAAGGTCATTATGATTATGCCCTTTAATTTGGTGGTGGGGGGAAGGGTTACATGGGAGGGGGTTAACACAACTAAGGGTAAAGACTTTTTGTTCTTTCTAAAGATGTGAAATGAAATTGAAGGAATATGGTAAATATATTAGGGAGTAAGAAAAAAGTTAGGGAGTAGGTGGAAGATGTGTAGGGGAGAAGGAAAGAAAAATGCAAGGAAAAGGGGAAAAAATGGAAGGTAAGATTGAGGAAAAATGCAGGAAAAGAAAATAGAAGGGAGATGATATGCAAGGCAAAGGGAGTATTGTGAGTGGGAGAGAGATGATGCATTAGGGAAGGAATAAGGAAAAATGAAGGGAGAGGAAAGAAAAAATGTAGGGGGTTTTTCTAGTTCTATTGTTATGGGCTTGGCTTTCCCTAGGCATGGAATTAGAGATAAATTTACATTGGATGTTGATATAAAGGAGGTAAGCAATATCACTATTAGTTTCCTCTTCTTGAAATGGAATTGGTAATTCATTTGACTGTAGTTAACTATCTCTTGAATGAAAATGATTGATATTGAGACTAGTTATATTATTACCATTATTATAGGATGTATAAACCTACTAGAAGAGAATTAAAACATACAATTAGGTTTTTATGAGTATTGACTTCATTATATATCTTAGCATGATTAATACATTATTATTTTAGGGGTTGTATATCTCATTGATGTTGTATATGCCATGACCTTACCCTCTTAGGCCTTCTATTGTGTTTATTGATTAAATTTGGGTAATGTCTTGACCCTACATGACATGGATGATAAATTGGTTGTGTGTTTGTTTTTCTGATGTTATTCATGATAGACTAGAGATTTACTTAAACCTTACACTTTAGATGGGTGATTCAAGTCACCATTTTAATTTTATTACTTATTAACCTATGTTTCCCCTATTTAGGTGTTGTGCCCTATTCCTTTTCATTGTGTAATCTAAGGAATTGATTCAAGACTACAATATGATATAATTGACTTGTGGAGGGTTATATTAATCTTTGGTAGATTACTATGTTGTTGAATTATATATTTGGTTAGTGAATCGATTTAGGTTTTTATTCCTATAGTTTTTAGATCTAAACTAAATCAACTTATGTTATAGTGAATTTGGTGGGAAGGTTTTTCTATTGGTAACAAATATATTATTTGGATTAAATAATCATTTGGGATTATTCAAATTTTAAGACTATGTTGTAAGTTATTTTATGCATCTCATTTGAATTTCCATATGGCCTAGAACTTTTCCTTTGATGGTTGTGTGTGTGTGTGTATTAATTAACAAATTTGGGTTAATTAGATATGCTTTACAATTGATATGAATTCATGTATATTTCATTTTTATTAAATTATTGGACACACACACACACACACACACACACACACACATTTGTATGTGAAGTATTGTTGGTTTCCTCATTTTGACAAACTAATTATTCACATTCCCATTAAATAAGCTTGATTTATTAAATATATGAATATGATCTTGGGTGAATATCTTTTATGTCGTATCCTATTTGAATGACTCAATTTTGGATTAACCCTCTCAATGAATTGATTTAAATTTAGTATCATGCATAAGCTCAATTTAATTAAAATTCCTTGTATATGGTTTTGACTAGGACCTTATGTGTGTTAATCATGATGATTAAACATTATTGTGGATTCAATATGATTTTTATATTCTTGTGTATTGCTAAGCTATGGGAATGGATAAAGCCCTATTAGAATAGTCTTTTTATAAAGGAGGTTTTTGATTTTTAATTAAAATGCATTTAAATGGCTTGCCATCCCTTTTTCTCATATTTACCCAATTCTAATACTCATGGGTTATATGAGGTCATGAGACCTCATGATGATCCCCCTAAATCTCCTATATCAGTCTTTAGATTTAAAATCATTTTATTTTTTTAAATTCCTATCCAATTAATTATTTCCTATTCAAAACAAGTTGGCATTATTGGAATTTAAAATGAACTCATGGATCATGTGCTTTATGTCGACCATTTTTTTATTTTATATTGATTATTATTTATAATCGCTTATGGTTTGGATTGATTTTTGGAATCCTTAATTTTTGCCTTGGGAATGTGGTATGGTTGGATTGCCTAATTATCATGCTTGACTAATTTTATTTTTTTGTCCTTGACTTGTTTGAATATAACTACTAATTTATGTGGTGTTTTCTTTTCTTCTTTATAATTACATGGAGTGCACCATTGATGGATCACCATTCATAGACTAGACATAAATAATTAAGCATCAGTGGTATGCTTGTTATAAATTTTTATCCAAGAGGCTAATGGGATAACCACATATTTGGAGGGGATACAAGCTGGTTATTCTAGAAGTTATAGAAAAGGATTAGTTTTTAATATTCCTTTTGATAGCCTACAATTAGTTATCCCCAATTCTGATTTATTTAATGATGGTTGGTTATTTTTGTCTTACCTCAAAATGGTGATGATGTCTTGTGTTAGTGTTATGTTACTATGTTATGATGTCTATTGGTTTAGAATCCAACCTGATCAAAACTTCCTCCTTGACCCTCTTTGCCAAAACCACCATCTAGATGATGGATGGGGTGGTAAGGGCCACCAGTAGTTGGGCTCATAGGGTTTGTTGGGATGGTTTATCTATTTTAGTCTTATTTCTCCATTCATGGATGACTTGATGGATAGGTATGATATGAATGGTAGTGTTTTATTATGTGTTGGTTGTTTTCTTCTTAGCATAAGATGTTATAATTCTTGTATTCAACATGATTAGTAGATGTAGTTTTAATTGCTTTTGTTGGCTTTTAGATTAGTTACATTCGACTTGTAGTACACTAACATTATATATGGATAGGGATACTTTGAAAATGAGATGTACAAGTTTATAATGCTTAATGAGAGGTAATATGTGGGTGTTCACTTTTCATTTATAAATCTAGTTAGTTATACATACTTGGTTTTTAATCTTGAAATGATAATTGATTACCAATACTAATAATATATTGGTGAATCACCTTTCTATTAACATTATAAAAACTATGGTAATTGATGTTATTCACTTTCTAGTGTAACATTTATTCCTTATGTAATCTTATAAAACTATTCTACATTCTATTGATTTGAACCATCCTAGTAATGATTGTTGTAGAAATTGTCTAGTAAAATTAGATTACTTAATTTGGTGTTAAAACATGATTGTGTATGTTGGCTAGGATTAATAGTAATTTAGAATCTTATATTGAATTATAATTGTTAAGAGTTATCTAATTATTACTTTTGGATACATGTGCATATGCTAATTTCCTTTTTATACATTTTGGAAATATTATTGATTTAACAGGAGAATATAAAACTACTTGTAGTTGGTTTTTAATTTTTGTATGGAGTATAGAGAATCCTTGGGTGTTTCAAATTGTTTGTGGTATTATGAGAGTATGTACATTTCATCATTAGAATAAATTGCTAGTACATATATGAAGGAATTAATCCTAAAACCACCTAAAATATGAAGTACATGATAGTGCTATATGATTCTTTCCTCACTTAAATGTTTAAATAAATGAAATGTATGAAGACATATATGTCTAATATTTATTCTATGTGTTGGACATGTGTATTGTTTATTTCTTTTACGGGCTGAACATGCATATTATCTCTCCTCTTGTTGGCTATAATTTCTCATTGAGTAATTAATTGATGTTTATGTGAGCTTGACATGTGTATTCAATTCATGTAGAACCTTGATGCTTATTTGTTGTATAAATTAGTTCATTTTGGAACCTATTTTACGATTTAACAAGCTATACCAGTGCTTATGAGAAATATACTACTCTATCAGGGTGGTTATGATTATAAAATTAATGTATGCATGTCTACCTTGAAATATTTCTTATGGGAAATACATTACCAATCATGTCAGATGATATTTGGAATTACTTCCTTACCAAACTCCTTGGTTGTAGGAGATATTTATTTCTTAAGTGTAAATCATTCTGAATAATATTCTAATTATATGTATGGATGGAAAATATTGATGTAAGCAAGAAAGTCAATTGATTAAAATGCCTTTATTTCATGAAATCAATGGTTGATTGAATAAAACTTATTTTATGGTTTTATACATTGAATTCAAATTTTGGTTGTATAATATCCCCCTTTTAACTATTGTATCTCATTGTCTATTTTCCAATATGGAATCATTATATTTATTCAATGATTGGTTGCCACATTTCTTATCGATTATATGATGAAGATGATTACTATGGTATCATTGATGATTTAATTAGATAGTGTCATTCATGAAAAGTAATTGGATAATGGGTGAGTTTAAAACTATTATGTGGGCATTGGTTTGTTGACCCTAATGCAAGAGGAATTAATAGCCTCAACTGGTAGCACTTAGATAGCATTACTCAAAGCTAATTAAACTACCATAAACTCAGTTAAGGATATTGAACATATAGAAACACTTATGTCACTAAAACATGACAAAAAATCACATGAATGGACACTATATTACTTTAATAACTTCTCTATGTCCATTGGACATCTTTTCACAAGATATAACACCTAAATCACCTCTCTCAACATGACCACTTAGACTAGTCACACACAATAAAAATATAGTCAAAGCATTTTGACTCTCTACATCTGATTAGGGACAAACCAAGACTTCCAATTCTTTGTAATCTATATTTGAGACTTATATGATAGATTCAATCTCATTTTATCCTTTAACTTTACCAATAACACTTCCAACACACTCCTTAAAAATGATCACTAAGACTTCCTGTAGCTTCTAATAGTATAGTTATTTAGATGTTATTATATATCACTTCAAATAACACTTTTCCACATCCATATCTTCTATGTGATCTCCATATCACTCTCAAGTTTATATTTCTCTTTTTATAGCACCATTCATTATGTTTTGCTAATTTTTTTCTATTTCAAATCTAAAGGAAAATAGAAAAGAATGATAGGGATAAGTGATTAGAATGAACCCATATTGGTTTGCACACCATATCCAGAAATTGTGAGCACTCCTCTTTCGCTAGAGAGGACTACCTACAAGTGAGAAATCACTACCATAAAATTCTTGTCATTAGATAAATGAGTGGGCTACCAAACTACATGCTTGTTCTATGAAGTTTGAAACATCCTTAGAAATGGCATTCCACTTTTGAGAGACAAAAGAGTAATAAATAAATAAAAGAGAGGTACAAAGAGAGTCAAAGATAGATAATATTATTTTTATTTACAACCTAAGTGCAACAAAGAGTGACACGGTACTGGTGGTGTATTTTTTTATTTTAGAATTTATTTGGGTAGGTTTTTTAAAGGTTAAGAAATCCACAGTCACTGACATCGATAGGGGAGTGATCAATATCGATTATACTATTGAGGTCAATGGTGAAGGTGATCGATGTCAGTTAGGTTGCCGACGTTGATAGGGGAAATAATTGACTAAGAACTTGTAAAAGGCTTTTTTGGGTTTGGGAAATGGTTTTGATCAGGTTTGGGAGGTTAGGAAGAGTTATGAGAGTATGGTTTGGGTAGATCTAGTCTAAGGTTTGGTGTGTCAGGTCAAGGGGAAACAAGCAAGGAAGCTTTATAACTCCCTCACGGGGTTTGATCAAGAGTGTTTAAATCAATGAATAGTAGATATAGAGTAATAGTAAAGTAAACACTTTAAAATACCTATATAATAAGTGATATACTTAGTTATAGTGGTCACTAAATGATAAGTTCCAGATTAATGGTCCTTATTAGGCAGTCCAAATTGATGGCCTAAATAGAGAGAATAAGTAGGTGTTATTAGTCCTCAAGAGCTTAGTTTTTGATCATGATTGACCTACCCATGATGAGAGTAATCCAAGATATTAAAATTTGAATTTTGAGAGATTGAATTCAAGTAAGAATGAATTTTATTTATTTTTGCTGACCTAAACATTTGGTTGGAGTTTGGCTTATACCACTGACATTGGTGATCTCATTGACATTAGCCATGGGTTGATTGATGTTAGTGTCCCAATAATAGGTAAAGTTTACTATTTTTGGCCTATTTTATATTACTCTTCATGCCAAGTGTGTCACCCATTATAAAATGTGGCACCCATTACAAAATGCTAAAAATAAGAGGTTAAGGAGGTAGTTGATTAGGAATTTAGTTTTGAAGTGAGAATAAGTCTTGGGTAATTAGGATGAGGGGACTAAGTATTGAGGTGACTCATCAGGTGAGAACGAGTAATAGGGTGAGGTGGCCAAGTAAGGTGACAAATAGGGTTTTTAATTAAGTTAATTAAGTATTTTAAATTAATTAAATGTGTGAGGGGTAAAATCATGGGTTAAGGAGGCTAATGTTTATTATTAAAAATGGGCTAAAAAGGGTTTTGACACAGGGAGTTACACACATGTGTGTGACATAATTTTGGTGTCTATATTTTCCCCTTTTTGTCTCATAATTTGTATTCACAAGTTTGAAAGACAAAAATAGGAGTTATATGCTCTAAGTATTAGATGAGGTATCCTCCCTAAAAATGGGATTTGGCAGAAGACAAACTATAATCAGGTACCAGTTTGATAAAAACATAATTGGGTGAGTGGTGGAAAATTGGGTATCACTTCATATGCATATAATACTATGATCTATAGTTTAAATAGTCAAAAATAGGAAATGTTAAGGAGCGTTCAAATAGAAATAACCAAAGCACAACTTGTAAGTGATAGCTGACAAGTCAAAATAATTAATGTTGTAGCTCTAATGGTCAATGTGTCCTAGGTATCTAAGGTAGAAAGTGCCCCTAATAAACATAAAAAGGGTTGAAGGTGATAGGATGAGATTGGTTTCCATCAAAAACACCTAATATACATGCATGTGCACAATAGCCAACTATAGCAGAATAACATAAGTGATCAAGACAAGTAATGCAAGGTTGGTGTAAAAAGGTCAATAAGCAAGGAGATATTCATGATCTCTAATAAAAGTCATTATAGGTGGAGATTTAAGTGAGATCTAGTAATGTTTATCATGGTGGGGGAGATATGTGCATTCTCTATTTGCCCCAGATTATTGGTAATGTCTAAAAAGTTGGGGTTGCATTTCTAGGGAAAACATTATTGCAATGGTCTCGATGTCAATGACATTACTGAGATCGGCAATAAATAGTGTTGATGTTAGCACATTAGGATAATATTTTTGGTGTCAGTAGGCATAAGTACTAACATTAATAGATTAGGTAAATAATGTTGATGTTAGTAGCTAACCAAACCTAATAAATGGGGCTTTGGTGACTGACCAAACTCATTCGCAACCTGTGATTAGATAAAATAATAGATTTGTGAGAGTGACTATGATGGAAAAGCAAGGAGGGGACCCAGTGGGAGGTGCACCACCACAAGATCTAGCTATGTCAACTCAGAGGAGATGGAGAGATGAGGTAAGATCCTCTACTAGTTGTCTTGAAACTTGATTTGGTTATTTGGAGTTTTTAGGCTAATTTATAGTGGGGGTATGTTAGTAGAGGGGTATGAAATGGGGTAGGTTAACTTTAGGATAACATGGGGGGAATTTGGGGTAGGTTTTTAGGTGAAAATTATAGGTTTGGGTGTGGGTCATTCAGCCCTAGGGCTGAACCAATTGTCGATGTTGGTGAGGTCCACTGTCATCGACCAATATGGTACCAAGGTTAGTAGGTGTCTACTAATGTCAACTGACACATATGCCTAAAAATCACTGATGTCAACATTAAAGCTAACATTAGTGACTATGAATAACTAGTAAACTAGGGTAAAGGGTTAGTTTGGATCACTAATGGAAGTGGTCAACTAGCCTAATAGCCAAGCTAGCCTTAAAAGACCTTGTGTCGATTGAGTGTTGCCTACATAACCTAGTTTAGGGATACACGCCAATGTAGTTCTCCTAGAGCCTAGGAAAGAGATGTAAGGTGTCGTGAAAAGGTGTGTTATTGGAAATGGGTAAAAAGGTAGGTTGAGATAGGTCAAGAGGTATAGGGATTAAAAGATAGGGCATAATGTCAAGGGTCGGGGATATAGGCTATGAGGCCTAGATTTGTGATAGGTAGGTAGGCCTAGTGTGGAGAGAGAGAAGAGGTAGTATAACCTAGGGTAGAGAGAGAGGCAATGAATCCTAGGGTAGAGAGAAAAGAGTATGGTAGCTAGTTAGATGGGTATATGGTCAAGCTCGCCTCAAAAGACCCTATGTCGACTAAGTGCTACCTACATAGCCATGTTTAGGGCCTCAAACCAATGTAGTTTGCCTAAAGAGAAGGGGAAAAGGTGGTGGTAGGTTATATTAGAGAGTACATGACTTGTGTTTTGTGTGTATGGATGTAGGTAAGGATGGAACTGAGAATACAAGATCATCTATTGAGGCTTTTGATGCATATGAGAAGGTGTGTCACTCCAGATGAGTGAGAGCACATGGTATTCATGGGATTAAGAGGAATGTGACAATATTTTTGAGTTGCCTAAGATGTGAGCCTTATGATATCATTAATTGAGAGGTGGGATCACACGACCAACACCTTTTATCTACTAACTGGAGAGTTGATAATTACCTAGGAAGATGTCCATAAGATTTTAGGGCTACCAATCTAGGGTGAGGAACTCTTCATATGCTTGAGAGAGGAGCATGATATTCACATGGTAGCATTGTATGGTGAGCATGTTAGTGAGGTGACTTATCATTCTATGAGTTTCACCTATGAGCCACTGTATATGGCTGATGAGAAGTAGTATCAACTAAGTATCATGATGATGATCAAGATCATGATGTATGTATTACCAGATGCAAATTGTAGCAAAATTTTTATTACATTAAAAAGTGTACTTGCATAAATGGTTGAGTAGTAGACTATTTTTTCATGGGGTCCAATATTTTTATCATAGTTATATAAAGAGATATGGGGTTTGACACTATGATAGTGATATAGTCTATGTGGTAGCCATTTACTACACTATTGAGCATATGAGCACATCATGGTGACATGACCATTGGGGTTACCTACCATGATTCTAGCTAGCTTTAGGGTTGGTTTTAGATAGTAAAGAGAGGACATGGCACAGACCTAAGTGGATGACTTAGTGTGTGATATTGCCTATTATATGAACATGATTTAGGGTTTGATCCCTGTGGATATTTTGTGGAGACCCTACCTAATATACCTAATTTTTAGAGGATAGGCATAGTAGCTGGTTGGTTTATAGAGCTCACTATGGGTCAAGTAGAGATGAGCTAGTTAGTTGGAGATGGTACCCATGGAATGGCTCAAGAGGTAGTTTGGTTTACTATAAGATATAACACATGTCTTCCCTTGATATAGGAGGGATGACATAGAGGCACCCCTACCATTACCCCAAGATAAAAAAAGGGCTATATTTCAAGGAGATGATAGCAGGGCTAGGTGTTGGAGATCTAGGGTGCACAGTGGTGTATATAGCTTGGTAGGTAGGTTAACATCCCATGATGGAGGTCAAGAGGCCACCACTAGATTTATAGGGGTTGGTGAGAGAGAGATGTAATAGTTTAGGCATAATATATAACTTTTTAGGCTAAAGATATAACATAAGCATCAGTATTAGCCTTATAAGGATAGGTTATGATGTTACAGGGATAGAGTGGGGCATTATAGGGCTAATTTATAGCATTACAAGGCTAGGTCAGAGTGCTACAAGGTTAGCTAACTATAGTGACAGTAGAGAGGGATACCCTAAGAGTAGTAGGTAAGGTTGTTCCTCCTCATCCACTATAGGGACTAGTACAAGCTAGGTCATCATCAGGTGCTATGGGACCTCCATAGATCATACCTCTGGTGAGATATACTCCTTCCTTGGATGAGATTGCCTATTACGAGAGGGCTATCATAGAGTTTTCATATATTTAGTGGTATTCTAAATTTAGGGAGTAGGAGAGATCTATGTCATGTACCAAATCTTCTAGCTCATGTAGATACTAATGGGCTTTGAGTGGTGATGAAACAACTTCCTCAAAACCATGTTGACAACCTTAATGATCCTAAGTGCCATATTTTATCATTTTTTATTATATTTTTAATATGTACGTTGGCCTGTGAGCCAAAGATGTGAGATGTATATTTTGAGATAGAGTTGACATTATGATGATGTATTTATGGACATGTTATTGATCATACACACACACACACACACACACACACACACACATAGGCCAAAGATGTGAGATGTATATTTTGAGATAGAGTTGACATTATGATGATGTATTTATGGACATGTTATTGATCATATATATATATATATATATATATATATATATATATATATATATATATATATATATATATATGATCAATAACATGTCCATAAATACATCATCATAATGTCAACTCTATCTCAAAATATACATCTCACATCTTTGGCTCACAGGCCAACGTACATATTACAAATATAATAAAAAATGATAAAATATGGCACTTAGGATCATTGAGGTTGTCAACATGGTTTTGAGGAAGTTGTTTCATCACCACTCAAAGCCCATTAGTATCTACATGAGCTAGAAGATGTGGTACATGACATAGATCTCTCCTACTCCCTAAATTTAGAATACCACTAAATATATGAAAACTCTATGATAGCCCTCTCGTAATAGGCAATCTCATCCAAGGAAGGAGTATATCTCACCAGAGGTATGATCTATTTATGGACATGTTATTGATCATATATATATATATATATGAGATGTTTATTTATTGTGATTATGATGAGGATATAGATGTAGATGATGATGATATAGATGATGATTATTTTAATGATATGTTAATTTTGATGTTAATATTGATTTTGTTTTTTTGAGTTAGACTATCCTTTCCTATATATATGATGGTATATGCATAGTTGGTTTGTTAGTTTCATCTTAGCATTTTTCCATATTTTGTGATGGTGTATGCTTAAAATGAATAAATTGGTTATATTAGTTTATTTCAGCATTTTCCCATATTTGTTATGGTGTATGCATAAAATAAGTTGAGTAGGGTTTGATAGTGTTTGTATGACATTGTTCTTCATCTCAATAGAGAGATTGACATGTGATATGGATGGGAAAATAAAGAGGTAGAATGATTGTGCACCGATAAAGACCATAATCAAAACATAAATAGGCTCAGTAAAATGAGCCTCTTTCATGCCTTATATCTTTCAAACATTATGTTGGTTAGAGAAACATCATGTTTACCTTATATTATGTGGGCTTCACAGTCCCTTGAAAGAGTATTAGGGAAAAAGGGTAAAACAAATAAAAATGTTTGAGTAGCATAACCTATAAAGTGGGGATGATATGCCTTTTTTTAGGGTGACTCAAGACTTACTATAAACAAGTCCATGGCTTAAATATTTTTCTTTTGTGTGTGTAAGCTAATCAATGTGGGAAGCCTACAATGGGATTTTGTATAGGTTAAGTTCATATAAAGTTGATTAATGTGAAAAGCCTTTTTTATTTGTATTTCCTTTTGAGAACAAAAATTGGCTTAGCCATCCTTCAAGGGAATGGTCTAAGCTTTCATTTTTAAGTTTAAATAGTTATCCTCCAAGGGAGCAGTCTATTGATAGTAGGAAAAGGAAGTTACATAGTTGTCCTTCAAGGGAGAAATCTACACTGAGAAGCATGACCTGAGAGTTTATAACTTATCACATATCCCATTTTTTTATTTTTTTAGTCATGGACATGACTATAGAGGCTAAGGAGTTTTCCACTTTGAGGGAAAAACCATACCACTATGTAAGTTAACTAAGTGTATAGGAATACGGGTGAAGAGGAAGGGAAATGAATGTAATAGAGATGCTCAAGGGATTAGATCAAGTTAAACATGAGGTGAATCGATGCTTGCTTAATAAAATAATGTTTGTAGGTGTAAGGCCTTTAAAGTCTTAGGTTATGGCCTTCCTTTAAGAGAAGACAAGAGATAAGTTCTTGAGCCATACTTTTGAGTTATGATATAAGGTCAAAGATAATTAGGATCAAACTCACCCCATTTTCATTACTCCATGTTCATCACATGTTTATTTTCCTATAAGATGAGATCTCCTATATTGAAATCTCATTCTTTGAGTTTTTTGTTATAAGAACATTTGATACACTCTTGATAGATTTGGAGGTGGTTGAGGACTATGAGATGGTCCTCATCAAGAAATTAAAGTTGAGCCAATTTTTCTTGGTAAAAATCATCATTAGTAAGTATTTCTTGTAGAGAAATGTGAAGAGAAGGAATCTAGAGTTCAAGAAGCAAAACAACCTCTATCCCATATACCAAGGAAAAAGGTGTATCACCCATAATGGTTTGAATTCTAGTGTGGTAAGCCCATAAAGCAAAAGGAATGTGTGCGTGCGAATCCTTTCCTATATCATTGACTACTTTCATGATAATTTTGGTCAATGTTTTATTAGAATCTTATGCCTATCCATTTGCTTGTGGATAGTATGATGATGAGAAGTTTAATTTGATTCCAAATCTATCACAAAGACTTTTAATAGTCTTTTTTTGAAAGACACCAAAATGATAAATGATGTAATGGTTGACGAAGTCAACAATTTTTTTATCTTCAGTGGAGATGAGAGGAATGGCCTTGACCCACTTGGTGAAGTATTCAATGGTAGTAATGATGTAATGATATCAAAAGGATGAATGAGGGTTAATCTCCTTGATTAGATCTAAGCCCCATTGTGAGAAGGGTGAAAAGTATTTGGTGACTTGTAATGCATGACTTGGAACATGAAGGAGGTTAGCACGTTGTTGACATTTTATGAAACATTGAACATAATCATCATAGTCTTGATGAAGTGTGGGCCAATGATAGCCAAGTCAAAGGATACACTTTCCAACTACATGACCATTGAAATGTCCACCACAAATCCCATCATGGACTTCCTTAATAGAAAAGGGAGTCTTAGTACTAGTGAGGCATCTAAGGAGAAGACCAATAAAACCTCACTTTTAGAGAAGTCCCCATAGCATAGTGTAACAAGTGACATGTTTTATGAAGGCATGTCTCCCATTATTGGAGAGATCAAAAGGTTTAATAGAGAATGAAAGATAATCCATGAGTTTCTTGTACCATAAGTCATGTGAGTTAGATGTTACATTTCTAATAAAGAGGATGTTAACTGATACATAAGAGGGTAATGTTAAGTGATACATAGTGACATAGCTTCTTGAGGAATATAATGAAGAGGGTATGTGTGAAGCAAGTGAAGCCATCATGTCAGTAAACTTGTTTGTAGATCAAGGAATAGTTTGTAAGAGATAAGAGTCAAATGATCCCAATATCATATCTACATGATGTGTATACCACTAAAAAACTTCATTTTTACATAGGTAGGAACTATTAACCTGGTTAACTACTAGCTAAGAATCACCAAAAATGGTTATGGATTTAATTCCCAAGAAGAGAGCTATTTGAGGTCTTAGAATCAAATCCTCATATTCGACCATATTGTTAGTGTAGTCAAAATCTAGTTTAAATGAAAAAGGCATAGGCTCACCATCTAGAGGAATAAGAATGACCCCCACACCCCCATTGTATTGACATTTAGTTCCATTGAAAAACATCATCATTTGATAGGAGATGTCATTGATGGAGAGCATTATGATGAATTCATTAGGGAATTCAAGGTTTGAAGGTTGATTATTAGGTAAAGGGGTAGTAGTTAACTATTTAGTTATTATTTCCCCCTTAATAGACTTTTGTTTAATGAATTCTAAGTCAAATTCAATAAGAATCATGAGCCATCGAGTTACACATTGGTTTTGATATGGCATGGAATGCATGAATTTGAGGGGATCAGTATGGGTGACAACATATTTTTTGTGATTTAGGAGATAATGGTGAATCTTAGAGGTAAAAAAGACTAATGAAAGGCAAACTTTTTTTGTATAGGTATATCACGTCTCATAATTAATAAGTGTGTGACTTATGTAGTAAACTACCTACTCTCAATGTTGGTCATCTTGATGTGAAATCATTGCACCTAGAGAATGGTCCATTATGGAGATGTATAAGTAGAAAGGTTGATTTTCATTAGGTGGAATAATAACTAGTGGGGAAATGAGATTTTTTAAGTGTGTCAAATTCTTCCTAGCAATCTGTATTCTAATAGAAGGAGACATCCTTTTTGAGCAGATGGTGAAAGGGTTGGTAATGATCTAGTAACTAGGAGATGAATCGACTGATTGACTAAAGTTTTCATTTTAGGATATAGATTTATTTGATATTAGTAGGTGGAGGCATCTCTAGGATTTCTTAAACCTTAGTAGGATCAACTTCAATACCATGGAAAGAAACTATAAAACCTAAGAGCTTACTAAAAAGAACACCAAAGACACATTTATTTGGGTTTAGTCGAACATTATATTTGAAGATATCAAAAAATATAATTTCAAGAATTTTCAAGTGATATTGACAAAGTTTAGACTTGTTGAGTAAGTTATCCATGTAATCTTCCACAATTTTGTGTAGGAGATCATGGAAAATGTAAGTCATGGCACGTTGATAAGTGGAACCATCATTCTTCAAACCAAAAGGCTTGAACTAATAATAGAAAGTTCCCCATGTGGTAAAGAATGTTGTCTTATGTCGATCCTCAGGAGCAACTAGGATTTGATTATATCTAGAGAACCCATCCATAAGTGATAACATCTCATAGCTAACTATTAGATCAACAAGTTGGTTGATATTTGGTAATGGGATGTCATCTTTTGGGAAAATGAGGTTTAAATCATGATAGTTAGTGTAAATATGGATTCCCTTGGTGATTTTATGATAAGAAAAATATTATCAATCCATTATGGGTAGATGATGGGTTGGATAAAGTTTATAGAAAGGAGGTGTTGGAGCTCTTCTTTGCTTAGGAGAGCAATACAAGGATGCATCTTGCAAAGCTTTTACTTAACAAGTTTAGCATCTTCATTGGTGATAATGTTATGGGTGATGATAAAGGGGATAATACCAAACATGTGCTTATAATACCAAGTAAAGGATTTGCCATAGTTATTAAGAAATGTGGCATAATCATATTGCTCAGAGGAATCTAAAGATTGTCTAATCTTGAGGATGTGGGGGTTATCATGAGAGGATAGGTTGATGTCAATGGTTGATTCATTTAATATAGCTTATGTTTTAGATGGGAGTGATCATTGGAAATAGGAATCATCTACACCCATATATGTGAGAATTATTCATCATATTGACATTGGATAGTGTTAATAGTGGGAGAGTCTCCATCAATTATTTTAGGATGAACGAGAGGAAGGGATCTTGTTTCCTTACCATGGTGATAAGTGAGACACCCCAAATGGATGGTATTTATTTAAAAAATTAGGAGGTATAGATACCTCTAATTTGGTAGGTGATGTTAGAGAAGAAGGTGGAGAAAGAGAGACCAGTTCTTTGATAATTGGTTCATGGGAAGTTTTAGTGAGTTTATTTGGTTCCTCATAACCCACTTCATGCCTCTTTTTGGCAATTTTAATGGTGTTTCTAGTAGGATATTCAATAGGCATATGGATACCATGTTTATAATGACCCAAAATAAATCCTTTCCAAGCACATTGATAGAGATAAGTGTGCATGAAACTAGGGTTGCTTAGGAAAGAGAAGTCACAGGTAAATGGTTGTGGCAAAGAAGATGGATTTCCAACAATGAGAGCTTGATCAATTCCCCCATATGTGAACTTAGTTTAAAGGTTAAGATACCCATAAGGGATTACCGTCCCAATGCAAGGATCATAATTTGGGTGCATGTGAAGCGTTCCATACTCTTGTGGAGTATAAAACATGTCAAACATCAAAAAACAATATTTTATGAGTGACAAATGTGTAAAAGTCACCTATATGGGATCCTTGTCAGGAATTTATGTTTCCAATATCTGTGTAACCAGAGGAGTGGAGCTTGTAGAAAATTCAAAAGTATCATGTAGGGAAGATGATGTTTTAAATGGAATGAGAATATCATTGGGAATATAAGTCATGTTGTATGTTTTAAGTGGAGGTAGGTCAATAGGTATAACATGTACTTGCCCATCATCTTCAAACTTGACATAGTGCTGCAAATTTGAGGGTACACATGCCATAGCATGTATCCAAGGTCACCTAAGTAGTATGATATATTAGAACTCTCCATCCACAACATAGAAGAGTTTGGTAATAGAGTGAGGACCTACATAAATATGTAATACAATAGTGCCCAATGTAGTAGTTGTGGTATCATTAAAGGATAAAAGTACCGCATCAGTTTGAGACATGCAATTATCAAGAAAGGATAGATATTTGTAGGCATGGGTGGAAATAATATTAATACTATCTCCCCCATCGATCATGACTCTCTTTACATGAGTTTGATCAATATATATAGTAATATATAGGACAGAATCCTGATCTTTAGGGTGTTGAAGTGGAATTAAAGGAGCTGACCAAAGATGAAATAGGTTGGGGATCATTTGATTGAACTCAATCACTTACAAATCACTAATTAAAGCTTGATGGTATTGGGATGAGTTTTGTATTAACTCATATAAATACATTTTCATAGGAGTTTGGTGAAGTTGTTTCACCATTGAGCTTTGAATAACATCTGAAGATGTTGTTCTAGGAATGTCCAAGATGGAAATATTAGGATTAGGATTGCCTTTGGTGAGGGGATGATCCCAAGGAGAAATGACCTTTTCCTTAACTTTATCTTTTTGGTTTTGTGACTATGTGGCCACATTAACTATGTTAATCTAAAATGCAGGTGAAAGAGGAGGTAAAAGGGTTACAACCACATCTTTGGGTTTAAATTTAGGTAGAATAGTATGAGGCACAATGGATGCCAAATGTAGAATAATATAAGGTTAATGGTAGCATTATTTAAGAGAGTGTTGACATCAAAGTATTTCCAAACGACTGTTGTGAGGGCTTTATAACTCTTAGTACAATATCCAGGTGAATGATGATATAAACAAACTTGTGTTTCATTAAACCAAGATGGCTTCATTTCAAGAGGACTATAATACTTAATGGGAGGAAAAGTTATTATGAAAGATTGTAATAGATGACGTAGTAAAAATCTTTAAGAGCATGTAAGTGGGATTAAACTTATTGTACTAATAAGAGTGGACATCTTCTTTTGTTTTGGTGTTGAAAAGGTAACTTTATGTGGTGCTTTATTTGGTGATGGTGGAGTTACATGTTTTGATGTCACTTTCTTAGTGTCATATGTGAAAGGCTTACCAGATGACAAAGGTAGGAGTGGAGGTAACTTAACCTTTTGTTTTTATTAGGTTAATAATATTCCAACTAAATTAAAGGGGTATGATCCCAAAATGGAAGGTAAAGTTGAGGGTTGAAGAAGGGATCGACAAGATCTAAGAAGCTTAGCTTTTTTTGTAATTCAAGATGTAAAACTCCAAATTGTGGTTGAGGAATTAAATCTAATTTCACCAGTGGATGAATTAGATTAGAGAAAAGTCATATACCTAAGGGCTTGATCTACTTTAATGTGATATATTCATATGAGGGTAAGGGTTTTGACATAGATGGTAGAACTTCAAGTGCTTTTGGTGAAGAATCTCTAGATTTGTCAAAGACCTTGGGGTAAAGGGTAGTGAGAGGGTTGGTGGTAAAGGTTGACATTTGTTGTGTTGGATAAGGAGTTTTAAGATGGTCCTAAAATGCCACATGATCTATCTTCATGGAGTCAAAAAGATTTTAGACTTTTCACCAAATGTGAGAAGGGTTTAGATATGGTTGATGTAAGCCTCATGGTTATGTGTTTAGAAGGTTGAGGTGTTTAAGAAAGAGGGAAATTATTGGTTTCTATTACTTTGGCCCAAAGATGAGAAAGAACCAGAATAGGGTCCTCTTTGACAGAGATGGGATAAGAGATATGGTCTACCATGGGTGGAGGAGAGATAGGCGAAGAAGGTTCCTCAAGAGGGTAAAGCATAGGTATTATGGCTCCCTCAACATATGTTAAAGGCATAGGTAAAGTATGATCCTCCATAAGTAAAATAAGGGGTAAGAGTGGTACAATTGGATTAGGCACAATAGGTTTCTCATCTAATGTAGGAGTGGATAAAATTGACTCTTCAAGGTGAAAAGGTGGAGTGGATGGGGTACTACTCTCTATAGGTAGAGGAGAGGTAGGTGAAGAAGGTTCCTCAAGAGGGTATAATATATGAATGATGTTACCTTCAACATGTGGTTGAGGAATAGGTAGGGTGTGGTCTTCTAGTGGTAAGAGGATAGGTAATATTTGTATATAAGGAATTGGCATTACAGGCTGCTTAGATGGTGAAAAAAGTGGTAAAGGAGTCTCTTCCTCATGAGGGAGTGTAATGGGTGAAATAGGTTCTTCTACTTGAGGAGGAACAATGGGAAAAATAAATGCCACTGAATGTGGGGGAGGACTCAATGAAATGGGTGTCTCCTAGTGAAGGGGAGGTAGAACTAAAGGTAAATGAAAAACCATATTAACTATATGAATATTATGATCACCTAAGTTAGTTATGGTCTAAACAATATTTTGATTGGGTGAATGGTTTGGAAAAAGGGTGTTTGAACACATCCATACTTTGATTAGGGGGTGCACTAGGTTTATCGAAATTGAGATCACCTCTATCAACCATGTCTTGAACAATGTTCTTGTGTGTCTTATATCTATTATAATTGTGGCCTTTGACTTGATGGTAACCGTAAAACTCATCTTCCTTATACCAAGTTGGGATGGGATAGGAAGGGTCAAACTATATAGGGGTTTAATTTTATAAAGGGTTATGACACCTTATTGTAATAATTTTCCCAAAATGGATGTGTATGACTCCCCAATAGGAGTGTATTGTCTTTGTTCATACTATTGTTGGAATTGCTTGCTTAGATTTTGGAAAGTCAAGGAATTCGATTGGTTTGTGGTTATGGAAGAGGCTGACTTAATGACCATCACATTGGTGGAGCCTTTATCTTTTTTTTAGAATGAAGAGTTTTATAAGAGGATTCATTTTATTTAGAATTGTGATTCTTACTACGTAATATGACCTTGCCTTCATTTATAACACAAACCTTGAGTTTCCATGCCATTGTAAAAGCCTCATCAAATGTGCAAAAAGTTTGTACCTAGAGTGTGGATGAGATGTGCTTATCACATGCCCTTGAGAAGAGATTAATAAGCTTAGGTTTGGTTAAGGGGAAGGAGATTTTATTGATCAAGCTTCTCCAATGAGTGACAAAATTTGTAATAGACTCATCATCAAATTATCTGATAGAATAAAGGTCTATTTGGAAACCTTTTAAGAAATGTTAATAGAGAAATGGTTCAAGAATATATGTACGAGTTGGGTAAATGAGAAAAGGGAGTGTTGAGGTATAGATATATACCAATCCAAGGTAGGACCTAAAAGAGACATAGGGAAAGTGTAAAGTATTAATGCATCATCATGCCCTATTAAATAATAAGCATGTCTAAATGTTCACAAGTGTTGTTGTGGATCCTCTTTACTCTAGAAATGAGTAAATTTAGGGAGTTACCATTGTCTTCGATAGGGGATAATAGGCATAGAAGGATGGATGGGTTTATTGGATATTTGATAATAGGATAACACATTCTTTGAACTAGAAATAGATGTCTCTAGATTAGACATCTTGTCCATCAACATCTTAATAAGGTCTAGAAGGGGAATAGTTTGGGGGATACCTCCTAAATTATATGGAACCTGATAGGAAGTAGAAGGAGGATATGACATAGCTTGATAAGGTTGTGTTAGGGTAACATAGGGATAATTAGTCATAGGCTAGGTGAAAAACAAGGGGGGCTTGTCTTATTCGGTTAGACACTATGCTTTGGTTGGTTGTTATTACAAGTTGGATTGTTGGCATGGTTAGACTGGATGAAGGGTGAGTCATAACTCGGGTAATTATAGACACAAGGGTAGATGGAATAGGTATGACTAATTATGAAATGAGGTAAGACTTGAATAAACTAGTTTTGGTTGTGAAAGTAGGGAAGTCACACCAAGTTTTAGGTAGGATTGGGCAGTTGGCAATGCTAAACTTTGGATATTTTTTTATAGTTGGGTTACTCTTCGAAGTGGTGGTCTAGGTAATCATGGGGAAAATAGTGGAGGAAATTGAAATTAAAGTTTTATCCAGTAGAGAGGTTGGCATACCATAGATTAGGTCACTCAAAGAATTATGAGTTTGGCTCATAGCAAGGTAATGCTAAAGGACTGCCACATTGTGATCAAGAAATTTATCAAAATTTTGATCTCCCTCAAGCACAATGGGAATTCGGTTTGGGTTGGGAGTATGCTCTATATCTAAAGTATGCTCCATAATAGAATCAAAAGTGAGAGGGGAAGGTGGAAGTGGTTACCAGCTTGCTTAATCGATAATAATTTTAGATTGAGCTCATGTAAATATCATGCAAGAGGAAGTATAAATAGTCTTACCACCCTATATTAGAAACATAATAAGCAAGAACCAAGTTTGAGTGTAGGTAAGTGGGTTATTTTAGCTTTCTATTTTGAGTAGATAAAAATTACAAAATCATCGATATTAGTCTCTTGACTGATGTCAGTAGAAAAGTTTTGTTGATGTCAGTGGATTAACTAATGTCAATAGGTAAAATCTATTGATGCTGATAGATTTAACTGATGTCAGTCACTATGATATCCTGGGAGATGGAAAATCTAACATTTTAAGGAACCATAAGTTGAAACTAGGTAAAATAGTGGATGTAAGAGGTCTATGTAATAAGGAAGAATACTAAAAAAACTTTAGATAATAGGTTATACAAACTGAGTATTAGAAATAGTATTGATTTTGTGAATCAATAGGAAAACATCCTTGACAACTCCAAAATATAGAAGGCAATATAAAATCATAAAAATAACATATAGCTAGCAACTATTACGTCCAAGAGATTAATTTTTAGTCTCATTTTGGCTTATGCCTTAATCAAATAGTAAAAAGAGGGTTTGGTTATTTAAGGTACTAGAAAGTAATCTAGAGCTGGTTTCAAATTAGTTTTAGTGCTGAAGATGAAATCTATGTTAGCCCAGGTACATGGATTTTTATAGGAGCTTACTCTCTGCACTTCATGGACCTAGAGCCAAGCCAAGCCACTTAGACAAAATATACCTTATGTCTAGAGTCTATAATCTGCCATAGAATGGAGTAGGTTCTCCCCTTGGTGGTGAAATCCAAGTAGGATAGCCAGGCAAGGTAAGATAGTCCACTAGGTGATGAAATATTGATGGGATTTTTCTTAGGTGAGTTTAGATGTTTGTTTGTGTGAATGTGATTTGGTTCTATAACATAGGTGCACCACAATTTATTCACAATGCTTGTAATTAGCTAGGTGAGCTAATATGCAACAAGCAAACAATGAAATGTAGTAAGCTTTAAACCCAAATCTAAAATGTTTAGATTAAAATGAAAACAAAGATGAAATAGGAGTAGAGAATGAAATTCACTATCTTAATGTGCATGCAAGAATAAGTAAATAAGAGATTCTTTATAGCTTGTGAAAAGAAAAATGATAAATCACTTTTAGAGGCAAAGAGAAAAGAAAGAAAATTTTAGTTTAATGCTTTTAAATAGAAAATAAAATGTTGAATTTTTAATTTTAAGAGAGAAGATGAAAGTACAAGAAATTAAATTTTCACTATAATGCACTTATATGAATGCTTAAAACAAGAAATGGAAAACTCTAGGGTCCCATCAGGCATGCTAGAAATATTTTGCTAAATTTTGTCTATCTCATAAGTGATTAGAATGAACCCAAATTGGTTTGCACATCATATCTAGACATTGTGAGCACTTCTCCTTATCTGGGGAGGACTACCTACAAATAATAAATAACTAACACAAGATGTTTGTTAGTAGATAAATGGGTGGGCTACCAAGCTATGTGCTTGTTTTAGGAAGTGTGAAACTTCTTTAGAGATGATAGTCTAATTTTGAGAGACAAAAGAGTAATAAATAACTAAAAAAGAGGTAAAGAGAGAGTGAAAGATAGATAATATTACCATTATTCACAACTTGAGTGCGTCAAAGAGTGATAGGGTGTCAGTGGTGTATTTTTTTTTATATTTTAGAAGTTGTTTGGGTAGGTTTTGGAAAGGTTAAGGAATCCATAGTCACCAACATCAGTTGGGGAGTGACTGATATCAGTTATACTATCAAGGTTGGTGGTGAAGGTGATAGATGTTGGTTAGGTTGCCAAGGTCAATAGGGGTACTAATTACCTAGGAACTTACAGAAGGCTTTTCTAGGTCTAGGAAATGGTTTTGATCAAGTTTGGGAGGTTAGGGAGAGTTATGAGAGAGTATGGTTTGGGTAGATCTAGTCTGAGGTATGGTGTGTCAGGTCAAGGGTAAACAAGCAAGGAAGCTTTGTACTTCCCTCATGTGGGTTCTGTCAAGAGTGTGTAAATAAATGCATAGTAGATATAAAGTGATAGTAAAGTAAATGCTTGAAAGACCTATAGAATAAGTGATATACTTAACTATAGTGGTCACTAAATGACAAATGCTAGATAGATGGTCCCTATCAGATAGTCTAAACTAATGGCCTAAATAGAGAGAACAAATGGGTGATGTTGGTCCTAAAGAGCTTAGTTGTTGATCATGATTGACTTACATGAGATGAGAGTAATCCAGGATGTCAAAAGTTGAATGTCGAGACATTGAATGCATGTAAGAATGAATTTTCTTGATTTTTTAATACCTGAACTTCAGGTTGGAGTTTGGCTTATATCACTGACATTAATGATCCTATTGATGTTGTTCATGGTTTGACCAAAATTAGCAACCCTAGAATAGGTAAAACTTACTATTTTTGACTTGTTTTCTCTTACTCTTCATGCCAAGTGTGGCACCCATTACAAAATAGTAAAAAGAAGAGGTTAAAAAGGACATATTTGATTAGGAACTTAGTTTTGAAGTGAGAATAAGTCTTGGGTAGTTAGGATGAGGGGACCAAGTCTTGAGATGACTCATCATGTGATAATTAGTCATAGGGCAAGGTTGTCAAGTAAGGTGGCAAAAGAGGTTTTTAATTAACTTAATTAAGTATTTTAAATTAATTAAATGTGTGAAGGGTAAAATCATGGGTTAGGGAGGCTAATTTTTATTTTTGAAAAAATGGGATAAAAGGGGTTTCAACACAAGGATTTACACAAGTGTGTACGATATAATTTTTGTATCTACACATTGGTATAAAAGACTAATTCCTCACACCTTTTTCTAACAATTTCCACTATTTAGACAAACTACTTTGAAAGCACCTTTAAAATTGTGTTTTAGCACCACCAAGACATACACAACCAATGTATTAAGAATAAAATTTATTGAAAAAATACCCCAATTCACTATATCCAAACCTACTCTCCTAAAACACTTCCCTAAACACTTATTCACTTAACTAGCTTTTTCTCACCATTTTCAATATCTACAGATTTAGTAATAGGATAAAGTGATTGACTAAAATTATTGGAATAGTGACTATTTCATGACCAAAAAACTTTATGGGACTTAATAACATGTGTTGATCTCTAATATATAATAACTTTCATGTGTTGACTCAGTCAACCCTTCCTATAGCATAAAAATCTTTAGAAACAAGCTCTTTTTTATACCTTTTACTCACTCTCCTAACCCATTACTACCACCTAGAGATTCTTAGAGGAGTCCTCTACATTATATAATAGTAAAACTTAGTCAGCCAATCCATTTTGGTTCCTTTATACAAATTTATTTCCAATCACTCTACTATAAGGGTTTATAGAAGGATTTTGACCATTTTACATTCTTAACAAATTTTCATAAAGCTATGTCCCTAAAACACCAAAAAATACTGGAAAAAACTTCTTAGGTCCATGTTCCACCTCTCCTAATAGGATTAGGTCACAATTCAAACTTTACACATGCCAATGAGAATCAAAAACTTCTTTTCATGCTTGAACACCTTCATTCTGCATGCACAATTGTATTTCCAATATTCTTTCTTGCTTTCTCTTCCTCCTTGGGACCTAAAACATGGTCAAAATATTTGACCCAATCTATCACACCTTATTTTATGATTACGTGATCGTCAACAACTTGTAAACTCACCTTGACCCTCCATTTGGACATTACATTATCTTTATGCAAGATAAGCATATAACCACCAGTTACATTTAGTCATTCAATATGCTTGGAAATTGTACTCTCACCACATCAAAATCATGTAACAAACCTTCATTCCATGTTACACAACCACCAAACTTATTTTCCCTATCCTCAACCTGCTCAACACAATAGGATACCAAGCCTATATCACAACAAAAGGCTACCAATCCTATGCCAACACATTATTCACATACTTCTCTTCTTGACCTTAGCCTTATTTGACATTAATGATACTAATAATACTATGACATAACCACCTTGTCATTACCTTTGACATCAATGCAGACATGACATCATCCTTTGACATCAATGATAACACTCTTTCTAACAATATTCCCCTTTTTCATTGATGGCAACCTCTTCTTTTCCTTCTCCTCCTTTTCCATTAATGAAAAAGTGGACATATCCTCCTCTCAAGTTCATCTGCATAGTCTTCTAATCCTAAGACTTGACCTATTACAAAACTCACCCTTTATCTATGCAAGGAGATACAATACCTTTTAAAAACACATAACATGGTTTGATCAAGTCATCATATCAATATTCTTGAGTTCACATTTGTAGCAGACATCTCCATATCTCCATCATGACTGGAGATTGAAATTGGAACATCTCACATATGTTCCCCCTCACATCATGCACAACTCTTCAATCCTCTCAAATTCTCTGAGTTATCTCCTCCAAAATCCATGCTCCATCTAAAAAAGTCATCTTTAGGGAATACATAACCTAATCATAAGCAATACATGATCCTAAGATAATCTTTTTTCTCACTGAGCATTTCTTCTTCATGATAACATTAATATGACAACACATTCCTTCATGGACACTTATATAGACTCCTCTTCAAGATCAAAAGAACCTTGTGATGTTATAGGATAATGATCACTATAAAATATTCATGAACAACATTAGAGCATATACAACATGTCAACTCACTCTTATAATAACATATCTAAGCTCTTCAAGTAACCACAAAATTCATCAAGCCTTCATAGATTAGAACTTATGGAAACATAGTCATATAAGTCTGTGAGTATATACTTCACTATAAAAGACCTTTTTTCATAACCTATCTATTTTATGATCTTAAAACAATAGAAAACTAATAGGTTTCTAAGCACTCGATGATTCTTAGATAATTATTCCTCTCATGGAACCATTCACTTAGAAAAGTATAATAGGCATCATTATTTGTTAATGTTCCTTAAACTCCATTTTACTATTCTACATCTTGCATTCTATCTCCCTTATTTAGCCAATAGGACCACCGCACACAAATGAGAATAACTGCATAAGGCCCTTACAACATTAACCACTCACCTTCATTATTTACAAGCCATCAAAACTCAAAACACTACCAAGCACCCTTACAGACACCATGCAATGAATATTAGGTCTGAGAGACCATAATCATTTTAAGGAACCTCTGATACACTTTGATATCTTTATATATGAAAATAGAATATAAAAAATATGCCATCATCATCCTTAGATCACCTCTATTCCTTAGAACATATGAATACCATCTCTTTACCATATTGTCATTGGTCTTAAAATACCAATCTTTAACTTTCATACCCCTGCTCAAACCTTGACAACTAAGACCTCAATCATGCATTTAAACAAGTGTCAAAAGAATGAAAACCATTGTACAAATCATTACATATACTCTATCAAAATATAATTGAGATTTATATAACAAAACTGAGTCATTAGTGCCATAAACACACACCTTAGGGTTAATAGACACTAAACCCTTATATCATTATTTTACCTATTTTGAGCTTGATCTTCAATTAAAACACCAAACTAATCCTAGAAAGAGCATCTACAGATATCTCATGACCTTTTGGTGAAATCCAAACACTTATATCGATCACCTTGAGTGACCAGAGTTACTAAACAATTCACCTAGTAACCTATGTCTGCCAAAGATAAGATTCTTCAAGAATAATCTACTTCTATAAAGCTTTTCTTGCTAGAAAAAAGCACTTATAGGAATTCTTAAGGCATGAAGCAATGATATACTAATACATACACAATAATAAATGCTTATATCATCAAAAAATAATAAAATGACATGTTTTAATACCTTATTACTCTTCTCAGGTTTATTAAGAGAAAACCCAGTCAAACTTTCCCCTACTTTATTGCACCTGTATGAATGGGCAAACCTTCTAATCACTTTGGGGGTTTTCTTCACTAATTTAAATTTAAATTTTATTCTTACCTCATATATATTTGACTTAAATCATGGCTACTACAATCCATTCTTTGAAAATTGGTTTCCTTTGATAAATTTGAATTTTCAAATTCTAACGGTCATATTTTCATACAAAATTGACTATGAAAAACTAAGAAAACTACTTGGGAGACCAAATTTACACCAACATATATTTTTATACACATTAAATCAAGACCTAAAACTTAGATCATATGATCTTATCTCATACTGAATTCCATCCATATATCAAACTTCTCCTGAGACCTTCATGCGTGCCAAAGGTGATGTCATCAATTTGGTCACTGAGGTTAATTTAGCAATTAAACTTATAATGAACTAGTTAAGCACGCAAGCACTCCAAAATCTTCCTTTCAACTCCATAAGTATACCAAGAATTTATTACACCCCATAGGGCATTTTTACCAAGAACACATCATAATAAACATTCTCTATTATCCCAAATACCTATACTACTATCATACATTCACAATACATCCCCTTGACCTTCATTCATGTTATCACTACAACCTTTACATGCTTCCTCAAACTAAAAAAATGTATCCATAAAGAAAAGAGAAAGACACTCTTACTTTAAAAGGTCCTAGAAAAATATGAATCTATTAGATGCCCACTTCTCCTCTCTTACCTCCTTGAGACTCATGTACTTGGTAGAGTGATTAGCTTCCTTCTAAGACCTCTTATGCTTGTCAACCATTTTTGGCATATGGTATTTTTATCATTAATTCATATATAACATATAAAAAAACCATCTTGAGGCTTAACCTGATCACTCTCAACTACCTTAGGTCTCTAAATCCAATTTTTACCTCTTCCTTACATTCTATGAGCTCCATGCACCTTATTATGACTTGAGAGCTTGTTTTTACAATATCTTGTAATATGACCAATTTGATGACAACTAAAATAAAGAACATCATTAATAAATTTTTCTTGATAATTACTATGAAATAAATTTTACTGATTTCTTCTCTTCATATATTATTTTCCCTTATTACCAACAAGATGACATGAAAAATAATGGCCATTAAAAGATTTGACATACCTGAAATCACTTAGTTGTTTCATGGACTTCTTGACTTTTCTCTTTACCTGATTTGATTTGTCACATTCTTTCTTTGAATTTCTCATCTTAACAATAAGCTTCTCATGCTCATCCTTTAAGAAAACCAACTCTAACTTCATTTGGTTGCACTCTTATTCTTTTGACCTTAAACTTGTATTGGCAATCTCTACATGTTCCTTAAGACCTTAAATAGTCAATTTATCTTCTTTAATTATTTGACTTATTCTCTCAAAATTGGTTTGAAGATGAATCACCTTATTTTCATTTTCCATAAAATACTTGACTTGTTATCTAAGGTTCTTAACCATTAACCTCAACTCCTAATTCTCTTTTCTCAATTGCGTATCCATCTTAAGCTACTTAGGATCACCTTCAAGTTGTTAAGCTTCCTCTAAAGGACTTAATCTAATACCAATTTTTGGTAATATATGATGAGATGGGGGGATGAATAATTATAAAAAAAATTATTTCAATTTCAATCCACTTAACATACATTCATTAAATTTCATGAATCATCATAACAAAGCACAAGTAACTAGACTAGCATCAATGTAAGGAGATCACATACAAAACAAGTATAAAAAAACCATGAAACATCATCTATGTTGGAAACCCTTAAGGGGTAAAAAAAATAAAACCTACAAGATGGAATATATTTATATAATGACAAAATTCAACATTTAGACCAGCACCAACTGATCAAGGAACACCCACCCCTCAATTTAGTCATGTACCCACTTGACCTTTATATAGCTCTAACTAGAAAGGAGGCTGCAACCCCCTAGGTAACCAAGAAAAAATAAAATAAATATATCCTATAATCATATTTAACATATTTTAATAATATTAAACTAATGGGGACCTCCTCTATTTTCACTCTTCACCCTTCAATCACTCTCAAATAGCCTCTAGGGCTCACTCGCTCAATGTGCCTCTTCTAGGCTTATTAGGTCTAAAGACCTATATGTACACATTAAAAAAATTGATAATAAAATCATGAATGATCATATTCACACTATCATACTTAATATTATGTACCTTCTTTTCCAAATGTTCTCTCTTTTGCTTAGCTCCTCACTAGCTCAACTAGCTTAAATAGGCCAATTAGTCCTTGTACTTATACCACATCCTTCCTATAATCCATTTTGCTCAGCTAGGATGATTTACAAAAAATGTATTACCATTAAAATATGTCTTTAAAAATTTTACATGTGATAACCATAAACTTCGTAGTTCATCCAATACCTCATTAGCTCCAAACATCCATTAGGCCTAGTTGAGACCTAAAGCAATTAGGTTTACCCATGCACATGTTACCACTTGGACACAAGAGAATAAATTAAACATATAAAAACAATTTAAAAAATATGTATATCAATTTAATATATACTTTATAATCTTACCTTGGGTCTATGCCATTTGGAACTCCATTTCATACCTTGAACCAAGACTTTTAGCCTACTTGCCAATTAGGCCTTCATACACATAAAACACTATCTTAGACTTATGAAGTATACAACCAATTTTATCACATAACCATATGAAAAAATAACATTTATTAAAACTAAAATACCTATTAAACACCTAAATGTTCCTGAGGTAACCCAAAACTAGTGAAACCATCTTAGGAAACCTCCTTTAAAAACATTACTCAGAGATGCTTAAATTGCCAAAAACTTAGTCAAGGATATTGAACATATAGACACACTTATGTCACTAAATAATGAAAAAAAAAACATTAATTAAAGCTATATGACCTTATAAACTTCTCTATTTACACTAGACATATTTTCATAGGCTTGAAGTACCCAAATCAGCTCTCTCAACATGACCACTCAAACTAGTCACACATAGTCAAAACATATTGAATTTCCACATTTGATCAAGGATAAACCAAGAATTATAATTAATTATTATCCACATTTTATAATTATGTAACAACCTAAAACTCATTTTTTCATTTAACTCTACCAAAAACACTTCCAACTCACTCCTTCAAAATGACCACTTAGATTGCATATAGCATCCAACAATAAAATCATGTAGATGTTTATATCTATCACTTGAACTAATAATTTCATAACATATAATCCACACAAATATATATATATATATATATATATATATCACTCTCAATTAGATATTTATCTTTTTATATCACCATTCATTGTTATACCAAACCAATTCCTCACACCTCTTTCTCACAGTCTCCACTATTCAGTCAAGCTACTTTGAAAGCACCTTTAAGCTTGTGTTTTAACATCAAAAATACATAAAAACTAGTTTAATAAGAAGAATATCTATTGAAAAAATATCAAATTTAATTTTATCCAACCCTAGTCACCTACAACACTTCCTTAAACACTTATTCACTTGACTAGCATTTTCTCATTATTTTCACTATGTGCAAATATAGTGATAGGACAAAGTGATTGACTAAAATGATTTACATAGTGAATATTTCATGACAAAAAATATTAATGGTACTCAATATAAAGTCTTTATATTCAACATCTAATAACTATCATGTGTTGAATTAGTCAACACTTCTTAAAACACTAAACTCTTTAGAAATAAGCTCTTTTTGTACCTTTTGTTCACTATCTTGACACACCACTACCACCTGGAGATGACTAGAGGAGTCATACACACCATCAAATATTAAAAATTTGTCAAATAATCCATTATAGTTCCTTTATATCAATTTTTTCCAATCACTCTACAATAAGGGTTTATATAAGGGGTTTGACCATTTTACATTCTTAAAGAATGTTCAAAAAGCTTTGTCCCTAAAACCATTACAACATAATTGGAAAATGTTATTAGTTACATGTTCCAAATATCATAAAAGTTTCAGGTCACCATGAAAACTCTACATGTGCTAATGAGCATCAAAAAATTCTTCTCAGGCTCGAACACCTTCATTCTGCATGCACAAGTGTCCTTTTAATGTTGTTTCTTGCCTTCTCTTCCTCCTCAGGACCTAAATTTTTTTAAAAACCTTTGACCCAATATGTCACACCTTATTCCATTCTTACATGATATTTAATAACTTGTAAACTCACCTTGACCCTCTATTTAGACCTCACTAGGTCTCTATGTAAGCTAGGCTTAGAACCACTAGTTATGCTTGGTCCTTCAAGACACTTGGAAACCTCTTGTTCTACTCTCACCACGTTATAGTAATGTAATAAACCTTATACCACACTCCATATCTACCAAGATTTTTCTCCCTAGCCTTAACCTACTCAACACACTGGGCTACCAAGCCTATCTCACTACATAAGGCTAGCAATCCTATGCCAACACATTGTACAATAACTTATCTTCTCTTCTTGACCTTACTTAGACTTATTTAAAATCAATGATAATTATCATACTATGACATCACCACTTTTTCATTACCTTTTACATCAATTCACACATGACATAATCCTTTGACATTAATGACAACAGACTTTCCAGCATAATCCTCATGTATTCACATTGATATTGGTTGTTATATATGTTTATCATGCTTTGTATTTACATGATTGTCATCTAGGACAAAATTATTTGGTTCCCATATATTTGAACTTGTTATGACCCATTAATGTCATAAAAGGTTGTGGTTAACCTTTTTGGTTATGCATATGTGAGTATGATATGCGAGTACTAGTGGATTCAAGAAGTAAGGTTTGGGTCTTATATCCTTCCAAAGTGTTCTCTAATATGTAACATTAAAAAAATTTGGGGTTATTTCATCTGGTATCAGAACAATGTTTCTACTATAGGAGATTCTAGGACTTATAGAGTTGATACATGATGACCAATCAATTTTGAATTCTTAGGTAAGTTGGCAAAGCTTGATCTCTACGCTCATAAAATGGATTACATTGAGCTATTGATAACCCCTAAACTTGCATGGGTCTATTAGCTAGTGTTTATTATATAGATGGTTTTAGTGGAGTGGAAACATCTCCATGGGGTTAGTTTCTTGCAGATAACAATTCTACCCTATCTCTTTTTATATTTATAACAATATTTTCATGTAGAAGCCTCTTATAATGACATTATAGATTAGATGTGGTGAAAAACCATAGGTTATGGCTTGGCCTAAGTGTCATTATACATGTTTGGGGGAAGCAATACAACATTTTTTTTGTAGTGATAATACTTGGGAGACATTGGCTCATCCAATGTATTGGAATTTTTAGTAAACCAAGGAGGTTTTATTGTTTATTATGTTGCCTGATTGGCTAAGTCACAACTATTATGCATCCTTGAAATAGGTAATATTATGTAGTGCTAAAAACTTATGTATTTTAGTTAGGATATGCTTTATTTTTTAACCTCTTTTGATTTAAATTGGTAAAGAAATTGGCTTCATAATTCCAAAAAAGCGTGATGCTAACTAGTTTTGGCATGTTTATTGCGATCATGGATAATTTTTATGTCAATGACATATGTTTTATTCATGTATATGCTTGATTCCATGTGTATATTGATTGATCCTAGATGGTTTATACACCCATAGGGATGTCTATCTAGACTTGACTTCATCTTGAAACCTATGAGGATGTCTATTGACACATTGGATATGTCTTACATCTATAAAGATGTTTATTACAAGTTTTGATTGAACTTGTTGATTGTGGGAAATTATTATTCCCATAGTAATGATATTATACTCTCCTTGATCCTTGTCTAATCTAACCCTTTCCCAATTGATGTTACATAACAAATTTAAAAAAAAAAAAAAAAACCATCTCCATTTGACCTTTGACATGTTGTATTTAGTTAATCAATTGAATCATATTATAAGCTTATTGTTGGAAACTTAAGATAATGTCTAGATGTCTATCCATAGCTTACATAGGCAAGAAAATAAATGAGGCTAAGGCATGATATATTGGGAGGATTAAGGGTAA
>JARHVA010010045.1:75000-90000 GCA_037957365.1 Torreya grandis
GCTAGGAAATGGAGTCTCTCATAGGCTTAAAATCCACTACACCCATTTTCATGAGGCAATCACCTGATTCATTTAGAGTGTGCACCATGAGATCCATATATTGGCCATAGGACCCTCTTGCATAATGGTCACCTTATGGTTTAGTGTTCCTTTAGTGGCCTCTCAGAGGTTGTTCTTAAACATCTAATGTGTAATATCTTTGTGTAAGCCTTGTGAAGCACCATCTATTCCTACATTATGGAAATTTATGCAAATCAGGAAGGAGGTACTTCCTAAAATGCATATATGTGTTATAATGTGCATATATATATATATATATATATATATATATATATATATATATATGCGCACGCACACACACACACACACACACACACACACACACGAATATATTTCAATATTATTTGATGCATGACTAGATAGTATGTTGGTTTTGTGTTTTGACTGAACACTATAACTCATGATTAGGTGGATTTTGAAATCTTAGATACCCATCTTTCTTTTTCTTTTTCTTTTTCTATTTGCTACCATGAGATAACTGAAATATGATGGTGGAATTTTGATTCCTATAACCATCGGGTGAGCTCACAAAGTGTTTGGATAGCATACGATAAACCTTTAGGTAGTATGTGGAGGCTTATGTTGGATTTTCCTATTGTTTAGTATGGATAGTGTGGGATTCTCACTATCCCCTTAATGTTATTTATTGGTTTGGAAGTGACCATTTAAAATGGGTTATTGTCATGTGGTAACATTCTATGATGAATGTTGATTAAACTATGTGTAAGGCATAATATGTGTCAATAAAGAAACTATTTTGGGTTCAGATATATGTTTAAAATATTAATGGAATTATGGAATTTGCAACTATGATCATAAAACTTACAAATTTTTTGCAGTATGTTCTCCTCTTGATAAGAGGAATGTCTAACCAATGTTTGGTTATCTAGAATTTTTTTAATTCAAATACCTGAAAGTTGTTTAATATACCTATATTTTGAAATATTTTAGGTAAAACATGTGTGGTTAGAAGGAAAAAAAATCTTTTGTTTCCATTTATTAATGCATGGAATTATTTTTCCATGGCTGGTAATGTTGCTTTGCCTTGAAATTTATAATGTCACGCCTATATGGGTCGCTGAATTTTTATAGTTTTTTTAGAGCTATGCTAAAATGGTGGTATACCATTGGTATAAATGATAAATAAGAATAGATTTGGGTCTATTAGACCCTTTCACTAAGGTTTTGAGTATTTATTTTGGCTATTAATAAGTGATATGTGAATCATAAACACGGAATTTTACCCTGAGTTGAGGTATGTATACGAGTATTTAATGTTGTAATGACTCACGATAGCTCCCTATTATTATTATTATTATTATTATTATTATTATTATTATAGTGTTGTAAAATGACATGTGGGTTGATAAGACCTTTTTATGGCTGTAATTATGATTGTGATGGGAATATAAAATATGTTTTACTTGGATGGACTATTAAATCCTCTTTCTTATTGTTATTTAAGCTAATGGTTTTTCTAATTAATATTTTGGGTGACTAGTGTAACCTTTGTATAGAGAATGATTAAGTCCCCATGGATAGTCAGGTTCTCAATTGTGGATATGGTCACTGAGATGGATACTATCTAGGAGTGTAAAGATGTTACGACCTTGTCCTTGTGTACCCTGACATGACTATTTAAATGTTGATATAGCATGTGTATATTTGTTGTTGCATCCCTATTAATTATCTAGATTGTGTTATCATTCATAATGCTATGATATTTGACTGCAAGTGGATATACCTATCATGTTTATAATTTTCCACTTGATGAAGTATGGATTATTTGATGTACTTGATATTTGATTACAATTCATTATTGATTTATTATTTTATCATTATTTGGGACCTGATACTACTAATGTATATACTCAATGGTTGCAAGTGATACTTATCAGCTAGGATGGATGTTGGTATTGGCTTTCATGGTAGTAGAGTGGTTTTGAGTAGTTCGATGAATTTTGATAGGTAACATGGTATTCTTGATCAGTGTCAGGTCTTTGGTTAGTTATTTTTATTCATCCATGAAATCATATTTTATTTTACCTTATTTTGGTTACTTTTTGTATCCTACCAAGTTATTATGATTCCTGCATGTTGCTCGGTGTCTATCCATCCGATCAGACTTCTTATTATTTTCTCTCCTATACATACTCTTCACCACCCTAGCCCCACATGAGTCACCATTGCTTATCTTAGACTCCCTAAGGACCTACCTATATTACCTCCCCATGACACCCTGTTCCTCATGATTTATTTGATAGGTGACCTTAAAATCATTAATGGCCCAGTTAACTGGCCATTATGACTTTTAAACATTTAATAGAATTTAAAATAATATCTTTTACAATAATTTTATTTTTTACTATATATATTTTTACTATTTTATTAATTTATTAGCTTAAAAATAATATTTATATTATTATTTAAATTAGTATTCTTCATGTTTATTTTTTTATTGGCCTTTTCACTCAATTTTGAAAGGTTATTGTGATCGTGGCTTTTGAGTTGGCAATAGGGGGAGGGGTTACATGGGAGGGGTAAAATCAATTGGGGGTAGATATTTGTGTCTATTTATAATGATGCGAAATGGAATTAACGAGTATGGTGAATGGAATAGGGAGTAAGAAAGAAGTTAGGGAGTAGTTGGAGGATGCATAGTGGGGAAGGAAAGAAAAACACAAGGAATAGGGGAAATATAATGGAAGGAGGGAAGAAAAAGGTAGGAGAATAAAATAGAAGGGAGAGGCTACATAGGGTAGAGGGAGCATGGTTAATGGGACAAACAGGATGCATTAGGGAAAGAAAAAGGAAAAATGAAGTGGGAGGAAAGGAAAAATACAAGGGTTTTTTTTGGTTTAGTTTTCAAGAGCTCATTTTTACCTAGGCATGGCATGGGGGATCAAGTTTGATTGGATATTGAGATAAATGAGGTAAGCGATAGAACTATAAATTTCCTCTTCTTGGAATAGAATTGGTAAGTCATTTGACTATAGTTAACTATCACTTGAATGAAAATGGCTGATATTGAGACCAATATATATTATTGCCATTATTATCAAATACATAAACCTACTAGAACATAATTAAAACTTACAATTAGGTTTTATGATTATTGACTTAGTTATATATCTTATCATGATTAATACATTATTATTTTATGAGATGTGTATTTCATTGATGTTGTATATGCGATGACGTTAGTCTCTCAAGCCTACTAATGTGTTTATTAATTAAATTTGGGTAATGTGTTAACCTTGCATGCCATGGATGATAAATTGGCTTTGTGTGCTTGTTTTTCTGATGTTATCCATGACATATTTGATCTTGCACTTTAGTTGGGTGATTCAGGTCACCATTTTCTTTTTATAACTTATTAACATGTGTTTACCTTGTTTGGGAATCTTACCCTATTCCTTTTGGTTGTGTGTGCTAAAGAATTCATTCATTACTAAACTATGGAAAATTTGACTTTGGAAAGATTCTATTAATCTTTGGTAGATTTCTCTATTTTTGAATTATATTATTGGTTAGTGAATTGATTTGGGTTTTTATTCTTACAATTTTCATATCTAAACTAAATAGACCTATGTTATAGTGAATTTGGTGAGCAGATTTTTTTGTTGGTAACATATATATTATTTAAATTAAATAATAATTTGGGATTATCCAAATTTTATGACTGTTTTAATTTATTCTATGTGACCCATTTGAATCACCCTATGGCTAGGAACTTTTCCTTATCTAGCTCTGTGTGTGTGTGTGTGTGTGTGTGTGTGTGTGTGTGTGTGTGTGTGTGTGTGTGTGTGTGTATTAATTAATGCATCTAGGTTATTTATATATACTTTAGAATTGAGATGAATTTATGTATATTTCATTTTTATTAAATGATTAAATGTGTGTGTGTGTGTGTGTGTGTGTGTGTGTGTGTGTGTGTGTGTGTGTGTGTGTGTGTGTGTGTGTGTGTGTGTGTGTGTGTGTGTGTGTGTGTGTGTGTGTGTGTGTGTGAAGCATTATCATATTCCTCCTCTTTACAAACTAATTATTTACATTCCCCTTGAATAAGTGTGATTTGTTAAATATATGAATGTAATCTTGGGTGAAGAAATTTTTTGTGTTATCTAATTGGCATGATTTGAGTTTGGCTTAACCCTCTCAACAAATTGATTTAATTATGGTACCATACATAAGCTCAATTTTTTTAAAATTACCTATATATGGTTTCTATTGGGACAATTTATGTGTTAATCAAGATGATTAAACCTTATTGTGGCTTGAATATGAGTTTTGTATTTTTGTGTATTGTTGAGCTATGGAAATTAGATAAAGCCCTATTGGAATCATCTTTTTATAATTTTTTTTTTTTTTTAAAATTTTTAATTAAAACCCATTTAAATGGCCTATTATCCCTTTTTCTCATAATGAACCGATTCTAATACTCAAGGGTCATATGAGGTCGTGAAACGTCATGATGATCTTCCTCCCAAATCTCCTATATTAGTCTTTGGATTTAAAATTGTTTTAATATTTTAAATTCGTATTGAATTAATTATTCCCTATTCAAAACTTGTTGGCATTATTTTAATTTTAAATGAATGCATGGATCAAGTGTTTTATATCAATTATTTTTATTTGGATCGATTATGGTTTGAATTGATTGTTAGAGTCCTTAATTATTTCTTTGACAATGTGGTATGGTTAGGTTGCCTAATTATCATGCTTGTCTAATTTTATTTATTGTTCCTTGACTTGGATGAGTAAAAATGTTAAGTAATATGTGGTTTTTTCTTTTCTTCTTTGACTAGGTGAAGTATACCATTCGCAAACTAGACATAAATAATTAAGCATCAATGGTGTGCTTGTTATAAATTTATGACTGGGAGGCTAATGGTTTGGCCACATACATGGAAGGGATTTAGGTTGGTTATTCCAAAATTTATAGAAAAATATTAGCTGTTAATTCCTTACTATGCTCTTTGACAGTTTGTAATTAGTTATCCCAAATTTTGATTTATATGATGATGATTGGTTATTCACGTCTAACCTCAGAATGGTGATGGTGTCTTGTGTTAGTGTTATGTTATTATGTTGTCATGTCCATTGGTTTGGAATCTAACTACTCATAAATTTCTCCTTGACCTTGTTTCTTGAAACCACCATCTAGCTGATGGTTGGGCTGGCAAGGGCCACTAATGGTTAGGCTCATAGGGCTAGTTGGGAAAGTTTGTTTATTTAGTCCTGCTACTCCATTCCTCGACGACTTTGTGGATAGGTATGATATGACATGTAATTTTTTAATACATTTTATTCATTTTCTTCTTAGCATAAGATGTTATAATGATTTTATGCAACATGATTAGTATATGCAATTGTAATTACTTTAATTTCTTTTCAAATTAGATACATTTGACTTTTGGTATGCTAACATTATATATGGATATGGATCCTTTGGGAATGAGAAGTACAAGTCTATAATGTTGAATGAGAGGTAATGTTTGGATGTTTACTATCCAATTCTAAATCTGATAAATTATATATACCTAGGTTTTAACCTTGAAATGATAGTTCATTACCAATGCTAATAATATATCAGTGAATCAGCTTGCCATTATCGTTATGGAAAGTATGGTAATTCATGTTATATACTCTTTAGTGTGGGATTTATTCCTTATGTAATCTTATAAAACTACTATATATTCTCTTTATTTGAACCATCCTATTTATGATTGGAGTAGAGATTGTGTAGGCAAATTATTCTAGTTAATTTGGTGTTTAAACATGCTTGAGTATGTTGGCTAGGATTATTAATAAGTTGGAATATTAAATTTAATGATAACTATTGGGAGTTATCTAATTATTACTTTTGGATACATATGCATACGTTCATTTCCTTTTTATACACATTGGAATTACTCTTGATTTAACATGATATTACATAACTACTTGTAGTTGGTTTTCAATTTGTGTATGAAGTATAGAGACTCCTTGGGTGTTTCAACATGTATGTGGTATTATGAGAGTATGTACATTTTAATATTAGAACAAATTATTATTTCATGAATGAAATAAGTAATATTAAAACCATCTACAATTTCTAGTAGATGATAATTCTATATGATGATTTCCTCACTTAAATGCTTATATACATAAAATGGATAAATACATATATGTCGAATATTACTTCTATGTGCTAGGCATGTGTATTTCCATTTATCTTACAGGCTAAACATACATATTATTTTTCCTCTTGTTGGATGGAATTTCTCATTGAGTAATGCATTGATGTTGATGTGAGATATACACATGTATTCAATTCATGTGGAACCTTGATGTTTATGTGTTCTATAAATTGGTTCATGTTGGAATATGTTGTGTGATTGAACAAGCCATACTAGTGCTTATAGGAAATATACTATTCTACCATGTTGTTTATGACTATAAAATTAATGTATGTATACCTTGAATTTATTCTTATGAGAAATACATTACCTACCATGTATAATGATATTGGGAATTACTTCCTTACCAAACTGGTTGTTTGTAGTTTAGATTAATGTCTTAAGTGTAAATCATTCTTAATAAGATTCTAATTGTATGTATGGTTGGAAAATACTATTGTAAGCAAGAAATTCAATTGATTAATATGCCTTCCTTTCATGAAATAAGTGTTTGATTGATTAAAACTTGTGTTATGGGTTTATACATTGGCTACAAGGTATTTTGGTTGTATAATTTCCCCCTTTTAACTATTATATTAGACTAGTTATTTGACACTATGGAATCATTATGTTGATTCGATGATTGGATACCACATATCTTATCCATTATATGATGAATATGATTACTACAGTATCATTTACCATTTAATTAGATAGTGGTATTTATGCCAAGTAATTAGGTGATTGATTGTTTTAAAACTATTATGTGGACATTGGTGCAGTGACCCTAATCTAGGATGAATTGATAGCCTTGGTTAGTAGCACTTGGATAATGGATTTTGGTGGTATGTTTTTCCTTCCAACTTGTTGTGATCCATTTTATGTGAATGATGTTATTTTTTCATGCTTAAGGTAAATTCTCATAATCTTCATGTATTCACACTGATATTGGATTCTATATACATTTAACATGATTGGTATTTGCCTTATGGTCATCTAGGATATCTTTATTTGGTTCCCATATATTCATACTTATTATGACCCATTAATATAATATAAGGTTAAAGATAAAATTTATGGTTTTGCATATGTGAGTATGTTATGCAAGTACCACTTGCTTTAGAAAGAGAACTTTGGGTCTGATACACATACAAATCATACTTTGATATGCAACTTAAAAAAAATTAGGGTTATTTCAATATATATATATATATATATCATAACATTTGTCCTAATTCAGCCTTGGTTGGTAACACTTGGATAATGTCTTGTTGTGTTATGTTTTTCCTTCCAACTTATCGTGATCCATTTTATGTGGATGATGGTATTTTTGTATGCTTAAGGTAACTTATCATAATCCTCATGTATTCACATTGATAGTGGCTTATATATATATATATATATATATATATATATATATATATATATATATATATATATATATATATTGAGCATGCTTTGTATTTTCCTAATTGTCATCTAGGATAACTTTATTTGGCTCCCATATATGAAAATGTATTTTGACCCATTAATATCATAGAAGGTTAAGGATAATATTTATGGTTGTGCATATGTGAGTATGTTATAAGAGTACCACTTGCTTTAACAAGCAAAGTTTGGGTCTGATACACATCCAAATCATACTCTGATATGAAACTTCAAAACAAATTGGGGTTGTTTCAATATATATATATATATATATATATATATATATATATATATATATCCCAATTCAAACCAACAAGATCAATAAAGAGAAAAAAATAAATATGGACACTTACAAGTATTAGAGAAACAAAAATGAAAAACTTGCTTGGACAGCTATAAATATATGAAATAATTTTTTTGTCATGTTTTCTTTTGTTAGGTTTTTAATTTTCTCTCCTCCAAGTTTTAACACCTAGTTAATTTTCCAACTCACTCTATGAAGGAGAAAAATACAAAAAACTTCCTAAAATATTTTCCCCATGGCCAACAAGTAGAGACATAACTCTAATTGGAGTCCTCGCAAAAACCTTTAGCCATAATAGCTATCAATTCCCACTACACTTCCTCATCATGGCTATAGGCCAAAATTTTTAGTAGAATGTCTCCAATCTAGGGCTTATAAAAAAATGGTCTAACTAATTGAAACAAAAAAAAACCATATAACTCAAATGGAAGGCTCTCAATCTATTTGCCTTGAGAGAATAAAAAATTACAAGACTATAGATGTTGCTATGAAAATCCAAAACCAAGGAAAGTCCATGGTTGGTCATGGCCCCTTTTGGATAGTCCAAGTTCTAGTCAAAAGTGACTATGATATATAACCATAAAACATGCCTCCAAATACTTTAATAATGTTAATCTATAAACACACAATAAAAAATAAGTTATAAACACTCTAGTCGAACAAATAATGAGCCATCAATTAAAACTTGACTCTTCATGAATCATAATTAAAATAATTAAAGAATGAATACAATTCATCACTCTTAAACAAGATTAGATGAATGACACAATAAAAATTGATGAAAGATGCCATAAATGATAAATCAATAACATAGTAGGAAATAAAAGATCTATTTGTTTTCATAGAACAATGTTTCATTTTCTTTCAATTTTTCCATCTTACTCAACTAATCATGTCTTAATGAAACCTAGATCATGTACATAACCTTGAAATAAAAAAACAAACCATCAATAGCATCTAGACATACAAGGAATAATAAATACACTATATAATTATAACAAAATTAAATAGTAATCAAACTGAACTAAAATAATAAATTAGTAACATCAGTAATATTTAATATCCTCATGCAATACAAATTTTTATAACATCAAAATATCCTTTTAATAACACAACTTAATAATATATCATATTATAAAACTAAATCACATCAATTTATCATTATGTAATTATTAAATATCCTTAAAGAGGAATTATTAATCATCTATCTCAAGTATACAAAAATAGGATCATGACATCTTGCCCCACTTGAAAAAGATTCATCACAATGATTAAAATATCTATGGATAGTGTTTATTAGAAATAAAGCTCTTCCCAAGTAGAACTTATTTTAGACAAATAATCCCATTGGACCATAATTTTGGAAATCTCAAGATTTCTCAATCTAACACTATGATTGTCTATGATCCTCACTAGTTTCAACTACATATTTTCCTCTTCTGAAACATGAAGGTGAGTAAAATCCATAACACAAGAAGAATCAAGCATGCATTTTCTGAATAATGCAACGTGAAAGACACCATGAATTTGAGATAGAGGAGGAAGGGATACTTTATAAGTAAAATGAATAATTTTCTCAAAAAAATAAAGGGTCCAACAAATTGGGGAACTAGTTTGGAAGATTATCCAAACTTTATTAAACTTTTATATAGTCAAACACATAGAAAAACATTATCACCAACATCAAATTCTTGTGGTGACCTCTTCAAATATCCATAGTTAGTTTGTCTATTAGAGGTAATCTTAATATTTTTCCTGATGATTTTCATTTATCTATCATACTCCTACATAAAACTAGGAACATAAATAGTTTTGTTTTTTTAACTTTTCAAACCAAGTGGAGTTCTACATTTATGCCCATTTTAATCTTAGAATGAAGCCATTTTAAGCACATAATGATATGATTTATTGTAATCAATCTCAACTAAGTGTAAATAATATTCAAATTTACCTTGTTGATCCATAATTCTTTACATGAATTCCATAATATGATTTAGCCTTTCTATCTGACCATCTGTTTCTAGTTGATAAGATAAAATAAAGGTCAATCTTCAACAAAACATAGCAATCAATGTTTTCCAAAACCTTGATGTTAAGTTTTTATCTCTTCCTGAAATAATAGATTCAATCATGCCATACAACCATACTTTTTTTTCAAAAACCATTTTTAAAACATAATTGTGTCATTAGTTAAATTTCCTATAATGAAATGGCCATCTTTGGTAAATTTATTGATTACAACCAGAATAGTATCAAGTTTATTTTGAGATTTTATAAAACTAAATTTGAAATCAGTAGAAATTATAACCCACTTAACTCATTAAATTATAATAATTCTTAATAGTAATCATATTAGACATGTAGTAGTCAACACATAACCATAAGGTCCCATCTTTCTTTTTCATAAAGACCAAAGATGCACCCCCTAAGGTGACACAATTGGCCTAATGCTATCATTTTATAGTGGTTCTTGTAGTTGAGATTTAATCTCCTAAAAACCTAACACATTCATGAGGTAATGTGCCTTAGATGTAGGGGCTACCCCTAACATTAAATGAATAGAAAAGTCAAATTCCCTTTTAGAAGGCAACCCAGGTTATTTTTAAGGAAAAAGATTAAAAATTTCTTGTAAAAATGGATAATCTTAGAATGAAATTTTAGTTATAAGTTTTGTTTCTTGAATTTTTACATAATATAGTTTAAAACCATTACATAATACTTTATTTAGTTGTAAATTTGATAGCAGCTTGCATAATTTACACTTCAGCAACCATTGTATCACTACTAAATTTCTCATGTCATCATGGAATTTACCACTTTAGTAAAGTAATCTAGATAATATTTATATTACTTCAATGAATTGATACGTATAATGACATCATATGAACCAATAGGAGCTATGAAAAGGATAAATTTGGTTTGAAAATTACCCAATTTTAAGCTTACTTTTTCAACACATATAGAAACCAACACCCTCTTGCCTGAATTGACTTAAACATCCTAACCTTCGCTTAATGTCTCAAGATTTAGTTGAAAATTATTTACTATATTAATATTAATAAATCTATCTATTACTCCTAAACCAAATAAAATCTAAAATAAATATTTAGGTTACCTCTGATTTTAATAGGGTGGCTTGAAAATTGTAGTTCTAGTATCCACTATTGTGTATACCTTATGGTTAACTGATTGACCCAACTTAATCTTGGGATAATCCTTACAATAATAATTATTGACACATTCCTAACACACTACAGTCCTTTGGGGTGATATAGAAACAATGTTTTCCCTAGTGGAAGGTATATTTTGACCACCTTTGATCTGATTTCTACTAAAAGTTACAAGCTTTGAAAATTTTATATTTTTGAAGTTTTTATTATGCCCTCAAAATTTATTAAAACCACTATTACACCTTGTAAATATATGGATTTGATAATTTTATTAAACTATTGGGTGAAACAGATAAATTCTTGATTTTAGACTATTGTCTATTTTGCTTAAAATCTTATCTCACCTTTTGACAAACTTTGTCTTGATCTTCTACCCAATGAGTAGATTCAATGGTAGCAGTTAGAGTCTTAGTGTTAGTCATATTAACATCATGCATCAATATTTACTTCTATCCCAATATCAATTTAGTCACTTTAATTCATGTGTCATGCATGTGGTTAACATGATGCAATAGGTTCAAAAACTTTTTTCATACTTAGCTAATGACATATTTTCTTTCTTTAATAGGTGAAAATCAATTATTTTCCATTCTTTGAAATTTGAGTTTAGATACCTCTTTCTAAAATGCCTTTAAAAAGTAGGCAAGGTAAGATTCATTAGTTAGTATCCCTCTAGGACACAAATATAATTCCACTAAGGAGTTGTAGCTCCAATTAGCTACTAAACAACCACTCCTACCTTCACTTTAGAGGGCATATTGTCTATATTAAAGTCATTCTATAGGTTAACCAAACATGGATTAGATATGTCACATAATTCTTCACATGAAAAATTTTGAGGAGGCATCTTTTTCAGTTCCTTGATAATAGGATCAACCACATTTATAGGGTTGTCTTGGAGTTCTTGCTCACCACCTTGACCTTCTTCTCCAATAGGTAATTATTTAGGTAGAATACCCTCTAAAATATTCAATCTACATTTATTGGTTCCCAACATGCTTTGAAGTTTAGTTAAAGTAGTTAGTACCCCAATCAGAGCTACCTCTAGGTTAGCATTAAGATTTTTTTCATCATCGTTAAGAGTTCTAACATTAATACTAGCTTTACTGAGTGGAAGTTCATTTATTTTATAAATATTTACCCTACAACCTCTACCTTTAGCCATACCTCTAATAGGGATAACATCTATTGGGTTATTTTCTAACATTACATATCTTGTTCTCACAATCTTGAGGTCAAACAAACAATGCAATAAGCAAAACAAAAATTAACATTACCCAAAGTTACCTAGATGAATTAAACTTCATCTGATACCACTAATGTAATAACCAAATTAAACAAAAATGAGATAAGAAACTACAGTTTGAGAATTATAAATAAAGTTAGAAAAAAAATGTAATGATATTCATAACTGTGTTATAGCCAACACAGGTACTAGACCAAGTTAATAAATCAATAATAAATTCATTATACTTGAGATCACATTTAGATTGTGGTATATCCATCTAAACTTTTAGACCAATAATTAAAACTTAACCACTTCTAAATCTCTTTCCATGTATAAAGAAAATAATTTGATTTAAAAACACAATATAATAATTAGATAAACTTGAGTATTCTTCTCAATGTAAGGTAATCGCAATAATTTAAACATTCTAACTTAAAATTAATAACCATACACTTCTTATTAATACATAATATTTTGTTCATAATTCTATCAAGAGTTTGTCACATTGATTAAATGATAATCATGTATTAAAAATACATCTAATAAATTATGTCACATACTTCATTATCAATAAAAATACTAAATGAATGTATCTATTGACATTCATACATATCTAATAAAAACATGATTTAATAGTTTATAGCTTAACAGCTTTAGCTTCAGCTTCATAATCAATAACTTATGACAACAAATCTATGTCATATAAATCATGGTAAATTAATATTTCAAGATATCTAAAAGAGACAAAAATGTTCCTTAAAGACTTATGTATGCCATCATATTTAGTTGCATAATAATTTAAATGAATAACATGAATCTTATAAGTCATGAATCAATTTGAATATAAATTAAATTGTTTATGAAGTATAATCATAACAATATCACTAATTACTATACCTCAAACAATATCATAAAACATAATAAACTTCATAAAATTTACTTATACCATAAATAATTCACATCAATAGGATGTATAATTAAATCAATATTTTCAATATAAGTCCAAGAAAGTAAACTCGCCTCTCTAGTCATAATGAGCCCATCTATACGTAGTTGTAGACCACCATAAGCATCAATTAGATTTGCATCAAGGAAGCCAAGTAAAGATTTATAAAGGACATAAAAAAACATTCTAAAATTAACTCAATAAACATGAAATAACTAGAATAAAATAATAACATGTTCACATTCCAACTCATAAAGACTCATTGCCTTAACACCGAATCCAAAGCTACAAATCATCAAAGTAAGCTTCATAATTTGAGAATCGCATTCTATTCAATGAATAAAACTAAACTTAAAACATTTAATTTTTATAAATCATGAATTTAATGCTAATAATTTAAAACTAAGTAATCAAGTATATGAACATATTTCTCAAACAACATTAAATTGTAATAGAATCTCCACAAAATCATCAAATTATGGAATCAATGTATAATAATGATAGTCGAGTAAACCCTCCAAATTTTAAGTCACAAGAAATAACTCAAATAAATAAGTCTATTCAATAGGTCAACCACGCACCCTACATTCATATAATTAATACCAATAGTCAAGATTATAACTCATAATTTTAAAATCATAACATACAAAAATGTTATTAACTCGAGTCAAAACCTGATAGTCCAGATTGACCCAAAAATAAAAATAATAACATAATGATAAAATAAAATTTGGATTTAAGTCAACACCCTAATGATAACGAAAACATAGTCCACTTATTGCTTCAAAACTTCCATAAAATTATTACAAACTATTTGAAATGTACAGCCATGATTCAACAAATAAAGAATGATTTCATTTATATTTAATAAATAAAATTACTTTATAAGACACAAATAATAATAACCTATAAAATAATGGTATTTTTAATAGTAATAATATCAAAAAAAAATTCAATTATAGGTATAACCAAATGTCATATAACCATTATATTAAAAAACCTAGGGTTAAATAAACACTTAGTCCATAAAATAACCATGGTTACATAGGTCAGAATAATGAATTACCTCCAAAATCAATGGATTACACAAAAAAGAGAACAAAAATGGCTAAGAACATAGGGAATTCAAAAAATAACAACTCCTATATCTACACACACACACACACACACACACACACACACACACACACACACACACACACACACACACACACACACACACACACACACACACACACACACACACACACAAACACCCAACACACACACACACACACACACACACACACACACACACACACACACACACACACACACACACACACACACACACACACACACACACACACACACACACACACACACACACACACACACACACACATGCACACACACGCATGCCCACACATACACACATGCATACACACACACATGGATACATACAAATATATACATATATGTATATGTATATTGATGTAAGAGCATCAATCATATAAACACCATTTTGTGTTGTTGAAGTAATATATGTAATAGGGAGTCATAATTGGTCTATTTTGGGTGTAGATGAGTGTGGAGGATCATATAGGATAAATTTGTATCTTTATAAGTCATTTTTATTCATATTAATGATTTTTATAGGTGTTTGGATTTTTCCCTCCAAAAGTATAAATTTGAAAATTCAAATATTGGAGCTAAGCCTAAGAAGA
>JARHVA010010045.1:95000-162500 GCA_037957365.1 Torreya grandis
ATATATCCTTTTCAAATCATGTGTCATCTTTGTGACACTAAGATGAGAAAAATTAGGTGTTGTATGCACATATTTCAGAAAAATGTTCTTTAACTCACTAGACTTATGCACATAAATTCTATTTTTGTGTCTCATTAAAGCCATTATAATTAACAAAAAAGTCATATAATTTATTTTCTACAGGCTAGTTAGCCAAACTTAAAATTCTCAAAAAAACTCATCAAAATGCTATTGTTCTAGAATTTTAGTTTCAAATTTTTATGTAGAATATACAAGGCAACAAGATACATGCATTGATTGAGTATATCAATAATAGTATTCACTTTACCTTTCACATAATAAATATTCATATCAAAATCACTCAAAAATTCTAGTCATCTACACTGCCATATATTTAGATCATCCTTATAAAACAATTATTCTAGGCTATGATGATAGATTTTACATAAAAATACTTACCTAGTAAAAAGTTTTTACATTTCTTCAAAGTGTGTACAATGGAAATAATCTACAGGTCATGAGTGGTGTAGTATTTTTGATGATTTTTCATTTTTTGTGACTCATAATCTATGATTTGACCATCCTCAGTTAACACACCACCCAAACCTTCCTCGGATGCATTACCATAAATTTTAAAATTTTCATTAGGATATAATATATTAATTATAGGTTTTATTTTTAACAACTATATAATATTATAAAAATCTTGTTCACATTTATAACTCTAAACGAACTTCTTACCCTTACACTACAAGGAAGTCACTAGGCTAGCCATCTTTGAAATAGTTTCAACAAACCTTTTGTAATAACCAACCAAACCCATAAATTTAGATGTTTTATGTACATTTTTAGGATTAGGCCATTCTCAGATATCTTGAATCTTAGGTGGATCAACATTAATACTATCCTTAAATATTATGTGATGTAAATAATTAATATCATTGGGTTAGCCATCTTTGAAAAGGTTTCAAAAACATTTTGTAATAACCATCCAACCCCATAAAGTTGTGTGCTGCATGTACATTTTTAGAACTAGGCCATTCTTGGATATCCTTAATCTTAGGTAGATCAACAATAATAAGGTTTTAATTTTTCAATTTTATTGGAGTAGAAATAAGGTTGAGAAATAAGGGGAGTTGATTAGGTTGCCAACAGGGAAAAAGAGAGAAAGGAGAAAGGCCCAAATAAATGGATGGCTGATTATGATGTTGAGTAGGTAAGGCAATGGAAGAAGGATATATTGGATGATATCTAGGCTTGAAAGGATGATGAGGAGGTAAAAAACCATCGAATGGGTTAATAACAGGACATATCAGCCAAAAAGGATGATGAGATGGCAAAGGTTGGGAGAGAACTATAATCAAAAGATAGTTTGGCATGGGTATAATTAATTTCCCACAATCCATGTCATAAATGATCATCATTTTTGCTTGAGATGGTGAGTAGGGTTTTATTTTGAGAATGATAATAATGGTGGCAAAAGTAATGCCAATCTTTTAAATTATTACGCCATCATTATTGGTTTTTCATGGCCTTGGAACCATGGGAGGTATATAGAGGGGCCTATTTTTATTGTTAAATAGTCTATATTTTATAATCTTTTTCTATGAATAAATAATTTTTAGGATCTAAAAATGGATGGTGACATTGTTAAGGTTGAGTTGACCTCCCCTAAGGAATTTTGATAAGACCCTATGGTCTGGCACATCATTCAGGAGGGATATGTGGCTTCATTATTTGAGGTGATGAATGATCATGATGAGAATTTATCTCACAAATTTGTAGAGTTTTGGAATGATGATCCCAGATAGGTTCATTTTGGGGGCATTAGTTTCATGTTTTTAGAGGAACTAATTAGGAAAGCCATGGGGCTCCCCATAAAAGGTAGAAATCATGGCCGATGTAGTAAGGTGCCAAACCTAGAGAATATGGTGATTTTTTTTAAAGGAGAATTTGCTATGAAACTTCATGGGGGGTTTGATAGAGAGAAGCTTCCAAATACATGGGGACAATTCTACCTCATGATTATGAAATATTTCATGCTTGAGGGTAAATTTAAGGTATTTTATCATTACCACTTTGCCTTGCTTAATCACTTTAGGAATAGAATGGAAATCAATTTTCCCTTCTTTTTGTTGACATGTTTGGATAATTATATTAAATTAACTAAGGAATCTTGTGCTAAAAACCATAACCCTCTCATTTTCATTCACCAAAGCCTCATTTTGAGACTATATCACTTCTATTTGGCCTTGTTCCCACTAAAAACTATTAAAGTGTCAGGATCCCTACTCCTTGAGAGTACACTTGATTACCTTTGTATAAGCAACTAAACATGGAATTAAACCAGAAGTAATATGTAATTAGAATTTAGAAACATCACATAATATGAGAGACAATACAATCTTGTATTAACACTCTTCTAGAAGGAAATACAATGAAGAAATCACACTCTTCCCACACCTCTAGGGCATACCAATAATTCTCCCTCAAGAGTTCTCTCTCTTAATTACAACCAACAATCAACTCAAACATAGAGTTGTTGTTTCAACTAGTTAGTAAAAATACTGCCAGTACACCAACCAATACATGACAATCAACTCAACCGTTGTTTCCTACTTCTAATACCAACCGAGTACACCACGTACTCCAAGTAGATCTCCATGATCTTGTACCTTGTTGTGTTGAGATCTCCTTTGACCTTGCTACCCCATAGATCTCCTTTGATCTTGCACACACACACACACATGTAGATCAACCGACCTTACTTACCATGTAGATCTCACCTGATCTTGCACACCTGTAGATCAACTTGGTCTTGTACACCTGTAAACCTAGATCTTACACACCTAGAAGAACCCTTTTCCTTACCTTTGCAAGTCCTTATGATTCTACACATTACAATATAGCCCCATGGGTCTCTTAAATATATCCCATACAAAAAATAATTAGACTTTCCAATTACAATAATTAGAAACGTAGACTCAAGACTATAATTAGTCTTTTACATGCAAACTGATTGTTCATCTAAAATTAGACTAGTTTTGGAAGTGCATGCAAATGCACACACACACAGGTTGCCGACATCAGTTCTTGTCTGACCAATGTTAGCCGACCCCTAACTGATGTCAGTTGCTCTACACACTGAATATGACAGATGCCAATTGGCCTGACTGATGTCAGTTGTTTTGCAACTTAGCAACCTCCTCTGTTTGCATCAGTGAAGCTTTTAGCTTAACAACCTAACAATCTCCCACTTGGAGATAAATAGCTACACCTGTACCTATACCTGTACATCATCTAATTTTGTTCCCTAGCTTGTATCCCTTTTCAAGTTGTCTTGAAGACCAAACACCACATATCCTGTGGTGCTCCTCCTGTCATCCAAGTAACCTACCATATCTGAATCTACATACCCATGTAGAGAAGTGCTTGACCCTGCATAGCATGAATCCCTACTATTGGTCCCTCTCAGATACCTGAGAATCCACTAAACTGCTTTCTAGTGCTCCTTTCTTGAATTGGCCACAAACTTGCTGACAATTCCCACTGCTTGGGTAATCTTAGGTCTAGTACACATGTAGTTAACTTCATCATGTGATTTGGGACACTGTTCTGTGAACTGTCCATCCATAGGTGTGCTAACCAGTTTTACATCCTACAAATTGAACCACTCCACTACCTTATTCACATAATCAGCCTAAGACAACATCAACCTATGACTTTCCCTATCTTTAGAAATACTCATGCCAAGGATTTTCGCTCCTCCTAAATCCTTCTTGGCACACCTCTGAACTAATTTTACCCTTAGCTCAGCAAATCCCTACATGTATAAACCTACAACAAGCATATAATCCACATATAATAATAGGATAATGTCACAACCATTATCCAACCTGGTAAAATACACACAGTGATTACATTGACATTGACTAAAGCCATGCTTTGTTATAAACTTGTCAAACCTGTACTATTGTCCTAGAGCCTGCTCAAGACCATATACCCTGGCCTTCTATTTCACCTGTCCATTCTCTCCTTTCTTTAACCTAAGAATCCATTTGTCTTTTAGTGCTTTTATCCCAGCTAGCAACTCTACCAAATCTCCCATTTGGTTCTTTCCCAAGGAATCACTTTCCTCATTCATGTCATGCTCCCACTATTTTCTAGATTCTACCTCCATTGCCTCTTCAAAACTTCTAGGTTCTTGACCATTAGTGAGTAACAAGTTTAAGTAGTATAAAGAAGGGGAATAATGAATTTGAGGCTTATTTACCCTTTTAGTCCTCCACATGGGCATTTGAGACTCCTTGATAGCTTGCTATCTACCCAAAATCAATTTTGATAGTGATCGATCTCAGTCACCTCTAGCTGACCCTAGTCTGCACTCAACTGATGTCGATTCCTCTTGATCACCGATGTCAGTTCCCTGACCGACATTGGTGTCCACCTAGTTTATAATGTCGATTCCCTGACTGATGTCAGTCTCCACCTACCTAACACCACCGACTCTAATCTACACATGATTGACATCGGTACCTGCCTGATCGACGTCGGTTCTCACCTGATCAATGTCGGTAACTATGTTTTCCTATGAGTGATGAATTTTACCCATGAGCTCACTTTGGATCATAACCCTATCCAAACTACCCTGCTCAAAAATATTTAGCCCCTTGAGCTAATCTCTATCCATCATCTTCTCCATGAAAACAAAGGCTTTCTAATTCTTATGTTTGTCAAAGACATCAGACTTCCTCTTAAGAACATGCATCCCCTTCTCACTCATGTGACCAAGCCTATAGAGCCACATCTTTGCATCTACATCTAAAGTAGATAAACTAGAAGGAGAATTAGTAATACAAGTAGATAGATAAAGAGTACCTACTTTCTTACCACATGCTAATTCAAGTGCACCCTTGGAAACTTTCCAAGATTCTGCTGTGAGAGTAATTGTGCAACCCTCATCACCCAAATTTCCTACAGAAATTAGACTCCTCTTTAGGACTGGGACATGCATGACATCCTTCAACACCCATGTGTTTCCCATATGTAATTTCAACCACACTTCCCCTTTTCCAACAATTTGACAAGGCTCACCAACCTCTAAATAAATCTTTCCAAAGTCTCCATGGACATAATCATGGAAAAATACTCTATTTGGGGTTGCATGGAAAGAGGCAACATAATCTAAAACCCAAGATTCTACTTTATCCAAGGAACATACAAGAGCATCTTGTGCAACAATACCTGCAACATCTAATTCTTCATTTCCTTCATGTTGATCTTCTACCAACCAACAATCTTTCTTTACCTACCCTTTCTTTCCATATTTCTATAATTGATCATTCTTGCCATTGAATTTCTCTATTCTTAGTGTACTTTCTTCTACCATTGCTTTACTCCCACTCAATTAGAAACCGCTAAGAGTGACCTCTAATCAAACACTTAACACGCTCTGACCACCTGTTAGTGTACCTAACCAAGCTCTAATACCAATTGTCAGTGGTATCACTTGGTGATCCTAGCTCTGATACCACTTGTCAAGATCCCTACTCCTTGAGAGTACACATGATTACCTTTGTATAAGCAACTAAACACAGAATTAAACTAGAAGTAATATGTAATTAGAATTCAAAAACAACACAGAATATGAGAGACAATACAATATTGTATTAACACTCTTCTAGAAGGAAACAAAATGAAGAAATCACACTCTTCTCACACCTCTAGGGCATACCAGTAATTCTCCCTCAAGAGTTCTCTCTCTCAATTAAAACCAACAATCAACTCAAACATAGAGTTGCTATTTCAACCAGTCAGTAACAATACTACCAGTACACCAACCAATAAGTGACAATCAACTCAATCATTGTTTCCTACTTCTAGTACCAACTAAGTACACCACATACTCCAAGTAGATCTCCCTGATCTTACACCTTGTTGTGTTGCAAATCTCCTTTGACCTTGCTACCCCATAGATCTCCTTTGACCTTGCACACACACACACACCTATAGATCAATTGACCTTACTTACCATGTAGATCTCACCTCATCTTGCACACCTACATATCAACCTGGTCTTGCACACCTACAAACCTAGATCTTACACATCTAGAAGAACCCTTGTCCTTGCCTTTACAAGTCCTTATGATTATACATGTTACAATACAGCCCCATGGGTCTCTTAAATAGATCCCATACAAACAATAATTAGACTTTCCAATTACAATAATTACAAACACAGACTCAAGACTAAAATTAGTCTCTTAGATGCAAACTAACTGTTTGTCTAAAATTAGACCAATTCTGGAAGTGCATGCACACACAGGTTGTCGACGTTGGTTCTTGTTTGACTGATGTCAGCCAACCCCTAACTGATGTCGATTGCTCTACACACTGAATATGACCGACGTCGATTGGCCTAACCGATGTCAGTTTCTCTACAACTCAGCAACCTTCTCTGTTTGCATTAGTGAAGTTTTTAGCTCAACAACCTAACTTAAAGTCTATCTACTTGAGGATAACTTGTCAACTCTAACCGTTGTTATTAAAGGTAAAGATAGGAAATCCACTAAGAATCTCAAAACCTCCTCTATAAACCTAAAGGGGGGCATAAGGATTAAATAATTTAATACTCCTATTGAGACCCCAATCTCTGATCCCAAGCCTAAATATTTGAAAAAAGATAATGGAAAACTTGTGACCCCTAATCGACAAGATGAGGTGGATACAATGGTGCCCTCTAGAAGGGAACAAAAGATTAAGGAGTTTGAAAGAAAATTGTCTAAAAAGGCTAAAATCAAAAAGAAGGATTTTGGTAGGGATGAGGATCTCATCAAAGATTTGGACCCTGGTCTTAAAAATGAGGAAAGTGGTTATGGGACTGATGCTAAGAAGTCTAGTGGTACTAGAGTTTGAAGATCTAACTGGATTGCTAGAATCACATCCTCTCACCTCAAAAACATTAAAATTTTTGATGAATCTGAGTTCCTTGAGGATACTATGGGGGAGGGATAAGATGAAACTCCTAAAAAATCTATTCATGTGGAGGAAGGTGCAAGTCACTTTGTTGAAATAAATAATTATGGCTCAGAGGAGATGGAAGAGATTATTATTGAAGCCCATGGCAATAAGAAGAAAGGTAATTTCTCATTGTGTGTTAATAATGCTAATGAACTTGAGGAATTTAAAACTAAGATGAATAAGATGAAAAATAAATGGAGGGAGATGATAGAATTTGCTGCCAAGGGTCTTCATTGTTCAATTTCAATGTTTACTATTATTAAGGATTCTGATGAAAATTTCAAGGATGTGGGTGTGGAAAGCCTTGGTGATTACAAAGATATGGTCAAGTTTTTGGAAAAATATGGGACTATTGATAGTCCATAATGGTTTTGTTGATTTTCTTATTTTTGTGTTATTCCATTTTTTGTCTGTTGTTAATTTGTTGGTAATGTACTATTTTAGGCTCGTTTGAGGGCTTTTTTCTCTTGGGGTTACCTTGTATAGGGTTCAAGACCCTTTTTTCCTATTGATATTATTAAAAAAATTAATACCATCATTAAATATTATGTGATATAAATAATGAATATTAGTTTGGATGAAACCACACTTATACAACTTACTATACTATTTATTTAGCTTAGCCTTTCCAAAACTAAGTACAAATGTTGTTCATCTTCAATTGTATTCTTAAAATATATCAATATGTTATAAAGGAAACAATAACAATTTTTTTTATTAAATATCTAAATATACTATTTATAATATTCATAAATGCACCAGGTGCATTAGATAGGTTAAAGGGTATTATTGTAAACTTGTAATGTCTATACCAAGTTTAGAAAGTAATATTCTCCATGTCATATTCATTGATTCTTATTTGTTGATAGCCTAATCTCAAATACATATTAGAAAATATAGTTGCTTCCTTCATTTGTTCAAATAGATCATCTATTATTGACAAAGGATAATGATTCATTATAGTAACCTTATTAGGTATAAGGTATTCAACACACAAATGCAATGTCTCATCCTTCTTTTTTACAAAGACCACATATGCACCCCAAGGTGCTACAGATGGCCTAATGCTACCATTTTATAGAAGTTCTTGTAGTTGATATTTAATCTCCTAAAAATATACAAAAATCATGAGGTAAGGTGTATTATATGTAGCGGATACACCTAGCATTAAAGCAATAAAAAATCCAAATTCCCTCTTAGGAGGAAACCCAGGCAATTTTATGGAAACAAAACATAGAAAATTCTCTTAAAAATGGATAATCTTTGAATTTAATATTTATTATTGGTGTCATTTCCTACATTTTTATAGCATAAAGTTTATATCCCATACACACGACTTTATTCAAATGTAAATCTTACATCAGCTTGCATACTTTAGACTTCAACAACCCTTGTATCGATACTATGTTTCCCATGTCATCCCATAATTTTACGACTTTACTATAGTATTCTAGACTCTCTTTATGTTGTTAAAACATTTGAATTAATACCCATAATGACATCACATTTATTAAGGGGAACTATTAAAGGTTAAAATTGGTCTAAAAATTGCCTAAGTCTAAGCTTACTTATTCAAGACATCTAGAAACCAATACCCTCTTTACTAAATTGAACTAAACATCCTAACCTTCCCTCAATGTCATAGGATTAAATTTATAGTTATTTAATATCTTATTATTAACAAACATATTAGTTTCTCTCAAATAAAAAAAAGGAGACACAAATATTATTTAGGTTACCTCTGATTCTACTAGGAGTGGATTGAAAATTTGAAGTTTTATTATCCACTGCTACATGTACCCTATGGTTAGCTAATTGACCCTAATTATGATTTAGACATTGCTTATGATAATGATTATTTCCACATTTCTAGCACACTACAATCCTTTAGTGTGATACAAGAATTGTGTTTTCTCTAGTGAATGGTATATTTTGATCACCTTGTGTCTGCTTTATCTTAAAATTTGTAGCCTTAAAAAAAATTAGATTTTTTATGTTCTTATTTTTCCCATGAAACTTTATTAAAACCATTATTACTATTAAATCTATAATTCTAATAATATTTGTTAAAATTATTGGGTTAATGGGACAAATTATTTATTCTAGACTACTATCTATTTTCCTTAAAATATTGTCTCACCTTTTGACGATCTTTCTCTTTCTCTTATACAAAATGAATAGATTTAATAGAATTAGTAAAAGTCTTAGGGTTATTCATATTGATTTCATTCATCAATATTTTCTTCAATCCCAACTTAAATTTATTCACTTTAGTTTATTCATCATACATGTACTTAGCATAATGCAACAAGTTCAAAAACTTATTTTCATACTCAGTTATTGACATATTTCCTTGCTTTAATAGTTGAAAATCAATTATTTCTGGTTTTTTGAATTTTTATTTGAGATACATCTTTATAAACTACCTTTCAAAAGTATGATAGGTAAATCATTAATTGGTATCCCTCTAGGGCATAGAGATAGTTCCACCAATTAGTTGTAGCTTCAACTAACTAATAACCAAACTCTCTTTCCTTCACATTAGAGGGCATATAATTTATATTAAATTAATTATATAGGTTAACCAAACATGCATCATCTATGCCACCTAATTCATTACCTAAAAAGGATGGAGGCATATTTTTCATTTCCTTGATAATGTGATCAACCACATTTACAAGGTTATCTTCTAGTTCTTTCTCATTACCTTGACCTTCTTCTCAAAGAGGTAATTCTTTAGGCGTAATACCCTATAAACTATTCAATCTATGTTCTTCAATTTATATATTGATTTGAAATGTTTTTGAAGTAGTTATTATCCTATTTAGAACTACTTATTGGTTAGCATTAGGATTGATTTCATGATAGTTAGGGGATCTAACATTACTAAAAGTATATTTAAGAGGAGGTTATTCTATTTTAGTAGTATTAGAACTATGACCTTTACCTCTACCCCTACCTCTATTCAAGTTAACATCTTTCAGGTTTTTGTCTGCCATTCTAGATCTTAGTCTCACTATCCTTAGGGAAATAAAAACATTATAGGCAACATAACAAGTAACATTCCCCAAAGTTACCTAGATTATCTAAACTTTATTTTATACCACTAATTTAATAACCATAATTTTTTTTAAAAACTCTAAGATAATAAACTATGGTACAAGAATTACAAACAAAATTAAACATAATGAGATCCATAACTATGTTATATCCAACATAGGTACTAGACCAAGTTTGATCAAAAATATATTTTTATTATTTGCATAGCGAAGAAATTATTTAAAATTGATTTTTTTAATGTTTGCATCCACCCTTTCAAATATTTAAAATTTACATTCAAAACAATCTCAAACCCTAAAAAACTTATATACTAGCTTGCATAGATAGACTAGATCTTGACAACCTCAAAATTGGAATTGCATACATAAAATTTAAATTTTAAATCTAGTTTATATTTTGAATAGTCAAGATTTATATTTTAATTATATTTTCATCTCTTATTAATTTAAAATATAAAAATGAAATAATTTATTTATTTAATATAGTTGAGATTTTATATCTCAAAAATCAAAGAACAAATTAAAAAAGAAATAGTAGTTGCTTTGTTCAGATTAAGATAAACCCACCTTTGAGTTGGTGTGGAATCTATCCCAAACATAATAGGAGGATCTGATATTTCCCTTGATTTCAAAAGATAAATAATGAAAATATCACCATGAAAAATAAATAAAACCAACCAAAATAAGCAATGAAATTGAAAAGAGCAACAACTACATTTAACTAGTCTAGAAACTAGCCAATTTTAGCTAGACCAAAAACCAACTTGGACTCATGGTGAAAGAGGCCTAGTTATCCCACCAAACAAACAAAAAACTAATCACCCAAAGATATCCAACCAAAGAAACAACCAAAACTAACCCTCATGAGGGAAAAAAATAACCATCAAGGTCCCCAAATGACCCAAATCTAGCAAAAGTAATAAGGAAACCATGCTAATAATAAGATCATGAGGGCTCCTAGTGGACCCTAGTCTAAATAATTATACAAACTAGCAAGGGATTCCTCAAGGAAAACATTGAATAAATTGAATAAGGGATCCACCTCAGATCCTTGAAAGAGTCATATAGAAATAGATTCCTTAAGTAGTTGAAGAGGTTGTCTAAGGAAGGATTCCTCAGGTAGTCCATAGTAATCCTAAGCAAAATGGGAGGCCTAAGTCTCCCAAATAAGAAGACTAGATAGACTAATTAGAGTGGAATTTTTAAATTCATTGATAATTTTGAAATAACCCTCATTTTAGATTGATTTCTCTATAATATTAAACATAGATGAAAACTAGAGTGAAGTAAAAACATACACTACATCCCTCCTTGCCATCTTCACCAAGTACTTCTTACATGAAATATCTTTAGAAAGGAGGACAAATCCAAATGACTCTTTAATGCTAGGTATTTTTCTCATCCCCAAATAAGAGTAAATAACTAGATTTAAATCATGCTTTAAGAAGATAAAATTAGGATCAACTAACACTCCCACATTACTCTAGAACCTAGAACAAGATATTAAAATATCCTTGAATTATCATAACACCATTTCTAAAAATTCCACTGATTCAAGGAAGAAAAAATAACCAAATTAGAACTACCAAAAGAAAAGTTTCAAGGACACAGACTTTCTTCAGATCTATATATCTAGGTTCCATTACATAGATAAAGATTCCATTCATGGATACTCCCATTTCTGTGTTTCGTTTCTCAAATCCTTCCCTACTTAAAAACATAGCTATTTCCAAGTATTGAGCTAAATTGTGCATCATCTTAGTCAATTTTTAAATAATATATGGTTACTATTAAAGTTCATTTTAAGAGCTTCTAAGTGAGACTCAAGTTGGAGCTTGGGTTTTTTAAGGTTCAACTCCCCAACATTTTCAATTCTTATAACATATCTTATACATAAAATGAAATCAAACCCATCATAGGGATCTTCTTGAAATTCTTTCTCAATCAAGGAAAACATATTAAGATTTTGTCCTCTCTACTGAGGGTCTAAAATTACAATAGACTCTTGGGAATTCATATAGATTTGATCCCATCTCAATATAAACCAATCTATATGTTTTCATGTTTGCATTATAAACCATAGCCTAATGTCCAAAACTTCTAATAGTCAGATCTTATTAGGAAGATCAACAAACCAAGTCATAGTTATAAATGTGTCCATTCCCCATTTAAATCCATGGTCAAACCTGGTAAAAAATAATATCAAAAACCCTAAAATTTGTAGTATATTCCCAAAGACCACTTTGGAGCTTGATAGAGATAGATATACAATCGAGATAAACTTGGACCTAAATTTGAATCCATTTACAAAGTGAGGTAGAGTGGAACAAGATGCGAATCTCACCCAACATCTCCTAATGAGGAATAAAAACCTATAATTAATGTCCAAAAGGATACAATCCCTATCTAGAAATTGGAGAATAATAAAAGTATGCCCAAATCTGGGCTAGATGAAACATATGTCCTCAATTTTTGGGAAAAAACTAGTAGAAAGATGATTAGTGTCCCTCCTTCCATAGACACATCTAACCCGACCAATACAAGGACATGATGTAAAGAACACTTTTTTTTTATTAAACAAAGAGCCAGATTTGAGCTAGATCAAACTAGAGAATTTGAAAATAGTGGGGTGGGAAATGGAGTAGAGTTGACAATGGCCGACTCTCATTGAGCCTTGCCTTTGTTATTATCAATACATTATGGTGGCTTAAATAAATATTCAATATATGCAATGTTATTTTAACTATTATTTTTAATTAGAATTGCATTATTAGAATATGTACTAAATAACCTTTTTTAGTCATTTACAAACACTTTTATTTTAGCAAATAGCATAGTTTCATTCAGTTTGTAAAGCCTTATCAGAAAATACAAAACAAGTGAAACTAAAAAAATTGTCCAAATTAGAAAAAGTATAAAACCTTAATTAAAATGTTTGATAATAGAAAGTACATTCTAAAAAACAATTTAAAAATAGGTTATATTGTTTGACATTCAAAACAAACATTTTTTACTCTTAAATGATGCTCTTATAGTGAGCTCAACTTCACATCGTATACATGTTTTCCTGACAACTAGCTTTTATACTAATAAATAACCTTCATAGTGATATTGATTCCAAACATAGACTTAAATTTTTCTAATAAAATTCCATCCCAAAATTCATAATCCACTTATTAGATGCTATTGATGAGAAATATCATCCTATATAATCCTAAATAATGAGTACCATCTACATCCTAACACATTAAGGCAACAAACTTTAGATCTAAGTCTCCCTATTTCTATTATTTATCATTAGGTTTATACTCATAATATATCATTTTATTTGTGGATGACAATGACTATCCTTAGTTAACCCAATGGATCTAACCAAGTCCTAAATGTTACTCAACCCAAAATCACCTAGTTCATTGAACTAAGTATCAACCAAGCAATGTATTACCTTATCCATATTCATTTTAATGATTATTGAAACTCCATATCTTCAAATTTCATCAATTCAAATGAGTATTAAAATGAAGTAGAATTATTTTTGTGTTTCCATAAATATCCTTTGCCACTTATCACTTAAAGTCATGCTTACATACAATAACCTAACCAACCATATATTACAAGACTTTCCATTCAAATCCCTCAACCACATTATCAAAAAAATTAAACCATTATACCACTCATTCCATTATATTTTAATTGGGTATCTAGGACTATAGCTCAACAAGACCAATATGCAAGGGTTAGTGTCTTTATTTCTTAGTGTATAAAAATCAGTGAAATATATGTGAAAGTATTATCATTTTGCATAATCTTATTTTATTTTAATTTATTTCATCCACCTTTCTCCTCCATTTTAGTTATTTATAGGGACATTATAAACCCTAGAATATGTCTAGGAAAGAGTTTTAAAGAACCTTAGAGCTTAAAACCTATATAATATGGCATCAAATTCTTCATGAATCCTCCTTATTTAGTGGGAACAATAACTCTAACAAAATCATGGAAAATAAACTACAAAATTATTATTTTCCTATATTAAAATCCAAGTCTAAGGTAGTAATCCTAAAATTATGGGATCCTTCCAAAACAACTATAAAACACCACAAATCTATCATTATGACCCTCATAGTTAGATATGGGATCTACCACTATGTTATAACTAGACGTAATATTAATTTACAAATACCATACAATGAAATTACAACAAATTTTAACAAATATATTCAAATAATTTGTATCCTAGCAGATGGGATTATTATGTTACAATTTACCCCACATTATACCAATGCTAAGTAAAACACCCTTTGAATTTATGGTCAACCCACATTGAGTCCTCTCATGTCATCTAACACCAACCAATTCATTACTTCTTACCAATCCTTTGCCCCTAATCCCCTTAAAAGGGAGTCTCCAAAGCCTAAAACCAAAACTTAATCAAATGATATAATCTCTACCTTGGTGAGCTACACTCAAAACATAAATAGTTTCCAATACTCTTTAAATCAAGAAATTAATTCCAACCTCACCAAAACAAGGTCACTCTTTTTTATCCTCATTCTAAACACAACTTATTATCTATATAATAAAAACCTAATCCAACCTCCATTGGATATATACCATGCCAAACCCTTAGGGACATCCTTAACCATGGAGATCCCAATCCCAACTCATCAAAAATCCATCATTTTTATTATTATCATACTATTATCCTATTAGAGTTTATTTATCATTCCCTACTTTAAATAAATTGAGAACCAACACACCACCACTCATTACTCATTTTATTTATGTTCTAACTAATTTTCTTACCACATATGCTCTTTCATTAACTTAACCAACTAACACTCCTTCTAACCATTCCTTACCAAATTACTATCATATGTTGTCCAATTCTACTTAGTTGAAAAAATAATTCTAGACACACTACTCTTCATCTTCCCAACCCACACTTCTTTCTTATAGTATTTTTGTACTAACATCTTACCCAAGTCCTCTCCATTATATTCATCCTAGCACATGCTTGGTATAATTTAGTTCCATGGGGAGCTATGCATAATATTTTAAATAAACCCTCAAATAAAACATAAGATGATTTCTCTTTACACTCCACTTTATTAAACTCCCAAAATAGAAATGGGATGGAGATCCCAATACATAGGTGAAAGCATGTGTAAATATTTTTAGATAGATTATACATTGGGATGGGGTAGCTTTTATGATATTACCAAAGATTCTTAAGGGAATTTCCATTGATTTGTATTAAATTCTCATAGAGCCTTAATTATCTACTTCATAATTGTAATGCATGATTATTTCCATGTGTTTTACATGATCAAACTACTCAAAACTAGCACACATGAGTTATTTCATATCAAGTAAAAATCCAAAATAACATGTTTCCCATTTTATTATAACGTGGAGAAAAGTATTATACTCTTCATCACGTGCCCCAATATGAACTAAAGAGTTGTGTAATCTCTTTTTATACACTCTCACAAAGGAAAAAATGGAGGATGTTAAAATAATTCCCTTATAGGTCTTATGCAGAATGAATTTAGACCACTCTTAGAATATATTAGGTGGCCATCAATAATGGCCATAACATGTATGGATCCAATGGGAGAAATATCTCCCCTAACCAAGGGAACATAGGTTCCCAAAATGTTAACCAGAATAATATTAATAATCAATGCCCAAAGGTTCTAAACAAAAACCATAAAAATTATATATGTGGTGTGATGAATAAATCCAAATATAAAAACATTAAAATAAAAATAATCATGTGGATTATTTCATAAATCATCCACCTTAAGACAATAATTTTCATTGCCAATTTTAAAATACTTCTCAAAGTATTGGACAAAAACCTTAGCTCTAAAATAAACACTTTTATTAAAAAATAAAAAATAAATATTTGGTAAAGAAAACTCAAGGCCTTATGTTCCCATTATATATTGAATTTTACATATATTCATTTGTCATGATACCCATGCTTCTAGGGAGTATAAAAAAATTATTCAGAGACTCCATTAGGACAAAATATAAACCTTTGAATACATATGTCTAGATAATAATAATTCAAACCCCTAAAATTCATCAACAGGTATTATGTCACCCAAAATTCCAATTTATGCATATACTAAATCTCATCTCCTAACAACCAATATATATTTACGTCCAAAACCAATCACAATAAAACCCAACTAACTATATTATTGTAGATAGATTACGCAACATTGAAACTTCCACATTTACACTAAGTGACCAGGACATGGCTCCCCAACTAGGACCTTAACGGAAAATAAAATGATAGGTGTATTATAAATAAAGACAAATGAAAATGTGATAATTATCAATTGTACAATGTAATACCAACCAATAAATTCCCTTTTAACAAAAATATTTAAAATGAACATCTAGGCCAATCCTAAACCCATTAGAAATTATAATTTAGTTGTTGATCTTAGAAAGGAAAATTTTCATCTCTCCTTTATGGACCTACTCAATATATATCCTTATCATCATTTATAATTAATTGATCCATTAGTATTGGGGTAAATAGATATCTCCATGCCTCCACCTCATGCTTGAAATAGACACATAAACTTAGATATATATTCACCTATGGAAAACTTGAGAGATAATGGCTACGTTTTTTTACCATATATGTCAATCAAGATAATTAGGAAGGGGGATTTAGCCTTTTATTTGAAATTATGGATTTAAAGTAATAATTTAAAGATATTGATGGTCTATGACAAGGTAAATATCAATATATTCCTATTTTCATTTCTCCAAAACCTTAGTTATGGAAAAAGTAATTGTTCCACAACTAGAAAATACTTATGAGGATACAAAGAGTTCAAGTGCACATTGATTGGGACCATTATACTACCTAATATGTTGGGCCATATTAAATTTTTAATATATTTTTATGTGATATAAAATTTAAAAACTAAAACATGATCCTAAGAAGGCCTTGGATTGACAAGATGGATTATGTCCCTTCTATCTTAGTTCAATAAATCATGTTTATACAATAATGAAAGGTAATTTTTACTTAGAGTGACCCAAATAATTTTGATGCTCTCAAAATGAAGCTTAATAAAATACCAAGTCTTCACATATATTATGACTTACCTAGAGATTTTTTAGTAAATCCCTCTCTTTATGTCAAATACAAGCAACACATGTTAATCAAAATGTGTATCTTGAAATCAAGCTATGAGAACCATAAATTATTTCCAAGTGAATAAATTAAGGAAAAGTTATTTAGTAAAATAGAGCAAGTGGGTATGTTAGTCATTTAACTAATTTCATGACTTATACTATTAATATTCTATAAATAGATGAACCGATTAGGCTCCCACATGACCAATATGGGGTTGGGACATACAATGATAATATACTACATTGTTTAGAGGATATTAACTTTATTATTGAATTCAATCATGGTGGTATGATATAATTATTTGGGTATGGGGACAAACATCATGAATAAACTTATAATTCACCCTTTTATACCATCATCTAATGCCTAACTATTAACAATAAATTTTTTATTGGAATAATAGATTAGATAATAAAATCATTGACCTTCCTTTTCTACTCAAATTCTTGAGAATGAAACTCAAAAATTGATGCAAAACATCATAGATATAAAAATTGGTTTTGAATAACGTTCAGATATCCTCAATATTTTATCTTCTCTCTTCATTGGGGAAGTATCAAACTATATAAAGTTACTAAATTTTCAAAAGATTTTTCTTTTCATCACTCAGATATGGTAGGAAAAATGAAGATGATTATGCCTTATAAAAAATACTATTTGTACCATAAAATTTTTCATGAACATTTCATTCAAGTAGGATATCATGACCCAATGCTTTATATTATAATAGATAAAAAATAAAGCAGAAGGTTGAATATTATATCCTAACTAGTTAGGCCCATATTGAGAGATGAAATATTTTAATTATAAATATTTCCTATTATTCACCTTAAAGGGAAAGGAGATAAGGTAATCTATAAACTCTTTGTATCTAAAATACTCTCTCTCTCTCTCTCTCTCTCTCTCTCTCTCTCTCTCTCTCTCTCTTCTCTCTCTCTCTCTCTCTCTCTCTCTCTCTCTCTCTCTCTCTCTCTCTCTCTCTCTCTCTCTCTCTCTCTCTCTCTCTCTCTCTCTCTCTCTCTCTCTCTCTCTACCCTCTATGTGTTAATAGAAATTTCATTGTCCTTGTATTGTGATTTTATTTTTATGTGATAAAATATTTAAAATTCAAAATAATATCACCCTAATTCTATTTATAAGTCTTTCTTAAAATCAACATATTGTAAGAGTTTTATCTTGGTTATTATGATCATTGTGCACCTCATTACAATATATGTAATATTAGAAACTTTATACTATAACGTAATATAAGATATTATCCATGATAGAATCCCCATTTTATGGTTTCCCATAAGTAAACATACTAGCATGCTCTAAAAAGGTAAACTTGTCATCCCATATTTGTCCTTTGTCACGAGACTTTTCACCTTAATTTTTGCATAGGTACAATAAGTTGGGATAAGATACTTCCCAAAAACAATATAGAAAGAAAGAGAGAGACACTATACAAGTTCCAACATAAGTAAGTTAAAATCAATCACACATCTCTCTTCCTTTTCAATAAATTTTTCTTGAGCCATCACATCTTACTTGTTGCATGGGGCTAACGTTGAAAGGCAGGGGAGAGGTGGGGGAATGCCATCTCTTACCTAAATATATCCTTTGTTTATGATCCCATATGTTTTAATAGATTAATAAGGTTAAGTTTATGGAAATACAAAATCAAATCAAGATAAAAAAGGGTTATCTAAAAACTATCTAAGAAGTAATAAAATCACTGAAAAATGATTACCTAGATGTCTATGCTAAAAGGATAATCTCATCCTTTTAAAAAAATTAATGGTTGGCAATCCCTCTCTATAATAAAAAATGAAGCTAAAAAATATAGTTTTATCTAAGCCCAAAAATAACTACAATCCTCCGCTTTTGTTGTAAGGGCTAGGTCAACCTAATTTTCTTAGTGAAAATTTAATGGATAGATTTAGCTTTTTATTATCTCATATATCCCATCTCTCTTATATTTCCCATCACTGATAATTAAAATTAATTAGTCATTTAAATGATCTAGATCGATCATTTACCTCCAAAAGAACCATTAAAAAAATTTAAATTATATAACAATTTATCACATTACATTTTCAACATTATATTATCAAATTTTAAAATTATAAGCATATCTAAGTGTAACAACCCCACAAGGTTTAAACTTAGTAATGTGTGATAATTTTTTTTAATTTTAATCAATGATTTATTTAATTATATTACACCATGAGAATATAATTAGTAACCATATAAAATATTCTAAATATAATAGCTATAAATGAATCATGTGACATCATATATCACTAATCACTATCATCATAAAAAATATAGAATGTAGCTACATACTTACATCCACAACTGGTACAACCATGCCACCACTTCTATCAAAGTAAAATATGTAACTAATTACAACTCATCAAGTAATGTCTCAATAGTAAATACAATACAATGTACAAATACAAGATACATGGCTTCACAGAGTATAAGTTCTCAAACTCCAATATCTATTGTAATCTCAAGTGTCATCTCCAAGTAAGTATTATTATGGGGAGGGAGAGAATCATCCAATTACTTTTCCACATAAACCACAAACCATAGATCTCCTATACATTTCACCCTCAAAAAATTTCCTTCCCTTCATGGATGAGTAGATAGTGATGGTGCGGTAATCTAGAGAGATAAGCTAGTACTAGTGTGTTGTATGATTTATAAATAAACATGTAGTGTACCATAAAGAATGTTTTTCAAATAAGATATCATATAAACATATAAATCATACACATGTAATGACAATGTCTCAATAAAATTATTTTGTCCAAAATTTTCAATAGTTATTGATCTCTAGTATTAGTCAATTTCATACACATCACTTGATCAGATTACTTTCATTTGGCACTATGATGCTACTTAACTAGTGAATTACATCTCACTACTTAATACAAAAAATGTGAGATTTGTGTTAACATATATATAACCAATAGATTCATACCAATTACTTGCTAATAGAAATCATAAAACATGCTAATCATAGGAATAGTCAAATGCATACATTTACTCCATCAAACGTATGAATGAATCTCCAAAATATCATTTATTTGTATAATTAATAAGAAAACAAGTGTAGAATATACCCACTAGTATTAGGCTACATATTCTAATTATTATAAGTAGACATAATATAGTACTTTCTACTAAGTTTCATAAAACATGTTAAACATAGAAGTAACCAAAAGGCATACATTTAGTCCATTAAACGTATGAATGAATCTAAACATAACAATTAATTTTTTTACCACCTGGGTATAACATACATTTAGATTGTAGTTTTCAAACATAATACACTCTATGACATCCCATAATATCATATTTCATTATTTATGAGCACAACCACACAATTATGAACAACTAGTGTTACAATTTTAAGAATTAAATGTCTTATAATCCTAAATAAGAGGCAAGAAATTATAGTTTATACATATAGGGTATATCTTACATTTAAACTACATAATCTAATTTTAGTAAGTAGATTCAAATATATAGTATGAGAATTAATAACATAATCCACCATTTTATGTACATATTACTTACTTTCAAGTAATGAGGCATAATATTTGTAGAGAATAAAAAAACTCAAAAACCCATTATAATCTCTCATTTAAACAACTCATTCTATTTATAATGAGACTATACTCATATGTTTATACTTTCCTCTCCCTCAGAATCTTTATGAATTTTTTTAACTATCCATTTATTTATAGATATAGGAATATGACCCAATACACCTAAAAATGTTATATTTTATATGAATACCTAAGTCCATATATAGCTATAATTTTTATATGAATATCCTCATAAACATTAACTATATTCATATTATGTTTCACATAAAAATACTTACCAATATATAATTATGGTTTATAGATGTTAACAGTCATTAGAAATCTGATCAGTGACTTAAATAATTATAACTTTCCTATTGAGAAAATGAATTTATGATATCTTAAAAATATTAATATTCTTAGAATATTAATGAATAGATATTCATAGGCAAAATACTATTTATACCCATATCATATTATCATCTAAATATAACATTCAAATACTCACATAGTTCCTTACATCCTTCTGTGTATATCATCTTATGTAGTTTTTTATAAGTTTGAATCTATCAACTTGTTTTAAATAAAACTCTTGTACTTAAAATACATCACCAACCTCTACAAGTGTTTGAAGATAAACACTTCCACCTAATAAATGACTAATTATGTTTTATATATTTGTAGCATATTAAACCCTTGATTTTCACACTAAAGCTCAACAAATATCCATGACTAAATCAAGTGATTATATAATCACTAATTAGTGAACAACATTTAAAATTTAATCTTCTTCATCAGGATTACATTATATTAACCCAAGTAATAATGAGAAAAATAAACATAACTTAATAAGACTATAAATATTTAACTCAATATATAATAAGCTAATACTTCATACAAAAGTCATCCTTTATAGGTTTAAACAATATTTTAATGGTCATGTTATATGGTTTTAAATAAGGATCAATTCAATTGATGAGATTTACAAACAAACCCACAACTTGTATACTAAATTTCACCTTAACTAATAGTTGGGTAAATGCAAAACATAGATCTCAATATTAAGAGTCATACTCAACCATAGGTAGACCTCAAGTGACATTTAAAAACCTAGTTGAGTCTAATACTTCCCAATATAAAGACCCAAAAATTATACCACTATCTCTCCTCAACTCAAATTAGCTATTACAAAATAAAGGCTCACTTCTATGGTTATAGAGATTTATATAGGCTTACTTCTATGGTTGTATAGGTTATACAATGAACTGGTAATAACATAATTCATATTCATAATAATAACATATATTAGATAATTTGTAATCATAATATATGCTTAACTATGGCTGCCCTCTTTCAATCCCCCTTATATACCATGCAAAAATTATTTCACTATATCACCAACATATCCCCAGTTAGTAGCCAAATATCAAGGCTCAATTTTATAGACACTAATAGATAAAATCATTTGTTATTAGACATATCACCTCCATAGGTATATATAAATATATATAGCTAATTTTAATATATTTTGAAATCATTTTTTATATATAATTCAATATAGGAATTAAACTTAAATTGTTATATATCATGGTAAAAGATATATAAGAATATATGGGAATACAAACTGTCAATTTATTTATACACTCACTTAATATGTAAGGCACATCAGATGATATTTACTAGTATACTTGTATCATTTTGAGGTAAAACATATATTTTATATTAGGATTAATACAATCTGATATTATGAAATAAAAAAATGATCTTAATAGACAAACCAAAGTTTATAATAATCCAGAAGAGCAATTTGTGACCCAAAAAGAATTCTTAGAAAAAATCCACAACTTACCATTTATATTAAATATATCCCTAAGTGATTTTATACACAATGAATTTGTGTAAAACAATCTTATAATCTTAAATACAAATCACTCTATATTCTAAAGCAAGAATTAAAGCGCATTATGATCAACATAATTAATGTTTATTTGACCCAATTAACATGAATAATAAGGATGGATTATGATCTAACTTGGTTTATATATGTGAAGAATAAAAGGTTTGTACATTATCATTGAACAAAAATCTTGTAGTTTGGCATTGTGGCACCATGACCTCAGATTGCCATAATCTTTTATGGGATAATATTCCCCACAATAATACAAAATTTAGTCTTAGAGAGAGAGAGAATTATAGAATTTATTTATAAATATTTTTCAAAAATAAAATATTTCTATTTAATTCTCACAATATTATACGATCTTTAAGTAACATTTGAATCTTAAAAAAAAATAGGGTAGCCAATTTTGCTCAAATTCAGAGGGTGACTACCGATATCACTTTAATTATAATGAATTGGGAAAAAAAGGTAGGATTACTCTCAATAAAATCCTCAAGTGACTACTCTACAAAATTATCTCTAGCAACATCCTTTATCTCTTGTATAAATGAATATAAACACTTTGCTCTTAAATGGCCAACACTTTCATTATGAATCAAGAAATTGTTTCCAAGGTCTTCCGCTTCAACCTTCTATCCTTCCTACTATATTTTCTTCTCTTATAATCAATTATGAGTTTTTTCTCTTTAAATATCATCCTTATCCATTAAAACTATCCTTTTTTTAATTTTATGATTTTTCATTTTCATGTATTTCTTTTCTTTTCTTTGGGTTTTTGTGTTTTAATTTATTTTATTTTCCTTTTCCTATTATAATTATATTCTTAATATCTTGATAAGAATATGGATTAAATAATATTACTACTAATATAAACTCATTTACCTTTTGTTACCCAATTATATTAATGTGTTAAAGCCAAATAAGGATATTCCCAAATATCATTAGGGTAACTAGTTAATATTTCAAACAAATGGGTTTATTCTATATACAGTAGTAACATGATACTTATTTCTATAGATTTAAATTCTCATAAGATTAAAAATTATGATAAAATCATATAGAAGGATTCTATACTAAATATATGTTTAATACCCATAATGAAATCACACAAAATTAATTTCACCTAAGCATAAATCAGAACTAACACATAAATAGTATGTAAAAACATTTATCTAAATGAAAAAAAACATCTAAAAACACACTATGATAACCATTCAAATAATTAATATGACATATATTGTCTAATGCAGTGTGTGTAGTGTTTTAGACATTCCTTTTTCATCCCATAGAAATTCCATCTACATCACCCTCTCCAATGATGTTCTCCATCCATCATGCTCTGAGGGGTGAATCTCTCCTACATCCAACTCATAACAAGTAAGTAGTTAGTCTATAGCATCATAACATGTATATCATTAAATAATAATAAATAACAATTCAACATGATCACAATGTAAAGAATATACATTATAGCTAACTCATAATAGTGAAATTATGAAACCAAATCAATATTCAACTATCCCATAATAGCATATGTCTTAAAACTCAACTAGTAATAATAAAATAAAATCACTAACTAAAAATATCCATGGATAGTCTAATAAGTTTTCTTAGTGAGGAATCATGATGTAACATCATTCTCCCCTAAAGCTGGTCATCAACCTGGATGACACATTCAAACATAAGTTCTAAATTAAAAACATTGTTAAACATAAAAATAACATAGCATAAAATATCAAATAAAGAAAATAAACGTTGAAATATCCTATATAGATCATTTTAGCCCTCCCAATTAGCATTATCCTTAGAATATTGATCCCATAAGACACTTCACTATGACAGCTCTCTAATATGCAAACAAATTTTATGAGCATCAATTACTGTGATTGGTTCTACCATGACCACCCTAGGGTCTTGAAATGACAAAGAATTCCAATCCAACACACATGGAATATCAGCTATATACTTTTAATATAATAATCATGGAAGACATTTGTGAAATAGTGCTAGAGATTTTGATAATGCATGCTTATACACTATAGGATTGACCACTTCTAACACCCTGAAGGGTCCTACATATCTTGATAATAATTTTGCTCACTTTAATCTTCAGCCATAAGCACATGCAATCATCATAAAAGACATAAAAAAATTCTAGATAAAGTTTCACAAAGCTTCTCAATCCCTCTATACATCTCTCTAACCTAGAATGTGTTTTTTTCATTCTAGAGAAAATTTCTTGGAGAACCTATCAAGAATGATGTGTATAAATCAATACCATCACTACTCTAGGTAGTTATTGATAAGTATGACATGCCAATACTATCACTACTACATGTATCTCATTTCAATTCTGATGATGAATATGAATTGGAAATAATATATTTCCAATGTATACTAAACTAAGGAATAAATATTGTTCAGTATAAGTGCATATAACTATATGACTAAATTTGACAAGTTATACTTGTTAAATCTTAGATTCGACAAGCTCCCCTAGTTATATCCAAAATCAATAATTATCGAGTCAATGTGAGACAAATTAGGATCCACTCCCATATCTTAATACTCATGTTCCTAACTCACCACCCATCCTTTAGGTTTGCATGACCTAATGATCTCGAATATGTGCACAAGGTTCAATGAATCACAAATCCATACTAGCAGATCCTAGAAATTAATGGTATATGCTAAATAATTGAAGATGTATCAATATACATCATAATAAAAACCATACAAGCATTTCATAATTGTATTAATTTACCATTAGCCAAATATAACTCATATCAAATTTCACTGCTTAACCCATCTCTATTATACTCATAGTTAAGAGAAAATAATGTTAAAATTAACATAGCATACAAAGGCCAAGGATCACATTATCCTTACAACCTTATAAATGAACAAGTGAGATAATGCCTCTGCACTTTATTGGCTAACTACACAACAAGTTATAATATTTTCTTAACCCTTTACACTATCAGGATGTTCCATACATCCCATTTCAACTTTATCTAGGTGAAAAGTGCATAAATGCCTCATCAAATAAATGTCTTTTAAGAAAGATGATAATAATACCAATCTAATCAAGGGTAAATCATAACATAATTATTATAATCAAATTATAAATCTTAATCTAAAACTAATATAAATTTTATTCATATCTACAACTTCTCTATCAATAAGAAGTAGAAGACACTATCCCATGAAATCCAGGGGATATTATTGAAACAACATTTCAAAGACAAGTTTCTAATAAAGGAAACACTAAATCGACATCATGAAAATATGAATCCACTTAATGGGCTTATAAATATGTCAAAAGAAAGTGAGAGAGTAACAACTCTCCTTCATGCTAGCTATGTGAGATGACACCTCATCCTAATCCACATAAACACATGGGGTGTCAATCCATAAGAAAACTCCTAACACACAGGAATCCTCAACAAATATAAATACACTCCTCTATAAGGATAATTCCCATTTCACTAGGTGGTGCCAATACACAAGCGATCTTTTTGGATTCCCTTCCCTAGGATTAATGTATATAAGCCATAAAACTCTATATAAAATGAACATATTATTAAGTCAGATGCATCCCATGCTTTTAAAACACTAATAATAAAAATGTAATTTAAAGAGCTAACTTGATTATAAGTAAAGATGTATTCATTCTCAAGATGTTCAATCTAAGTGATCAAAAATAATATTATAGGAATCTCTTGTTCATGACACATAAACTATGTTATGTACTCACCTACCGAAACCTCATATGCAACCATCACAATTGAGACACTCAATAAAAAACCCTTTAAAAATTATAAAAGGGTACAAGTTATCCTAAGGGTATAGACTCAATTTACCACTAAATTTTTTATGGAATCAACTATCTATCCTCATCACTTCATAAAATAGGTCACATAGGATTATGTCTTATCCTTTCCAAAATTACCTTCTATTATCTTGATGTTCCACATATTAGATGAGATAGTTAAATAAGTTCTTAGACAAATCAAAGATGATTTATTTAAACAGGTTCTTAGACAAATTGGACATAATATTTTTAATAGAGTCTAGTTGATTTTTAGTAAAACTTCAAATAAAACAAATCAATGCCTATCAAGCAAAGGAAGAAAGACATTGATCTAGAATCAAAATAAAAAATACACTACACTTAACCAGTATAATATTACTTGTACTCTCACATCTTAAAGGTTTTATTTCTCATTGGGATGCTCATCAGGTTCATCCTAATATTATTCCTCTTCATGGTTGTGAACGTTTTGCTCTAGGGCTGAAATTTGATCCCTGGTTTCATTCATGGCTGAGAGAATCTAATCTAACTTTGTTGCTTACTCAATGACAAATTGGTTAGGATCAAGTGAAGGGTTACTATCATTGACATTTTAAATATCCTCTCTAGATACTCTAGATTTCACCATTTTTTTATAAATAAAAAGATACAAAAATGTCAATGGACTCAGTAGGTCTTAGAGTTCGAGCTACAACTCTGATACCTCATGTAATAACCCCACTAGGTTTGAACTTAGTAAAACATGATATATATTTTTAGTTTAATCAATAGATTATTTAATTAGATTACAAAACTATAATTTAATTAATGATCATATAAAATACTCTAAATATAGTAAATATAAATGAAACATGTGACATCATATATCATTGATCACTATCATCATAAGAAACACATCACAACTAATATAGAAAGTAACTACAAACTTCCAACCATAGCTGGAACAACCATACAACCACTACTATCAAAGTACAATAAGTAATTAATTATAAATAATCATGTAATATCTCAATAATAAATACAATATAATTTACAAATACAAAATAAATGGATTCATGAAATATGAGTTCCTAAACTCCAATATTTGGGACAATCTCAAGTATTGTCTCCAAGTAAGTACTGTTGTGGGAAGGGAGAGCATCATCTAATCACTTTTCCAAACCAACCATAGACCATATTTCCTCTAAATAATTACCCATTAGGGAATGGATCTCCCTTCATATAAGAGTATATAATGATGGTGCAGGAATCCAGAGAGACGAGCTATTACCTGTGTGATATATGATTTCTAAAAAACCATGTAGTGTACCATAAAGCAAGCCATTCTAACAAGATATTTCACAAACATGTAAATCATACACATTAAATGACAATGTCTCACTAACATTATTTTTTCCAAAGTCTTTAATATTTATTAATCTCTAGGATTAGTTAATTTCATACACACCACTTGATCAAAATACCTTCATTTGGCATTGTGATGCTAGTAAGCTAGTGAAGTCTGTCTCACTTTTTAATCAGTACCAACAATGCAAAATTTGGTTTAACACATATATAACCAACATATTAATATATATTACTTCATACTATCAATCATAAAACATGCTAAGCACATGAATAATCCATTTAATATGTCAAACATATTAATGATTCTCCATAATATCATTTATTGCATAATTAATGAACAAATAAGTGCAAATTATACTAATTAGGTAATTTATGTGTGTGTGTGTGTGTGTAACACACACACACACACACACACACACAAGGATTAATATTATAATTTATATAATTAGAGTAATACAATACTTTCTACTAGCTATCATAAAACATACTAAACATAAAAGTAACCAAAATGCATATATTTAGTTCATCAAACATTTGAGTGAATCCAGATATAGCAATTACAATTTGTACCACCTGGGTATGACAAACATTTTGACTATATTTTTCAAACATAATACACTTTATGATATCCCATAATATCATATCTCATTACTCCTAAACATAACTACACAATAACAAATAACCAATCTTATAATTTCAAGAATCAAATGTCCCATAATCATTAATAATAGGCAAGCAAGTACAATTTATACCAACTAAGTATATCATATGTTTAAACTACATTATCTAATTTCTATAAGTAGATTTAAATAAATAGTACAAGAAATGATAACATAATCCACCATTTTATTTACATACTACTTACTTTCAATTAGTCAGTCACATTATTTGCAAAGAATAAGACAACTCATAAACCGGTTATAATCTTTCATTTAAACAACTCATTCCATTTCTAGGAGAATGTACTCATATGGTTATAGTGTCTTGTCCCTTGTAATATTTAAGACTTATTTTAACCATCCATTTAGATATAGGTATAGGCATATGACCCATACACCTATAAATGTTATATTTTATATGAATACCTAAGTCCATATATAGGTATAATTTCTATATGAATATCCTCATTGGCATTAATTATATTCATACTATGGTTTGCATAAAAGTACTTACCAACATATAAACATGGTTTATAAAATGTAATAGTCATTAGAACTCAAATCAATGACTTAAATCATTATAACTTTCCTATTTAAAAAATACATTAATGATCTATTATAAATATTAATATTCCTAGAATATTAATGAATAGATCATCATAGTCAAAAGACTATTTATACCCATATTAGATTGTCATCTAAATATAACATTAAAATACTCACACATTTCCTTACATTCATATATGCATATCATCCTATTTTGTTTATTACAAGCTTGACTCTATCAATTTATTTTACATAAAACTCTTGTACTCAAAATACATCACCATCCTCTACAAGAGTTTGAAGATAAATGCTTCCAGCCAATAAATGAATATTTATGAGTTATATATTTGTAATGTGATAAACCCTTGATGTTCACTCTAAATCTTAGCACTCTCCATGATTAAACAAATCAATAATATTATCACTAGTTAGTGAACCACATATTAAATGTAATCTTCTTTATCAGGATTACATTATATTAACACAATTAATAATGGGAAAAATAAACATAACTTAAAAAGAATATAAATGTTTAATTCAATATCAAATAAGCCAACACTTCATGTAAACATTATCCTTTATGGGTTTAAACAATATTTTAATGGTCATGTCATACAATTTTAAACAAGGATCAACTCAGTCGATGAGATTTCCAACCAAACTCACAACCCATATACTAAAATTTACCTTAACTAAGAGATGAGTAAATGGAAAACATATTTATAAATATTAAGAGTCATATTCAACCATAGGTATACCTCAAATAACATTTAAAAACCTAGTTGTGTCCAATACTTCCCAATATAAAGACTTAAAAATTATGTCACTGTCTCTCCTTAACTCAAATTGATTACTACAAAATAGAGGCTCACTTCTATGGATGTAGAAGTTTATATAGGCTTACTTCTATGGTTGTATAGGTTATGAAATGAATTGGTAATAAAATAATTCATAGTCATAAGAATAATATATACTAGATAATTCATAATAATAATGTATGCTTAACTATGATTGCCCTAGTTCAATCCCCCATATATTCCATGTGAAAATAAATTTGTTACATCACTAACATATCCCTAGGTAGTAGCTGAATATTAAGGCTCACTTTTCTAGACACTAACAAATAAAATCATTTACTATTATACAAATTGCACGTATAGCTATATAGCTCTATATGAGAATATACATAGCTCATTGTAATTTATTCCCAAATCTTTTTTATATATAATTCAATATAAGAATTAAACTCAAATCAGTATATATCAAATTAAAATATATGTAATAAACCCAACCATGGCTTATATTCATTTTATATTCGTGACCCAAAAATAATTCTTAGAAATAAACCATGGCTTATAATTTATATGAGATCCATCCCTAAATGATTTTATACACATTGACTTTATATAAAATAATTTTATATTCATAAATACAAATTGCTCTACTTTATAAATCAAAAACTAAAGCACACTAAGATCAACAAAATTCACATTTATTCAACCCAGTTAATATGAGAAGTATGGATGGATTGTTATCCAACTTGGGTTAGATATGTGAGGAATAAAAGGGCCATACAAGATCAATTAACATGAATCTTGTAGTTTACATTATGGCACCATGACCTTGGATTGTTGTAATCTTGTATGGGATAATATTCCCCATAATAATACAAAATTCAGTTTTAGAGAGATAGAGATAGAGATATCATTATATAATTTACTTAACTCATGATTTAGAAATATTTTCAAAAATAGAAAATTTCCATGTAATTCTTAGAAGATTGTATGATCTTTAAGCATCATTTGAATCTTAAAAAAAAATAAGGTACCCTATTTTTCTCAAATTCACAAGGCACCCACCTGTGTCACTATAAATAGAATGAATTGGTAAAAGAAGGCATGATTACTCTCAAGTAAATCCTCAAGTAACTCCTCCATGTACTTAGCTCTAAAAACATCCTTTATCTCTTATATAAATACATATGCACACTTTGCTCTTGAATGGCCAATGTTTTCAATGTCAATCAATAATTTATTTCCAAGATCTGCCACTTCAACCTTCTAGCCTTCCTACTATATTTTCTTCTCTTATCATCAATTATGAGTTTTTTTTTAAAAAAATATTAGCCTTCTCCATTGAAAAATGCCTTTCTTTTTTTTTATGATTTTTCCTTTTTATTTATTTCTTTTCCTTTATTTGGGTTAGTGTGTTTTTATTTATTTTATTTCTCTTTTCCTATTGCACGCGTGTGCACGCACACGCACACACACACACACACACACACACACACACACACACACACACACATGGACCCACATAGATGCACACGCATGCACATATGCATGCATGCAAATAGATGCACACGCATGCGCACGCGCACACACACACACACACACACACACACACACACACACACACACACACACACACACACACACACACACACACACACACACACACACACACACACACACACACACACACACACACACACACACGCACGCACGCACGCACACACACACGTGTGAAAACACACATACACACACACACATTTATTAATGACTTAATAAGAATATGGATTAAATAGTAATACTCTAATGTAAATTAATTTACCTCTTATGACCCAATTATATTAAAGTGTTAAATACAAATAATTATATTCCTAAATATCATAAGGGTAACTGGTTAACATTTTAGACACATGGGTTTAGTCTATATATTGTAGTAATTAGATACTAATTTTTGTAAATTTACGTTCCCATAACATTAAAAATCATGAAAAATAACATAGAAACATTTTACACTAAATCTATGTTTAATACCCACAATGAAATCACATAAATTCAATTCCACCCAGGCATAAGTAAGAACTAACACATGACTGGTATGAATTTTTTTTAATCCGAATGCAAAAAACATCCCAAAACACACTATGCTAACCATTCAAATAATGCATATAACATATACTATCTAATGAGGTGTGTATAGGGTTCTATAGATTCCTATGTCATCCCACAACAACTCCATCTATGCCAACCTCTTTGATGATGGTCTCCCCTCATACTCTGAGGGGTGAATTTCTCCTACATCCAACTCATTAAAAATAGGTAGTTAGTCAATAACGTCATAACATGCATATCATAAAATACTGATAAATAACAATTAAACATGATGACAATGTAAATAATATACACTATAACTAAATCATAATAGTGAAATCATGAAACTAAAGGAATATTCAACTATCCCATAATAACATATGACTTACATCTTAGCTAGTAATAATCAAATCAAATCACCAACTAAAAGTTTTCATGGATAATCTAGTAAGTTTGCTTAGTGAGGAATTAGTATGTAACACTAAGGAATTATCAAAATTAAATATAAATAAAACTTCATCGCACTTCTATCAATCTAAGGTGCATAAACTAAAAATCATACATAACATTAAAAGAATAGTACAAGATGCTATATCGCACAAAAAATGCATCAAAATTTCTCTCTTTATATATGTATGTATGTCAATTTCGTATAAATTGTGTCTCAAAAGAATCTCCTCCATAGAGGGAATGTGAATCTCATACTCCAAATAATATAAAAAATGATCCTAAACCCCAAATTCTAAGCTCCTCATACATGGTATTCTAGCTTATATTCCTTTGTGAAAGACCTAGCATAGAGTGATTGAGATTGTAATTACTACTCCTATGTCACTTTAAGATTTTGACCACCTACTAGTGTTTACCTCATATTATTTTTCATCTAGATGAATCCCAACCATCTCTCATGATAATAATGTCACTAAGAGGATAAACATAAGACTTTAGTGTTGTCACTCTCACTTTTTATATCTAAAGTCTATAACTTATGTATCATAAAATCATATAATCCATGCTAATTAAGGGAAAATAGATTGGTGATCTAACCCAAACCCATAGTGTGAACCTCATGAGTTAGGTGTTGATATCTCAGAAGCTTGGTACTCATTTAAAATAGGTTCATGATATTATCTCTGATCATGTGTATCTAATTTATGGCTGAACCTAAAAATGAACACACAAGTATACATCAATTTTATATTCATATAAATTAATACAAATATAAATTAATGGAAATTTAATGTTATAAATGAGCTATAATCAAAATCACACATTGCCTTACCAAGGTTTCCATCTTTACACTCAATTTTTAAATCCTCATCTAAGCTCACCTTAGCATCTTCATCTCCTTGCATGGGATCCTCTCTAATATGGGTTTAGCCACCTCCAATAGATCTTGGGTTCCACCTCCCATGGCCACCACCTATTGATACTACTTACGTGATTCTATTTTTGGTGGTCAATGGAGTGGCTACAATTTCTATTATGGGTGTTGAGATTATTAGTGACCAATCACTCATTCTAAAATTTGCATATCATCCCCTCCTCCTAACATAGGTTATTGGATATCCTAATATTTTACTAATATAAACCTGATCCCAAACATGATAATGATGGGAGTCCCTATTTTTAAGGGATAACATCCTAGACTCACAAGTTATGACTCTCTTATCTCAAACTCTACCCTAAGTACTACTTAGGGAATGGGTGGATTGGTGAAATAATATAGATAGAGTACCCTATAAATTAGGTACACCTATATGTTATCATATGTTCCTATAATTACACTAGAATATGATAATTACAGGGATAACATGCATAGTGGAGAGTACAATTAGGTGCTAAAGAGATAAAAATAATACTGGCCATTTATGTGAACTTTAACTAGACTAAAGATCATATTGAAGTATAGATATAAAATAACAAAAACATAACTCATATTGCATAAGATTATAGAATAAATCAAAATAAAATACTTGAATATAAATACATCATACATAAAATAAAATAAGGGAAAACCATAACATGACATTTTTTATTAATCTCTATTAACACATAGAACCAAATTATATTAAATTAAAGTACTATTTATATCCTTTTACAATCATGTTATCTCTTTTACTTCCAACTTTTTGAGATACAAAATGAAAGATTATTCATGTTCTCCAATTATCCAATTAGTCTTTCAAGTATGAATATGTACAAAACTATACAAAAGATAAAATCAAGCACTTTTCACATGTGTTTATCTTATATACTTCATAGTTTTAACAAGATCCATTCTACGTCTAACATTTTCCTAGACTTAATTACTTGTCTCATCTTAAGATAAAGGTACAAGTTGAGTTTAACTAAACTAGAAAGATAAGTCATAAACAAAAGTCACAATAATCTCTCCAGGTGTCATTTACTAGTTTTCACCTTTTGTACACTGCTTAGCTACCCTTTCAAGTTTTCAAACAAGTATCATACTAGCTTATCCCTATTTCAGGTTTTCAATAGACTAGCATAACTAGGTGGCCACCCTTTATGGGTTTTCAACCAATTTCACCATGATCCTAATGTTTAGGCTATCTCAAAAAAATGTGAATCTGCTAGAATTTAATAAATTATATAGCACAAACCTTATTGATATGCATGGGAGGTTGGTTTATTGGGGGACTGCAAAGTATGTTATTACTGAGTAGCTAGTAGTCTAGTGGCTCTTGATGTATCCACTACCAAATGTATCTATGAATATTGTGATTGTGACTTTATCTACCTCTCTTGTATGATTTTTAGAATTTTTTGTGGAGGAATGAACTAGGACTCATCTATTATTTTTGCAATGGTTAGATCTACTTGAGATATATCTTGTTTCAACATTTTTTAGTTAGTAAGTACTTTGCATAACATGGGAAGTAAAATTCGTAGTGGTACTTAGATCATAATCATGTTTTATAGATCATCATATTATATGATTGTAAGGAATTCCTTATAATTATATTATTTTTATTAAATGTCCAAGACAATCTCATAAAATCTATTTACCATCCTCTAGGCTTGAATGGCTACAAAAGTATTATGCATTATTTCATGATGCCATACTTGCAACTTTTGTATAATAGCATATCAATAATCTAGTTGTTGTTTGAGTGTGATGATCATTTTATCTATGATTGAAATTTTATCCTCCAACATGGATTTAGCTTTGTCATTAGTAAAAAAATTAGGTTACACATCAGCTATGGATTGATTCAAATGTTGTCTTTAGTTGAGCTTATTAGTCTAGTTTCTTGGCTTATATTTTAGCAGTGTCTAGGAACTACACATATTACTTTAGGAGTTGGTACATAGTCTTTTTTTTTGACCTAAGGTCTTTTCCTTGGGTGTGTAATGTCAAAATAATTCTTTATATCTCCTTAGATCCTTATAATTTTTATCAATAGCATTGTGAATTATTTATCTTCTAACATAACCTGATCACATAGTAATTTCATAATTAAGGTGGGACAATGTTATTGATCAACTACCTTACATTCAACCTCCCCTCCTCTAATTCAAACTTTTCATCCTATAGCCTTAGGAATTCTTGATCTAAATATAAATCCCTCTAAACGTAGAAAATGGTTGATCCTTTAATCTATTTGGAGAGTGATAGTTAGGTTACATCTAATAATATTTTCATCACAATAGTGTCAATTTACATGGATTCAGTCATGGCTATCACAAGAGGAGGTATAAAATAAGCAAGTGGAAGGAATAAACTATTCTATCTAGTGGTTATAATAGGGACATCCCATAGCCATTGACTAGGTATCTACACTACTTCTTCAACACCCTTACTGTGACTGGTGGATGCTACCTCTACTTGGACTTCTAAAGTACTTATCTCCTTAGCCTTGGTTGTTGCTTTCACCTTGGCCTTATTTTTGGCTTAAGTATGTGAATTATCTTATATTTTAGCCTTAACTTGATCTTTGGCTTGGGATTTTACCATTAGATCACACTTGGCTTTAGCTTCTACTTTGGACTTAGCCATGTCTTTGGCTTTAAATTTAACTTGAGCTTTGGCTTCATAATTGGTTTTAGATTTAGTTGCTTACTCTTGATATTTCTTATACATGACCTAGGCTTGTTATTATAACCTTTTTTCTTCTTATTGATATTTACTATTTGCTTATGTTTCTTTATCCTACTTGTGCACATATTTAGCTTTCTTCTTTCTAGATTCAGCTTCTTCAACTTGCTTCCATGCAGCCTCTATTTCCTCCACTTTCTTTTGTTGTTCCATGGCTATGTTTTGTTACTTTCACTATGGAATCTATGTATCTTCATGTTGTGTTGATGGTGGCATAATTATTTTTTATTGTGATTCCGTAGTGCTTTGTTCTTATAGTCTCCTCTCATGCTCAAGTGTACCTTACACAGTTTATTTTTCATCATCTTTCCCAGGCATAGATGTATGAATGGGTTCTTCTTCTCCCTTATATCCCTCATTGTATTCCATCTTCTCAAATTATTTTTATTTTCCCAACTAATATTTGTGTACCAACTTATTTCTTCTAGATTTGGCTAGAGGCTTGAGTATCTTAATTTATTTCTTTACCCCTAGGGTTGAAGTTGTTGAGATAGATGCACACTACTTTGTTGTATAGGTAAGCAAAAAGAGACAATATTTTCTTACATTTTTTGAGAGAGATTTATAGTTGGATGTGTGCATGGTTGACTTATAAAGGTTTATGTGGGTCTATCTTCTACAAATAAATCTAAGACATGCACAACAAATGATCCCATAGCTAATTTTATTGAAAAGGTTTCTACTTATAACTTTTATTGAGATGATTCTTGTCTTATAGTGTTAACAAGAAGATAAACAAGTTGTTTAGTAATATCAACTAAAAGGTCTTGACATACTTGATTTTTCACTTGACATGTGTGTACTGATTTATAAAAGAAGAATCCTTCTCTTCCTCTGCATCATACACCTCAATTTTTTTGTATTATAGCATTGATTGGAAAACTTATTTTTCCTCTACCCCTAACTTAGGTAGTTTGCATTTATTGAATATTCATGGAACCATGGGATGCTTGAGCTATGAATTCACTTGTCAGGTTATTTTATTTGGTAGAGGTGGCAAGCCTATGCACATAGGTGCTTTCCTCTTTCCTCTTTCTTGTTGTGTTAGAGCTGATGGTTGTGATAACTATGTGGGTTTCTATGTAGGTAATTAATTTTCCTATTATTTTTTGGCCTATGAAGGGATGGTTTGTAATGGAGGTATGAACCTTGGAGCTAAGGTTATTTTATACTAGACTTCAACCTTTTCTTTGATCAATAAAATGAAGAATGGCATTAGGGTGACATTTGAGGTAGCCAAATCATGCACCTAGATCTATATGCCATTGTACAATTTGAAAATGGATGCATGTTGACACATATACTACATGACGTCCTAAGTAATCCTAAGATGTGATCAAATTAATGCCAGGACTTCTAACCACCATGCAGGGTTCATTTTAAGAGCCCATATTAGAAACCCCCTTATTTTACTTAGGAGAATATGATTCATATCCTTGGAAAATCTTAATATTTTGAAAACAAAAGTTACTTTATAAATTTTCCATACAACCACCTATCTACATATTTAAAATAGATAGGTTGTGGGATAAATTTAAAAGGAGTATCAAAAACTTTCCTAAACCTTAATATTATTACATATTTGGATTCCTCTCAAAGAGCTATGTGATTTTAAAAAAATATATATCATCTCAATCTGAGTCTAAATGAATAATCAATGGCCTTAGGAAGTTGGGGTTTGATTTCCATCAGGTGACACATGGTGTCAGTGAACAACATCATGATGTTGTCTCCCCCATGTGTCACCTAATGACAACTAAACCCCAACTACTTGAGGCTATAACATTTGCATTCAAACTTGGATTGAGATGATTTTGTTTTTTAAATTATATATCTCTTCTATATGAATACAAATATGTAATAATATTAGGGTTTAGGAAAGTTTTTTATATATTTTTTTCATTTATCCCATAACCCATATGTTTTAACTCTTCAATGCACATAATGACTTCTTAAATGAGATATACATGGTAAACCCTATGGACATATGTAGTATATATATAAATAAAATTACATATATTCTACCATAATTATTTTAAATGATTGGTGATTTGACCCCTAAAAATATTTACATCCCAAAATTTTAGGTGAATGGGTCTTATGTACTACTAAGAAATTACCAAATACGATTTCCCAAAAAATAAATATTCATGAATTAAAGAATATTTGCCACCAAAATTTATCCTAATACCATGTTTTTAACTAGCCTACCACTAAAATTTGATTTTTAGTCAAGACTTTGATCAAATCCTTCACTTGATAACTAGAAGCCTACCATTGGCTGACTTGGCCTGTAGAGTTAGTACTTTGTTTTTTTATTGCATCCTTTTTAGTCTTTACTAAATTTAAATAATTAAATAAATCAACCATGGTCTCCTCAAATTCCCTAGATATGTCTTATTGAATTGATAAGATGGCTTATTCTTTCCAATTTTTGTTCTGATGTAAGATGCCTTTAATCATTATTTTCAACTCATTTATCTAATCCAGAGCCATTTGAATAACATTTTATTCAAATACTAGGTCTTAACCAATATTTTATCTTCCAAATAGATTCAATCCAATAAAATGTTCCACTTTCTAAAAAGTGAATTCTTTTCTACCAACCATGGCCTTCTTATCAATTACTCTCTACAAAGTGGCAGTGATTAGGTCAAATTTAATGCCAACTAAGGATTCTATCACCTTGGGAGCTAGGATCTCCATATATGCTCAACTTTATTCTTTTGTAGTAGCCATTCTTCCTTCATATTCCTATTGTAGGGAAACTATCCATGGATTGACTTCCTCATGCACTAGAATATTGATTGCTTACATCAATTCCCAAGAATGGTACATGTTATGTACCTTTTGCAATTTTGCATAGATGAACCATTTAGGAATGGTTAGACCTTGAATCAAATTTTCCTAACTAAATAGATTAACTTCACTCAAAGGATGAGTGAAGGTCACCTTAGGCTTGTTATCCTTTAATGGGATAATGGCTAATTTAATTTTTCTTTTGATAGTGTCTATAGGGACTAGATCCAACACTTCCTTCCCCTTCTCTTCCTTTATTTCTTCCATTTTTCATCCTCAATCTCAAAGGCCAATGATAGAATTTTTAAAGCATATTCAATTGTTTCACTAGGTCTAGTGCTACCATATGAACCTCCTCCACTACTAATCCTTGCTCCTCTACTTGAGTTGAAGAAGATGAAATTTCATCAGGCCTTCTCTCCTCTAGCCTTTACTCAAGTTATGCCTTATGTATGGACTCTATCTACAATAGGGTTGATGGGGGTCTAAAAGGTGTACCACTTATTAAATGGTACTACCTTGGCTCTTATTAGCATCTATCATCATTCCCTTTTTGTTCCCTCTACATTCTGAACTCTGGAGTTATGTTGTGCCTTTTAAATATGATGGTGACCTTAAAGAATGAATAAGATTTTGTATATATGGTGTCAAAAGGACCAGGATAGTGATCATAACGGATATTGATCCCTTTAAATTTTAGATGATATTTGACTCTTCTCTATGGATCTTATTGACTTAGTTCATTAATTTGGAGATTTAAGGAGGTCCTGTGTTTGGAAGTAGCCTCAATTTTATCCCATTGTGCAAAAAAAATCATACCAATGGTTATGGGGAAGCTATAAAGTATTACATTCCTTTTGGTCTTACAAAGACCATCTATTACATGGCATAATTAGTAATCCACCTCCTACTTAGCTAACTTCATTGTCACATTTACTGGTAACCTAAGGGATGTGTATTGTGTTCCCTTAATCCTAATGATTATGTAATCTAGATATAACCAAATGTCTCCCATGGCCTTAATTTATTTTTTGGTCAAGGGGCTGAATTTCAACATTGGATTTCAAGTTACGGCCTTTTCTAGGGATGGATAAACATAGTCAAATATGAATTGGATATGGTCCCTCTATTTTAATATGTGTAATTTTGAATAATATTGGTAAAATATCTATGTCCCATTAGGTGACCATTCTCTAGGGTTGGAGATCTTTGTCATGGAAAGCAAGGCATCCAAGAGGTATGACACCATGAAGAATTCGTTCACAGTCTTTTTCTTTACTCTAAAAAACTATCAACTTAAATAGGTTTTAATGACTTCACCAAGAGGAGAGGTGAGATTTTTATCAATCATAAAATAGACTAAGGGAACCCATATTTTGTCCACATAGGTAGTGGTTAAATTTACAAATAACCTATTCATCATAGTCATGACCATTATTATCCCAGGCTTTAATTTACCAATGGGGATGTTGCCATTGAATTCTAAAAATACCCAATTTACAGAATACAACTATAGGGAAAGGATGTTCTTCAAATCATTATTATTGTCCCATTTGTTGATAGTGGTTTGGTATACTTGGGGCTTAAGTAGCTTGTAATAGTTTCCAAATGCTATAGGAGAGATATAATCAATATTACTAAAACTACCCTCATGAACAATCATTCCTTTGTCTATTTTTCCATCTTTAAAATTAGGAGAGAGAATATCTATATAATGCAGTACCTCAGGTTTGGTTGTAGTATAATGAAGACCCACCATCTGAATGGCAATTATGTCATAGTATAGCCTCCTTGTAGATGTGTTCTTATCCTCTTCTTTTATGGTCGGATACTAGTTCTCAATGGTCCAAAATAGGCTCGAACAATTGTTGTCCCTTGTATTTAAAGCTATGTCATTAAATTATGTGTCCTTGAAAACTTTTCCTTCTACATCTAAGGTAAAATAGACTTATACATCTTATATGGAGACACTTTTATATGCTACAACAATTTTAATTTTCTCTAAGTTGTTCCCACTAGTTTATAGTTCAATTATAAATCAAATTATCCTTGCATAGTTGACAATCCAGTCTTCCTTGGCTTGATTATGATAATCACAGGGTCAAACTAGGGCTTCTAAGTGTGCTAGGGTTTATTTGAAGGTTTTTATAGTTCTTTAATGGTGGTAGTTATTTGAAATTATATGAGATTCATGACTTATATTAATCTTAGATATTTGTATTTATACCTTTGCATTACTTGGGTTTATGAAATCTTTAACTTGGAACACTAAACTTATGTGGCTCCAATGTGGCATCACCATGGTATTTTTGTGGTACTTTGCTCATTAATACCTAAAAAAGTGACGATTGTCCTTTGAAAATTCCACCTTGATTTTGTACTATTATATTTATTGGCATGGATCAATGCATTTTGTTAATCTTGATCCTCAAGATTGAAAACCATTGGTCTCAAGATTTGTTGAAATGTCAACATTGATCTCACACCATTGATATTGCTTGCATGGATCAATAGTGCTCTATCAATATTGATCTATTGAATTGTAACTCTTACTCTATGGACCATTGATCAGAATGTGTAAGATCACTTACATACCATCAATTTTTAAAATATGGTCAAACTTTAATTTGTGTCCCATAGTTATGCCACATGTTATCTCCATGTTCATCTAAACTTTTCAATGTTCATCATGCATTATTCAATCATCCTTATATAAACAAATGTGTTTCATTAGATTTTGATATTTGAGGTTAAATTCCATTGGTTGCTAAGTGTTATTTCACTGAGATTATGACACTAGTCATTTTCTCACTTATCTCAAGGCTCTATTGAACTTTGACTTGATATACATCATTAGATCAATCTAGCCCAAGAAAATGTGTACCATTGATCTCTATAAGATACTCAATATTTAGCTTAGGTTCAGGGTCTTTGTCTTTAATCTCACATAATTGGATCATGATCATCTGAGCAAATATAGACCATTGATCTTAACATGAAAATGATGTTTAAGTCATTTCTCAAGGAAAATAAAAATTAAGCTAAAGTCTTAGACTAATGTTTTTATTCATATTAATAAATATGAATAAATATTTAGGATAAAGGCTTAAGCTAAGCTGGAAACATAATAAATAGGACCCCACACATAATAAAATACAATAGATAGTTTTAACCTAAGGTTTGTTTTAAAAATACAACAAATTTTAGGGTAAGGATTTTAGACTAAGTCTATAGTAAAAAGGGACCCTTCATTTAGTTAGACCATGATAATGATAAAATTAACCAAGGGTTTATGGGACATAAAATGGACCAAGTATGAATTTTCACACTAATATTTGGTCATGTTAATAAACATGACTAAACCTTAGTATAAAAATTAAACTATGTCTTGGGCAAAATTAAAGTGTTTCCACATAAATTGTTCTCACGTAAATTTAAATTTGATTCAAAGGGACCCAAGCTAGGGATTTTGTAATTAGGGTTTTAAGATGATAAAATATGAATACAACTTGATTATCAATAGGCCAAAGGCCATTAAAAGATCAAATCATTATTAAATCATAAAACCTAGAAATTGCCTATTCTAAATGGACCCCATTAGAGTTGTGACCTGAAACATGATAATCCAATGTTTACAACTTTAGGAAAGATTAAATTAGAATTATGAACAAAAATTCCAACCAAAAAAAGTTTGGATGATCTTCAAATAAAACCATTGTACAAACGTGCTAGTGACACTTTGATCAAGTGAATTTATAATTTTAAGGTACAAAACTTGTATATTTTTAATAAAAGGGTCTCCATTTTTCATGAATGGGGGTATGTTGACCTCAATAAATGGTGACTTATGGGGGAAACATAATAATATATTAGAATTTAGAGACTCGGGTTAAAATAATAACTAGGTTGTTCATTCCATTTGATCAAGTACCATTATTAAGATCAATTCATGGTCAAAACAAGTCTTACACATGAAACTTTAGGATCAAACATCAAAGCCTAGTCGATTTGATTCCACTTACTATTTTCCATGGGATTTAGGGAATAACTTCCATATTTCATGACTTTGACCATTAACACTCGTAGCATATTTGGATGTGTATTAAGGATTTTGATTTTGCTTGGGAAGTTTGGGAATTGCTTTGTTGCAAGCTAGGCATCCATAGCCCTGATAGATATGCCTTTTGCTCCACCCAAGGCCTTGGTATACTACCAAATAGGTGTCCATAACCTTGATGGAGATTACTAGAATCACTTTTGCTTTAAAATATTTTAAATTTTGAAATAAAGATCTTATTTTTTATATTTTTCAAGACATTTTAAACTTTCATCAAAGGTTAGGAACCAGGTTAGATAGTCTATGGTATTTAGCGACATGTTTGGTCTTCAGATAATCATCCTTGGTTGCAAACTTTTATCCCAAGCAATGATGTTTATTAATTGAAAGCATTACTATGCTCCAATTATTAAAGCTTTCATCCTACATCTAAAATTCTTCTTAGAATAAAAATTAGATTAAATCAAGTCTTATAATCTCAAGGAATAATTATCCTAACTATTTTTATTTTACTAGTTTCTCTAATCTATAGCATCTAGATCTTATTTCAACAATCCATGATCAACCAATGCTGAGAAAACATACCTACATTCCTAAATGGTGGAGTTATTTCTAGAAATCTAAATGTATTTTGAGATTATGACTATCTTGAAGGACATATTAAAATCAATGAACAAAGCATGAAAAGTAAACAAACCAAATGCAAATTAAACAATTAAACAAATGCACATAACACTATGCACAAACAAGGGACAGGAAGGAAAGAAATAGAAAAGAAACTAATCTAAAGCCTACCTATACTAACTCTAACTATTCTTAAAATTCACTCCATAAAGACCCTAGGTGGGACAATAGAGAAATAATGCTTAATATATTGCCCATTAGTGGGTAAGGTAAACTCTTCTCCTTGCAGGTCTTTTAGTTTGAAGGTATTAGTTCCCAATGTTTCTACAATCTGATATGGGCTAATCTATAAAATAGTAAATTTTCCATGTTTACACTTGGGTTTAGATGCATTGTCCCAAATATGAACTAAGTCTCCTTTCTTTAACACCTTTATCTTTGAACGCTTATCAAACCAACTTTTCATTATGGTTTAGTGCCAATTAAAACTAGCAAAATCCTTTTCACTTACATCTTCCATCTATATGATGTCTAAAAACCTTGATCTTGTAAATTCATGATCCTAATCCATTTATTATTTGCACAAAATTATGTGTTATAAACTTAAGGGTGATGAGGAAGATGGGTTCTTGACCATAAACTATCAAGAATGGTGATGCCTTGAGAGCTTGTTTGACTCTAATTCTATCTGACTAAAGGGCATACTAAATTAGTTTGTTTCATGTTCTTAGTTTATCAATTATAGACGTATTTATGGCATTAATCATGTTCTTATTTGTTTATTTTGACACTCCATTACCTTGAGGATAATGGTTGGATGAGAAATTGAGGAAAGTATTGTTGTTATATGCCCACTCAGTCATCTTAATACATACAATGGTAGACTTATTATCACAAACTAGAGTTATAGGTGTCCCAAACCTTATACATGTATTATCTAATAAAAATTTGATCACCTCTTTAGTCCTACACTACTTATTTTCCACTAATTTAATCCATCTGATGCAGTAGTCAGTAGTAGTTAAAACATACTTGTGACCATCCAAATAATTAGGGTTAATGACCCCCATAAAATCCAGTCCCCACTAGGAAAAGGGTTTATCAATCATCACTAGTTTTAATATCATGGCTGCCTTGGTATCTTTAGTGTTGAATACCTAACATGAGTGACATTTTCTCACATTATTATGAGTATATTTGAAGATAGTAGGCTAGTAATAACCAATCCTCAGTATTTTATGTGGTGTTGTCCTTTTAGATGGATGTCCACTTCCTGGCTTTTCATTGAAGGTGCTAATGATCTCAGTTGCTTCAATCTTGAAGACACATCTCAAATGAATTCCTTAAAAGTTATTCTTGTATAGAACTCCATCCTTGATTAGGAAATGAGATGAATTGAGCCTTAAATCTCTTTTTTTCTCTTTACTTAAGCCTGTATGACAATAAATATTGATTAGAAAATGAATAATAGGATCATACCAATCATTGGGATGAAAATTTTGTTCCTCTACCTACATGACACTCAATTTGGGATTAGTATTGTTAATCAACTAAATTAAACCTTCAAATATTACCAATTTTGGAGTCTTTATCTCTAAATCATATTCTTGGAGAATACGTATCCACTTACCTCTCCTTTCTCCTAGTTCATTTTAACTTAGCATGAGGTTAGTGGCAAGGTCCAGCAGTATTGCATGTACCTTATTTATAAAGATATAATGCTTAAATTTCTTCACTACCTTAACTAGAGCACATGATTTAATTTAAGTAAGAGAATAATTTAATTTAACATTTTGAAAATTAGTACTCATGAAAGTAATTGGATGATCACATCCATTTATCTTCTAAGTTAGGACAACTATAATTGTATTTTCAAAAGCAAAAGATTAAAGATAGGAGTCTTTAACAAAGTCTATATTTATCAGTATAGGGGCTTATCTAATTACTTTTTTGATTTCCTTAAAGGCCTTCTTAGTCTCTTCATTCGAAGTGATCTGAGCATCTTTCTTCAACATGTCATTTAAAGGGATCACTATTTTTATAAAACCGAAAATAAACTTCTTCACAAAGTTGATCTCCCCAAAGAAATATTTCAATTCTTTTTTTTATTAGGAGGTTTTATTTTAGATATGGAGTCTATTATATCTAGTTCTATAAAAATCCCCTCCTTATTTATAACACATCCCAATAATTTTCCCTTAGTAACACATAAATACTTTTCTTTAGATTGAGATAAATTCCATACCTTCTACATCATTCAAATACTTGTTATAAGTTCATAATAAGATCTCCCCTATTTTTAGAAAAGATAGTTAGATCATCCATATATATGATAATGCACTTACCTACAAGACCTTGGAAAGTATGATCCATAGCCTTTTGAAAAGTGGTTCTTGCATTTATAAGTTTGAATGGCATCCTTTTTTAGGCAAAGGTACCCCACATAGTATTAAATGTAGATTTTTATCCTTTAACTTTGGTTCACCAACACATAGTTATACCTTGAAAATACATAAAAAAGACATCATAGTAAACCCAGATATAATTTGGATCACTTGGTCAAGAGAAGGCAAAGGATAGTTATCTTTCTCAGATGCTCTATTTAGATTTCTAAAGTCTCCACACAGTTTTATTTCCCCATTATTAATCCTAATTGGTACTAATTTATATATCCAAATTGAGTTCCTAATGGGAAATACTATCCTTGCATCTAGCAATTTATTGGCTTCTTTATATATCATAGGTTCTAAGATAGTGTTGGCAGGTCTTTGTTTCTACCTAAAAGGCTTGTAGGTTTATTTTAGTTATATGGTATGAGTTATGAACCTAGGATTAAATATATTTAGGTCCTCATATGAATATGATAGAACATATTTATACTTGTCCAATATCTCTTTAGCTCTTCTTAACTCTTCACTAGTGGTGGTTATACCAATATTGACTAGATAGGGTTGACCTTGGGAACCTAAGTCAACAACATTGTAATCTTTCCCATTTACTTTGGGAACCTTGATATCCACAACTAGTTTATCTATGTCAAATAATATTTATAAGGAAATCATGCCCTTGGGAATATTATTTTTACTAAACTAAATGACCTTATCATCAATCTTTCCTTCAACTTTGTCATCGTTAAGGGTATTTTCACTGGCTTCATCAATAATGTGATCCTGAAATACTCTTGAGGTTGTCATCAAGTCTATGATCTACTGATAGTCACTACATACCTAAAAGTGGTTGACATTATTTGGTACTAAGGAACATATGAATAATTCAATATCAAAGCTTTGTAACTTAGAACTTTGATTGGGCATAAGGTTGGCTACAACTGAAGCAAGTTCATCATCAACCTTATTTTCTTCCCTAGGAATTGACACAATATTGAAAGCATTAAAAAATTCAATTAAGTCCCATAATTTTAAATTATACTTCTTAAGATAAGAAAACTTTCATTGATACTTACTTTTGACTTGATTAACTACTAGTTCTAAATCATCAAAAACTAATAGTTCTTTGATCTCATGTTTTATTGAAAAATTTGATCCATGAATAAGTGCTTCATACTTAACCAAAATTTTGGTCCATGGGAACTAAAGTATGAAGCACTTATTCATGGATTACATTTTTTAATAAAACATGAGATTCAAATCTCATGGTAGATCTCAAATGTCTCTAATAGTTCATTTAACTCTCATGGTGGAGACATTTGAGTTCTCATTCTATGAAGAGAATGACCTTGAAGTACAAATAGTTTATTGATTCAACTCTCATGGTAGAGCCAAATGTCTCCAAAACCTAATTAAATACCTGAAGATATTCTAAGTCATATTCTTTCCTAATGGGATTGATTAATACCACTCCTACTCCAGAACCTAATTTACATCTAGCATTATCAAAATATAAATTCCATAGTCTAGGCATAGCATGAGAAACTTTGGAGTTACATACCTTTGTGTTGTTAAGAGTGTACACACCTAGATCTGAGTTAACCATGTTAACCCTCTCATTGGTTGCATTATACTTAGTGATCATATGCTTCATTTTAGGTTCCCTTTATATCTTGATCTAATTTGGAACTCCTTTCTAAGGTAACCACATGTGTGAATAGTTACTTGGCATATAACCATCAATGATCTGGTCCAGTATCTACTTAGCAGCATTCCATATGCATTAAATATTCCTACCACTTGGATATCAAAGAATTGTTAAATCCTTAGTTTAGAATCAATTTTAATGTGAACATTTAATAATTCAATCACTTTGAGTCTTGATCTATCTAACTGAGTTACAACTCTATAAGATTTAATGGGAGTTAAACCTAATTGTTCACAAATACCCTTAGGCATAATATTTAAAAATGCACTAGAATCTAAGAAATAATTATGTAAATTCTTACCAAATATCTTGAGTGTAAGTAGGAAAGGTGGAACATATAACTTACTTTTGTGTATTATAACATTATCATGTGCAAACTTTTATTGTTTGTAAGGATTTTTAGATAAAGATTCCTAAAATAAATCCATTTGTTATGTAATCTGAGTTAACTCATGCAAAGTAATGTTAGATTTGATCCTTTTCATTTCCTTGACTATATTATATCTAGTCCTATTGGAAGAATTAGATTTATCAACATTAGGTTTAGAGGTACTTCCTTTAGGAGGCTCTATATTATTATCTGATGTAGTATCATGAGGAGTCTCAAAATTATTTGGTGGAGTTAAGGTAGTCAAAGGCTATCCCTGCTTCCTATTCCTTAGAGGGTAGGTCTTCTTCAGATATTGTTGAAAAGCATGGATCTCTTTACGGATATCTTCACGTTCATTCTCTTCTTAGAAAGAGAATTCAAATGTCTCTACCATGAGAATTGAATCAACAAACTTGGATAACCTTCAATAACTTAAGGTACCTACACCATTGTCTTTATTAGGGAAAACTTCAAAGGTATCTAATTCTTCTTGAAAATCTTCAAAAGCATTGAAAAATTCTAGATAATCTAATTCACCATGTTTTGAAGTATAATGAAATCTACAATAATCAAGCAAAGCTACATCATCAAGATTTATATTAGGCACATTTTTTATTAGAGGATGTCTTATTTTTATGGCTATTGTTTTTGTTATTTTGAAATCTATTTGAAGGCCTATGGAATATTTAGAAAGAGAAGTTCTTATTATAAATTTCTTCATTATTGCCAACTTGCTTTTATAACTAATTGAAATCAATGCTTAGCTTTTGAACCATCTTCAAGATAGAATCATTCTCATATTTGGGTGCCTCAAAATTATGCACTTGAGTATTGATACTAACTATAGTCATCAAAGCTCTCTGGTCTTTGAGATGGGATCTCTTGGTAGACTTGTTCAAGAATCCCAAGTTTTGGCCAAGATGTACATGGATTAAAGGCAATTGGTTTAGAACTAGAAGCTGATTTAAGGTAGGTATATTTTGAATGGCATTGGGGATGACATTTTGAATGGCATTGGGGATGACATTAAGAATACGAAATTTTGGATTAATGTTGGGGATATTGTATGGCATTTGGTATTATCGGTGCATTTGATCATTAATAAGTATACCTTTAGCATAAGCTAAAGCTAATTTATTCATGGGCCTAATAGCTCTCTTTATAAACATAGAAGTCATGCGATCTAAGGTATCTTTATAAATCTCTAAGGATAAAGCCTTATCAATTTTTTAAGTAGTTATGGTTCTGCTAAACATTTTTAGGAATCTAGCATTAAAGGCTTTTATGGGCTCATTTCAGTATCTTTAACTATGGTAAACTACTGATATAGAATGCAAGGACTAATTTTACAAAAATGATAAATGAAGATTTTATTAACATCACTCCATATATCTATGTAATTATGTGGAAGGTTAAGAAACCATTCATATGCATAATCATTAAATGTAAATATAAATAATCTACATGCTACATCTTCATGAATTACATTCAAAAGTAAAGAAAATTTAAAACTTTTAATTTGTTCTTAAATAGTTATAATGCCACTAAGACTAAATGTTGGAAAATACTTTTTATGATTATAAGGAAGGTCATGTACCACACATGGTATATTGATTAAATAACCACCTATCCTAGCCATACCTTGATAGGGGTTGAATACAGGAGCACCCTAAACTAGTGAAGTTGGTTGAAACTTTGAAAGTCTACGCTTACCTTTATCTCACCTAGATATTCTATGAACTTCTAATGAAAGAAGGGGAACCCTTGTCTCTGAACATGACCTGGTCCTTATCCTTGGCAATTCCATCTTGAGATATTTGAACCGTATTTGAAAATATGATGTGTAAGTCTTATATTTACAAAGAATGATGATCATGCTTGCACATTAAGCAAATTTTGTACAAATATGTATAAAATATGGTAAATTACATCAATTTTTAACTAAATTGGCTCAAAGATATGTCCAAATATGTAAATATGAATGATATTTACATGTTCAAGTTAAAAAAACTCAAATTTTTGAATGATTTATCAATATTTGAACAAAATAGCTATTACTAACCTTAAATACTTTAGATTCACAAATCTTAAGATATTTTAACATAATTCAACATCAAACTTTAATGTCATGTCCCCTTTTTAGTTGACATATTCAGAGATGATGGTTAGCCTATTATGCGACCCTTGTAGGCTAATAGGATGGATAGAGGGTCATGGAGGAGATTGGCTTGGCTTCGATTAGTAGAATTTATACAGTTGGCTTTCATTCGAGGTCTTTCAGACATGTTTGCTTGAGCTCCTATTATTTAGGGATATTTGACAAGCAACGGAGTACCCTTGTTTTGGTATGGTCATCTACAAAATCACTCTCTGATTCACCAGCTTCAGATGGTTTGAGGATACGACATGTATTGAGGGAGATATTAATATTTGATTGATTTAATTAAATATTAATTATTTGGCCTATTTTTAATTAAGAAACCCTAATTCTTAATTATGAAACCCTAATTAGGGCAAGCACAACTTTTTGGAAGATATAAGGGTTTCTTATTGGAGGGAGGAAAATTATCCATTGATTATTGATTATTGATTGTTGAAGAATTCTTCTGTGAAGACTGAGCCAAGGGTTCCAAGATTCCATTTGCATTGGAGAATGTTCACTCTTCAGTGTGTGTGATTCAAAGGTTATGAGATATTAGCTGATCTATTGCCAATTTGAGAGATAGTTTCAAACAAAAGCTATCACAAGTATTTTAGGGATTTATTTCATTAGGTTTTGATTCAGAGATTACCCAGATATAGATCTTTTGTATTAGCCCATATTTCTTCAGATCAGGGTCCAGCATATAAGTTGTGCTATATTATATTTCACCGCTGTATGAAATATATACGGATCTATACCAAGTCATACCAGTGAAATCATAGATTGAAGAAGGGTGTCATTAGTAGTTATAGCCCATAAGGAAGTGTAGAGACTGACATCGGCATCCCAGATACTGACATTGGCTGACTAAAGACCGACGTCGGTAGAGTGGCTGACCGACAGAGACCGATGTCGACAGTCTATCGACTAGTGACGGTAGAATAACTAACATCGACAACTATGTTGTTGACACATCAACCTAAGAGCCATTCTAGATTTACAAAAGATTAGGTTTTGAGATGATATTTATATTACTTTATATGCATGCCAGAGATTCATTATTGTAATCATTCTGAGTGAATAAATAAGAGATTTTACTGTGGTTTATTTATCTATTTGAAGATATTTTGCACGAATAAATATAAGCAATTCAATAATATCTAGTTTCAAAATTGAAGGGAAACAGGGGATATTAAAGTGGTATCAGAATATTTGTCTTTCTATAGTCCCTATTGGTTGGGGATATTACAGTGGTATCAGAGATTTTGTCTTTTTATAGTCCCTATTGGTTGGGGATATTACAGTGGTATCAGAGCTTTTATCTTTCTATAGTCCCTATTGGTTGGGGATATTATAGTGGTATTAGAGCTAAATCCTGCCATCCTGAGGGTTTGACAATCTTATACAGCCACAAGAATTGGGGCCACACAAGTATAACACATGCAGTAGAGCCTTACTTTAAAGTACCCAGGTGTTAGAACAATAGCCGATTATCATGAGTGACAGACATGAGGGTAGCCCACCTAGGGGCCACCAACATAATGATGATCAAGGTACCAGAGAATTCTACTGTGAGATGACACAGGCACTATACGCACTTACTACTATGGTAGGGAGGATGAACCCACCTGTTAGACAAAATGGGGAATAAGGAGATAACAAGAGTGCTACTGTTAATCAGAGACCCCAACTATCCCACTCTAGAATAGCTAATAGACCTACACATCCTATGTTTGTTCAAGAGGAACCAGAGGTTCTAGCAGAAGAGGAGGCAGAAGATTCCCTATTTGTAGATGTTCTCATGGCTGCAAATGATGAGTGGGACTTATTAGCTCCTTAGGTTCAGAATAATAATAAGAGCACTAATTAGCTAGTTGATAGATTATACTACTGTCTATCTATTTAATGGAAATTATCTTACAAAATCATATCTTTATTCATGCAAATTATCAAAAAGCAAAATATAGAGAAATAGTTAGAAAAATATCCAATTTTAGAATTGAAGGGAAATAGGGGATATTACAGTGGTATCAAAGCTTTTGTCTTTCTATAGTCCCTATTGAAGAATTTTGCTAAGTTTTTCTGAGAAGGAGCCAAGGGTTTCCATTATTCTAAATTCTGCCATCCTGTTGGGTAGATTGGACATTGAATCAGCTAGTAAATCATGGGTACTTCAAGTACTCAGAAATAGTGGGACAAAGACATGGGGAAGTTGAAACAAAGTTTGAATATGCTGGTTAAAACCCAGAGGAGGATGAATGAAATCCTTTCAGACCCTACATTCAAAGACAAATTTGTACAGTGTATGACATCTATTTTTAAAGGGTCCACATCACAAAACAAGAAGGAAGAGGAGGTTGACCAATTTTCTCATGAGTTAAAGGATACTAAAAATTCATTAGTGTGTACTCAGTTGGCTCTCCAAGATTCTGAGAGACATGTGGATGAGCTTTGTCTTGAGGTGAGTTCAATTTAGGAGTTAGTGCATGTGGCAGGGACTCAGCTTTCTCTTATAGTCAAGTCACATGTTGATGATGATATGAGTATGTCTAGCATTCACACTCCAGATTTAGAGAGTGTAGTAGAGTCCCAAGATCTGATTATTATAGATGACACCCACAAGAATGTAGTGGACAATTTTGAGGACTTAGTTTCATCAACAGTTTCTTTTGATACAGAGGAGTTAGACAGTGATGCTATAGTTTTTGATACTCTTGATGTTGATATGAGCTTTAGAGTTGATTCGTAGAGTATGGATGGTAGTACTCCAGAGATCAGTAATTTTGAGTCTACTCTTTTAGACAGTGCATCCAAGGAGGATTGTAGGAGACAATCTAGCCAATGTCATCATGTGTCTAGTCAGCTGAAAGTTAGTGAGCAAGACATTGATATCGCTTGCGAGCATTTCGATGCTGCTCATCAGTTATTAGAAATTTATGGATGGGGTTCTCCTACTTGCAATGAGTGGGAAGGCAATTATTTTTCCTTGGTAGAGATCCACTCTTTATGGGAGGCTCTCCAGATTTTGAGATAGGATTATATGCAATTGGTAGCCGATAGAGATTATCTTATAGAGTGGGGTAGAACAACGTATGATGCATTATTGGCCAAGGAAGATAAGGTGAGTGAGCTTACTCAGCAACTTGAGGTGACTTCTAAGATTCTTGAGAGTACACAGTTGGCTTACGAGGAGTCACAATTTCATTTCACTGAGGTGACCATGGATTTGGAGCATTTGCGGTCTTCACCATCCCCAAACCTAGTTCATTTGTATATTGAGGTGGTTGGTGGTAAGTACATTCATGTAGTTGTTGCTAAGGAACATGTTGTTGGAGCTAACACACATGTTTAGGATTTGGGAGTACTTGGTCTTGATGGGTTTGGGATACCAGTGGAGTCGAGTCTCAAGATTGATTCTTCTCACGCAGATGACAGTGTGGTACAGTTGGTTGTGCCACCTTTATAGAGGGATCAGTTGTGGTGTGTAGGGGAGTATGTTGATGCTTCCACTTATAATTTTTATTATAGTGAACCATTCATGGAGTATTTGCTGGATAGTGTAGGTGTTCATCTAAACTCACATAAAGTGACATAAGGTGTTCTCATCTGAGGTACTAGTGCTATTAGCAAATTGGGTGGGGAGATTATAGTGATCCTTTCTACTATGCTACCTCACAGAGATTTTGAGGTGGGGTTTGTTGAGTGGATTGCACAGGGTCCTATTTAGCCTATAGCCACTCAGGGTCAGAGATTAGAGCCATTTGCTAATTCCTAGTTCAGTGATGGTGAGCCAATAGCAGAGTTTGGGGGTTCTTACCGGCATTATATGGTGGGGTATGCTCATTATTCTTCTTTTGATCTAGAGATTGAAGATTTGATTTCACATAGGTGTAGATTGGCACCTGTTTATTACCATCCATTATGGAATGGATTGGCACCATCTTTTGTAGATGGCATTGGTAGTTACAAGTTACACAGCCTGCAGTATCAACACATCCAGGGCAGTTTTGATTTTAAAGATTGGGTGAGTTGCATTCACTAGTTTGATTATGGATTTATCTTGGTTATATTTTAGAGGATATTACAGGAGCTTACGTTGATTGACAATAGTGTAGATCATGACTACATTTGGGATCTAGGTGAATTGAGTAGTTCATTATTCTACAATTGCTTGAGAGCAAGCAATTTTAGGAGGGGCAGATTGTCATGTCCCCTTTTTAGTTGACATGTTCAGAGTTGATGGTTAGCCTATTATGCGACCCTTGTAGGCTGATAGGATGGATAGAGGGTCATGGATGAGCTTGGCCTGGCTTCAATTAGCAGAATTTCTATAGTTGGCTTTCATTTAGGCTCTTTCAAATACATTTTCTTGAGCTCCTATTATTTAGGGATATTTGACATGCAACAAAGCACCCTTGTTTTGGTATGGTCATGTGCAGAAGCACTCTTTGATTCACCAGCTTCAAATGGTTCGAGGATCTGACATGTATTGAGGGAGATATTAATATTTGATTGATTTAATTAAATATTAATTATTTGTCCTATTTTTAATTAAGAAACCCTAAATCTTAATTATGAAACCCTAATTAGGGCAAGCACACATTTTTGGAGGATATAAAGGTTTCTTATTGGAGGGAGGAAAATTATCCATTGATTATTGATTATTGATTGTTGAAGAATTCTTCTATGAAGACTGAACCAAGGGTTCTAGGATTAGATTTGCATTGGAGAATGTCCACTCTTCAGTGTGTGTGATTCAGAGGTTGTGAGATATCAGCTGATCTATTGCCAATTTGAGAGATAGTTTCATACAAAAGCTATCATAGGTATTTTAGGGATTTATTTCATTAGGTTTTGATTCAGAGATTACCTAGATATAGATCTTTTGTAGTAGCCCATATTTCTTTAGATCAGGGTCCAGCATATAGGTTGTGTTATATTGTATTTTGCCACTGTACAAAATTTGTAGGGATCTATACCAGGCTGTACCAATGAAATCACAAATTGAAGATGGGTGCCATTAGCTGTTGTAGGCTATAGGGAAGTGTAGAGACTGACATCAGCATCCTAGATACCGACATCGGCTGACTAAAGACCGATGTCAGTAGAGTGGCTGATTGACAGAGATCGATGTCGGTAGTCTATCGACCGACAATGGCAAAATAATTGACATCAGTGACTGTGTTGTTGACACAACAACCCGAGAGCCATTCCAGATTTGCAAAAGATCAGGTTTTGAGATGATATTTATATTACTTTATATACATGCTAGAGATTCATTATTGTAATCATTATGAGTGAATAAATAAGAGATTCTACTATGGTTTATTTATCTATTTGAAGATATTTTGCACAAATAAAGATAAGCAATTTAATAATATCCAATTTTAAAATTGAAGGGAAACAGGGGATATTACAGTGGTATCAGAGCTTTTGTCTCTCTATAGTCCCTATTGGTTGGGGATATTACAATGGTATCAGAGATTTTGTCTTTTGATAGTCCCTATTGGTTGGGGATATTAAATTCAAAGAGCATTCAAATTTGTCTAAATAAACACAAAGAATGGTTAGAAACCATTAAGATCACCAACATTTATATAAATATTCTAAAATAACCACAAATATGTAAATAATATACTGATCTTTAAGCAAAATTCATAGAAATGAGCAAAGATATTTCAAATTTTCAAAGATCTAACTAAGGGCCTCCTTCTAGCACTAGTGGAAGCACCCCTATTGATGGCTAAATATGTATCATAGGTTCTCCAAAGTGTTCAATAAACACTTCTAATTTTTGAACCTGAAGAGTCTATTAAATGAGTTGCATGTTATAATAATCCTATTATCTTTGATGGAATATAGGTAGAGTAAATGAATTATTCCACAAATTTATGTTAGTTGGTGGTTGGGAGCCACTATGGCCTAAAATTGATCTTTAATAAAATTAAATTAATCTAAGCTAATCAAAGTGAATTATGATCAAACCTAAGTCTAAAGCTAAATTAATATGGATATTCACAATGGAACTAATATAAGGTGAATTGATAAACAGGAGTAAAAAAAAGATTAAGTAAGAAAATAGAGATATTAAAGTTGTTGATATTTAACACAAATATTATGTTAAAGTTTAAAGTTATATTAGAACATGAATTTAAAATAAACATATAGCATGAGATAGCATAATCTCAAATCCTAAAACACATTAGGTAAGCGTCTAAGGATAATATGACATAGTGTAAATAAGGACAAACTTTACTTTAAAAATTCACCCTTTCAAGAAAAAAACATAAACATATATGAAATAAATGTGAAAAAAATGAAGTAAACCTTACAAATTTCAACTAATCTAGCATAAGCTCAAATTAGGAACTCTACACTTAAAATTCACATCCATAATTCATAATAACCTTTCAAATTTGAGTTTTAGACTAGAAAAATGAGAGAGAAACCATAATTGAAATTCACACAAGAAAAATGGATAAACTTTGCATTAATTTTCTCAAATGTTACAATATATTTTTTTGGCTTCAAACTCCATCCCCTTTTAAAATGGGCAATGCCTCTTTATATTGACCTTTAATGAGGTATGTTGATTAGTCATGTCAATATTTAAGGAAAACTATCCTTTTACAATCTTTTGAGAACCCTTTAGACATTTTAAATGACTAACCTACAGGCCATGTGCTTTACAAGTTTCACACACCTTTACAAAAGAATATTCTTTTTTCAAAAGTATACAAGCTCAATTATAGAAAGAATATTCCTATCTTAACTAACTTGGAGATGCTTGTGCTATCACAGTGCTTTGATTTCATAATAAGATATTCATTCTACAATTTTGTTCATTTATAAGCTATAAATTAATTATAGGCCTCATGAACAAATTGTTTCTTGATCTTCTAGGCCCTTACGATCCTTCTCAACCCTTTCCAAAGCTTGTTTAATGCCCCTAGAATCTCCTATCTTCTCTTTTGATGATAAAATAAGGCTCATGACATTCTTGTTATCATCCCCTATTTTCCCTTATCCTTGATTCCTTACCTCTTGAATGAATTGAGTTATTTTGAGCTTGAACTACTTATCAGTTATTAGACCCAAGGGACTAAGTGTGGTAGGATTTTTGATCAAGCTATCTAATATGTGCAACATTTTATATTATAGATGTTTGAGGTCCTTAGAAATATCCTCCAACTACATGGACAAGTTTCTCAGGTCCTTGATCTTATCAATTAATATAACAATATCTATATTATGTTTGGCTAGGCTGACTATCCTAAATTTAGGGATATGATTTTTAGTCAAGACATTGATCAAATCCTTCATTTGGTATCTAGAAGATTCCCATTGGTCAACTTGGCCTATAGACTTAGAAATTAATTTATTTCATCCTTCCTAGTCTTGAATGACTTCAAAGAATTAAATAAATCAGCCATGGTGTCCTCAAATTACTTGAATATGTCTTCTTGAATTAACAAAATGGCTTGAAAGTTTTGTTCTACTGCAAGATGCCTTTGATCTTTGTTTACAATTGATTTTTCTAAGACTAATCCATTTTAAGAACATTTTTTTCAAATATTAGGTCTTCACCAAGCTTTTATCTTCTAACTAGAGTCAATCCAAAAAAGCTTCCACTTCTTGGAAAGTGAATTCCTCACCAACCATGGCTTTCTTCTCAGTTACTCTATACAAATTGGTAGTAGTTGTGTCAAATGTGATGCCAACTAAAGATTATATCACTTTGGGAGTTGGGGTCTCCATTTGTGCTCCACTATATTTTTCTAGAATATCCATTATTCTTTTATCTTCCTATTATATGGAAACTATCCATGGTTTGACGTTTTCATGCACTAGAATATTGATTGCTTACATCAATGCCCAAGAATAGTGCATGACAGGTAACTTTTGAAATTTTCCATAGATGATCCATTTAAGAATGGTTGACCATGAATCAAATTTTCCTCATTAAATATATTAACTTAACTCAAAGGATGAGGTAACGTCACCTTGGGATTCTTAGCCTTTACTAGGGTAATAACTAATTCAACTTTTCTTTTGGGGGTGTCTATAGGAACTAGATCCAACACTTATTTCCCCTATCCTCCCTTGTTTCTTCTATTTTTTCATCCTCAATCTCATAGGCTAATGATAAAATTTTAAAATCATCTTTAATTATTTTACTAGGGTCTAATGCTACCATATAAACCTCTTCCACTAGTGGTCTTTGCTCCTTTGCTTGAGTTAAAGAAGATGTAATTTCATCAAGCCTTCTCTCCTCTAGCCTTTTCTCAAGTTGTGCCTCAGGTTTGGACTCTATATACAATAGGGATGGTGGGGGTCTATAAGGTGTTTAACTAAGTAAATGGTACTGCCTTATCCCCAATTGCCATTTATCATCATTCCCTTTTTACTCCGTCTACATTCTAGACACTGGAGTGATGTTGTGCATTTTCAATCTAATGGTGATCTCAAAGAATGAAGAGTTGATGCATAAAATATTGAGATAATTCATCCACAACACCATTATTTGGTTCTCTTTACAATTGATCACTTAATTTAGATAGTTTGCCACTAAACATTTCATGTCTATTTCACTTTATCTCTTATCTCTTTGGACTTAAGGGTCTCTTTAGCATAAGTCTCATTTTTTTTTAATCTTAAAAACATGTCTTATTTTCAATAATATCCTTTATGACATTCATATTCCATGCCTATTTTTTTCCACTCTTTTCTTGCCTCAATCTTGTTTTATGCTTTCACTAGGTTTCCATTCCTTAGGTCTCAAGGACTAAAACTATAATTAGGTGTCAAAGAGACAAAATTAGTGTATAAAATGGTCTTAAATAATCATATCTTACATGTTCAACCCCTTTCAAATACTCAACCAAACTCAGACTTTCATTCACCATCCAAGACTCACCATACTCACTTAAGGCTTATAGCCTTTTTTCCTATTTCCCCCTTGTTTTGACTAATGTAATGGACTCTCTTCATAAATTTAGGCCATTTATAATCACCTTATATCCTCATTTATATATTTTTAAAATTTCAATAATTGATTCTTCTTAAAATTATCTCTTCCTTTGTAAATTACCTTTCTGTTAAGGCCTAATTAGGCCTCTGCCAACCCAATATGGTCAAAATCCATACAATACTATCCATACCCATATAAATAACTTTTATTAACTTTATGCATGCCAAATATAATCCAACTACCAAGTTTCAACACAAACTGACAGCTAAGTCTCTTTTTACAAGCATAACCCTAATTCTAGGGTTTTCATGACCTATATAGGGCTGAGAGCTCTTTATATTATATATTTTGTGTTATTAAATGTTTCAAGAGAAAAAATAGCTTATGTCAGGTCTGTTATTGTTTTATTCATATTTTATAAAATCTAAGAGTCCTTAACAAGCCTTATTTATCTTTTAATGAGATGAAAAGTTGAATTTTGTATACTAATATGGATTTTGAGGGCAAAGTTAGTTTTAGTTTGCCATAGGTTTGGTAATGAATTACCTAAAAAGGTGAAAATAAATTTATTATGTATATATTAATACCTTATAAACCTTTAAATTTTGAAATGTTTCTTAGACTTCTCTTATGAGAGCTCAACTATCATAAAACATAAGTTTTAAGTCCTCACCTAGGACTGTATCAACACTTAGGATGTGACCAAATTAATAAATATTTTAATCAAAAAATCATTGAGATATATAAAATAATATATTTTTAAACTTATGCACATATCAAAATTTTAATTAACTACCCAATCCATTACCTTCCTGTAGGCCTTCAATTCTTTCTTAGTCCACTTAACTTCTCCATACAAAACAAGGGCCATCCTCTTAAGACTGTGCATTATCACTTTATCAAACATTTTAAATTAATAAATAGATATTGGAATTCAAAATAATGTATTATAATTATTATTCAACTTAACAATAAATTCTACCATCCTTTTTGATAGAGTTGAAGTAAAAACCCATGCTGAAGAGAAACTTACTCAAGGAAATAGGGTTTCATAACAATCAAGGCAAAGTCTGTCTGTAGTAACAAAATTACTATATCCTTATAAAAATTAAATTGGAATCCTCACCTAGTTTGGTATTAAAAAAAAATGTTACAACAAATCTCTTAACTTATTCACTATCTAACGAATCATTAAACATTATCCCATAGCCCCAAATGTTTACCTTTACCTCATGACTATGAAATTAATCCATAGGTTTTGTATGGATACATGGATCTACATTTTTGAGTTTCACCATTTTTATATGAGTTCACCACCTCAAAATATCTATGTCATTACAACATACACAAATATACAAGTCATAAATATTTCAATCTTACTAATCTATATAAAAGACTTAATACCTTTCTTTTTAAGGTTGTAAGCTATAACCACTCCTTGATTGTTATCATTCAATAACTAACCACCTACAAATTAACTATATATCTTCAATAATACAGTATCAGTGACCTTACATAGATAACATAAGATTCAAACTCATCCAATTTTCAAGAACACAGACACACCAAATTCCTTACTTTATCATTCATAAGAATATCAAAATCATGACATAATTGATCTAATACAAAATCCTATCATCTTTTTTGAGGATTTTCATACAAATTGTATTTATAAAAATCTCATCTCTCTTCTTGGAGAGAACACACACCCTTATTATTCCATATAACTCTAAATAATGATTTTTCCCTCCAAATCTAATGTAGCTTCTTGGTTGGTTACACCAACTTCTTATACATAACCAAATCTCAACATACAATGGGGATTTTTACACTTATTCATATGACTTGCCTCAAGACATAAACATTATTTGTATTTGAAAATTTTTTCATGTGACTTTATTAGGCCCCTAAACCAACTTATTCACCTAAACACTCCAAACACGTAAAATAACCCTCCTAGATTCTTGACATATATTTGAATTTTCAATTTCTTATTTTTAGAGGGAAAATCCAAACACCCTTAAAAATTGATCGTATGAATCCTAGATACTTATAATGACCTCAAATACATAACATGGACCTATAAATATCTCTTGACACACACACTTACACTCCAAACTTGACCAACTTGACTTCTCAATACCCAAATACAAAATAAATGTCTTCTTGCCTTGATGCTCTTGCATCATAATACATAGGAGGGAGAAACATTTAGCCTCCATATTTCTTCCTTGACTTCAAATTGGTTCTTTGAGGGTCTTTCCTAATTTCTAGAATATTATTCACTCTTGTTTTCTCTATTGTCTTTATTAAATGCTTACATTTATTCCTTGTAGCTTTGTCTAGATTTCTTGTCCATGCATCCTATATTTCCATGAAGTTATATAGCTATTTTATCTCCTTATTTTATATATGTTCCATCCTTTCCAAATCAATTTTGTTTCCATCATACTCAGCTACAACTATATAGACCTTATTCTCTTTCCTCTTTCTTATTTCATAGCTATCTTCCAATTGAATCGTGGTTGACTTTTGCTTGTCTAGAGATTATTTCTTCTTTTTCATGATCTCATATTATTCATTAGTATCTAATGGCCTCTCATGAATCTCATCCTTTATCATTTGATTTTATACACTTTCTTCTGCTACTGATTCCTTAAGCTTTTTCACATTTTGATGTTGCTTAATCTCAACTTGCTCATTATGCAAGTGCAATTTATTATTCCACTCATTCTCCTAATAGTAAAACATGACTTGATCAATATTTAGTAGTCCATATCCATTATTATCTAGTGTAAACTTAGCTTATGCTTAAAAAAATTAATATCTCACCTTGTTTACTTTAACCACTTAGGCCATACATATCCATGCCCTTGTGTTCTCCATGATGACTGAAATCTATCACAATTTCTTTCAAATTGAATCTCATTCTTTTTATCTTCACTTATGTAATCAAAATAAATATTCAAACATTCATTTACCTCTATGGACATATGCTATAAACTCATCTCTTCTTCCTTGTATTCAAGGATAACCTCCATGTCTTCTTGGTATACCATTTCCTTTATCTCAACTTCTATGCATGGTAATGCATCATAGAATTACTCTTTCTCATCATCTTCTACATGTCATATGACTTCAATCTCCTTCACTTTATCTTATTCTATAGGTTCTTTCTCTTTGTCCTCCTTTTGCCACTTGATGGGTGATGTTATTGGCCAATTATTCATCAACCTTAATGATTCATGTTTGAATTTCACGAATTTATTCTTCATAATTTAAAAATCAAAATTGAAATCAATGTTAGCATACAAAATGAGAGACCACATAGTCTCTTTGAATGTCCTTGGCATGGAAATTACCTATCTTCTCCTCTTTTTTTCATCTCCATTCTTTTGTGCTCTCCTTGGTACTTATCTCTCCTTCTTTTTCTCTTCAATGAGAAATCTCTTCTAAATCTCTCTTTATTTTCATTTCTCAATTTGAAACATTTCTCTTCTCATGCCTCTTGAGGCAGTGTTCTCTTTCTTCTTCTCATCTTTCAAGACACCTTTCTTGTGCCTTCTTCCTCTCATAAATGATTCTAATAGCCACTTCACTTTCCTCTTCATATGACAAATAGTATATTGTTTTTATTTACTCTTCATGATATTTTCCATGAGCTCAATCATCTCAAATATTTTCCCTAATTCTCTTCTTATGTCTTCTATTTATTTTGTTATGTCCATCTCCTCCATTCTTATTTATTCTATAGTCTTATTTAGATCGTTCTCTTAGCAAGTCTATAAATCTTTCCTCTTAGACCTATTTTGTGCCTTTCCTCTTCATTGATTCATCACTTGTGATCTCCTCTTAACCTTATTGACTCTCTTTTAGAGTCTTCCTTCTTTCCTCTTCTCTTTTGGAGCTTGAATGCTCTCTTCTCCTCTCTCTTTTATAATCTTTCCTTGACTAGTTTATTATCATTCTCAAAATAATTTTGAGATTTATCACTTTCCTCTATTAATATTTCTATCCTCTATGTTAACCTTATAATATCATACCTGAAAATTTCTCTTCTCCCTTAATATCCTGCAAGGTTACTTCTCATGCACATCTCATAACATGCTATCTTTATCTCAAATCAATAATTTGTAAAGAAATCAAAACAATGTTTACCATAGAATAACTTATCTTGATATAATACTAAATTATGTAGATATAATGGGGATAATTCATACACATATCATATTTACCTATTTTGGTCTTGAAGAATAACTCACTCACTTGAATCTTGCACTTGATCACCCTTGTCTTCTATCTAGTTTCAATCTCTTTGTATTATAATCATTAGAGTCCTTGTTATTTATTGTTATAAAGTAAATATATAGGAACTTATATATTATATAATATTCCTTACATATCATTTACCATCATGCTCTACTTCATTTACATTAGTTTATTGACAAACTTGCTTGTAATCTTCACTAGTTATTCCCTAGGCCACCACTCTGATTCATAGGACCAAATCTTGTTATATAATTGAAGAAACCAACATAAAATTATAAAATTTATTATATTATCTAAAAATATATATATAAACTCCATTTAAATTATCAAGTGACCCAAAATAATACCTTTCCACATAATTCACTCTTCTTAGCTACACCAGGCTAATAGCCTTTTTTGAGCCCTTTCCTTTATTGTAAATACCATGTCACCTTTACCAATAGTAAAAATGGATTAATAGTCTTAATTTACCCCATTATATATTTTTTCCAAGTTTTAGTACTTAAATCCCCTTCTATATGACATTTCCTTTGCAAATTACCTTTCTTTTAAGGCCTAATTAGGCCTCTACAAGAAAACTATGGTTAAAATCCATAAAATACTATCTTAACCAATATATATCCTTATTATTAAATTTAGGAATCTAAAATACAACCCAAATTCCAATTTTAAAAATAAAATGATATTTATAACTCTTTTTATAAGCATAACCCTAATTCTAGGGTTTTCATGACATGTACAGGGCCGAGAGCTCCTCAAATTATATATATTGGGTTATTAAATGTTTCAAGAGTCTAAATAAATTATGTAAGGTATATTATTGTGTTATTAATATTTTTTTAAATATTAAAGTCCTTAACAACTCTTGTTTATCTTGTAATGAGACCAAAAGTTGAATTCTATATAGTAATGTTGACTGTGAGGGCAGACTCAGTTTTAGTTTGCTATAGGTTTTGTAATGGATTAACTTACAAGGTGACAAGAAATTTATTAGGTCTATATAAATACCTTATAAATATTAAGTTATAAAATGTTTCTTAAAATTCTCTTATGAGAGCTCAACTATCATAAAACACAAGTTTTAAGTCCTCATCTAGGATTGTATCAACACTCAGGCTGTGAACAACATAAGAAATGTTGTAATAAAAAAATCATTGAGATATATAAAATAATGTATTTAATAAATTATTAACCTATACAAATTTTAATGTACTACCTAATTGACTACCTTCCCATAGTCCTTCAATTCTTATTTAGTCCACTTAACGTCTCCATACAAAACAAGGGTCCTCTTCAAATTGTACATTATCATTTTATCAAACATTTGAACTTAATAAGTAGATATTGAACTTAAACCCAATGTAATATAGTTACTAATTACCTAAATAATAAAATATACCATACTTTTCAAGATAATTGATGTACAAACCCATGCTTAATGGAATCTTGCTCAAGGAAATAGTGTCTCATAATAGTCAAGGTAGAGTCTGCATGTAACAACAAAATTACTCTATATTTATAATAAGTGCATTGGATCCTCACTTGGTTTGGAATTAAAAAATCATTTTAAAAATAAATGCCTTTCATTATTCACTATCTAAAAAATCATTATAATTTATTTGTAGGCACAAACACATACATTCACCTCATGACTATGACAATAGTCCTCAGGTTCTGTATGGATACAAGGATCTAATTTTCTGAGTTCCACCATTTGTATATGAGTTCACCACCTCAAATGATATGTGACTTTACATAATACACAAATATACATGTCATAAAGAGTTGCATCTTAATAATATATAAAAATAACTTGATACCTTCTTTTTTAAGGATGTAAGCTACAACCACTCCATGATTGTTATCATCCACTAACTAACCACCTACAACTTTACTCTGTGTGTGTGTGTGTGTGTGTGTGTGTGTGTGTGTGTGTGTGTGTGTGTGTGTGTGTGTGTGTGTGTGTGTGTGTGTGTGTGTGTGTGTGTGTGTGTGTGTGTGTGTGTGTGTGTGTGTGTGTGTGTGTGTGTGTGTGTGTGTGTGTGTGTGTGTGTGTGTAAAATAATAGGGTCTCAGTGACCTTAAAGAAACAACATAAGATTCAAACACATCCAATTTTTAAGAACACAAACACACCACATTCTTTACTTTCTCACTCATAAGAATATCAAAAATTGACATAATTGATCTAATACAGAATGCTATCATATTTTTTGAGGAGTTTCATACAAATTATCTTTCTCAAACTCTCCTTTCTCATATTGTATATCACACACACCCTTCCTACACAATATATCTCTAAACAATTACTTGTCTCTCCAAATCTAATGTAGGTTCTTGGTTGGTTACACCAACTTCTTGTACATAACCAACTCTCAAAAAATAATAGGGACTTTTACACTAATTCATATGACTTGTATCAAGACATAAACATGATTTGTATTCAAACCCTTTGTCTCATGAATTTATTAGGCCCATAAAAAAACTTATTCACCTAAACACTCCAGACACACAAAATAACCCTCATAGATTCTTGATCTATATTTGAATTTTCAAATTCTTCATTTTGGAGGGAAAACTCCAAACACCCTCAAGACTTGATCTTATGACTCCTAGAGACTTATAGTGACATAAAATACATAACATGAACCTAGAAATTACTATTGACACACATAATTACTCTCTAAAATTGACCAACTTAACTTCTCAAGATCCAAATATAGAATGAATGTCTTCTTGCGTTGATGCTCCTACATCAAGAGGCTTTTGTATATATGGGGTAAAAAGGATCAAGGTATTCATCATAAGGGATATTGATCCTTTTATATTTTAGATGCTTCTTGACTCTTCCCTATGAATCCCATTGCCTTAGTTCATCAATTTGGAGATTAAAAGAGGTCATGTGTCTAGATGTATCCTGAATGTTGTTCCATTGTGCAAAAACAATCCTACCAATGGTTATGGGGAGGATATGAAGTAATCCATTCATTTTGGTCTTATATAGACCATATATTCTATGGAATAATTAGTAATCCACCTCCTACTTATCTAACTTGATTGGCACATGGACTAGTATCCTAAGGGGTGTGCATTATGTTCCTTTAATCCTAATGATTGTGCAATCTAAATGTAGCCAAATGTATCCCATGGCCTCAATTGACATTTTGGTCAAGGGGATGACTCTTAAAATTTTGTTTCTACTTATGGCCTCTAGGTTGGATAAACACAATCACATATGAATTAGATGTGATCCCTATATTTTAATATGTGTAATTTTTAATAGTATTGGAAAACTCTCTATGTCTAGTCAGGTGACCATTCTATAAGGTTGGGAATATTTATCATGGAAAGAAAGGAATCTATGAGGTATGACATCATGAATAATTGGTTCCTAGTATTTTAATTGAATAAAAAAAATTATACTTAAATAGGTGTTAATGACCTCACCAAAAGGAGGGATAAGTTGTTTCTCAATCATAAAGTACACTAAGGGCACCTATATTTTATCCACATAGGTAGTGGTTGATTCCACATAACCTAATCATCATAGTCATGACCATTCTTACCCTAGGTATAAATTCACCAATGGGGATGTTTCCATTGAAGTTTAAAAATAATTTATTTCCAAAATACAACCATAGGGTAAGGATGTTATTCAAATCATTATTCTTGGCCCAATTTTTGATAGTGGTTTGCTATACTTGGGCCTTAGGTAGCTTTTAATAGTTTTCAAATGTTATAGGAGATTTATAATCATTATTCCTAAAACTACCCTCATGAATAATCATGCCTTTATTTATTTTTTCATTTTTAAAATTAGGAGATAAAATATCTATACAATACAGTACGTAAAGTTTGGTTGTAGCATAATGGAGACCCATCATCTAAATATCAATTATGTTGTAATAGATCCTCATTGTAAACATGTTCTTCTCCTCTTCTCTTGTGATGGGCTACTAGTTATTAATGGTCTAAAATATACTTAACCAATTTTTTTCCCTACATTTAAAGCTATGGCATCAAATTATATGTCCTTGAAGACTCTCCCTTTTGCATCTGAGGTCAAATAGAGTTACACA
>JARHVA010010045.1:170000-228992 GCA_037957365.1 Torreya grandis
TTATGTCTATGTGTGTATACACACACACACAAAGATACACACACACACACACACACACACACACACACACACACACACACACACACACACACAAACACAAACACACACACTCACACACACACACACACAAACACAAACACACACACTCACACACACACACACACACACACACACACACACACACACACACACACACACACACACACACACACACACACACACACACACACACACACACACACACAAAAACACACACACACACACACACACACACACACACACACACACACACACACACACACACACACACACACACACACACACAAAAACACACACACACACACACACACACACACACACACACACACACACACACACACACACACACACACACACACACACACACACACACACACACACACACACACACACACACACACACACACACACACACACACACACACACATCTCTAACCAAACTATTTTACCATGTAGTTAACTACTTGTTGATGATAGAGATTATGATTTAAAATTTTATGTATTTATCCTTATTATGGTTGGAAATCATAGTGAAACTCATCTAATTTGGACATCTAAAAATAGTTATTTTTTTTATTATATGAAATGAATTTACAAGTTGAAGTAGGGTATGGAAGTTAGTTACAAACATATTTGTACTTGTTTAATTCACCCTCAATTTGTTTGACCTATGTTGGAATATTACCTTATGGGTAGTAGAAAATGTAATGGAAATAATTCCAAATAACTATTAGTAATATGTTTTATATATGTTGAGAATGTTTAGACTATTGAGATGAAACTATTGGAAGCAATGATTAACCTTCTTTGTTTTAGTGATTACCAACATTAGAATAGTATTGAATCTTATTGTTAAGAGTTGGCTAGAATTTCTTACCATCCTTAATGAAAGGTTTATGATGTTACCAGGTCAATACAGGAAACCTTGATGAATGTATCTTATTTCATACCTTGTTTATAATGGAAGCACATCATTTTATTTTAGTAGTTATGTTATTATATGTGTTCTCTAGTTGAGGAATACCATGAACTAATTTAGATATGATTATTGTAAATCTAGTTAACCATGATTATGGATGTAAATTATATGGAATTAAGTGACTTAGCATTTTATATTATGTTACTATGATCTCTTTTGCATAAAATGAGTAGGGATTGACCACCACGCCTCAATTGGTAACTATAATAAGAAGTTCAAGCTAACTATATACTCTTAAGTTGATTAGAACCTCTTCATGTTTTTAATGATTTAAAAATAAGATTGAGATCATCTACCTCATATGATTGTTAGGTGCATTATTGATATAGTATTTTCAACTTGTTGAGTGTTCATTATATTGATTGCTTAATAGGGTTTATATACTAACTCATTGGTGATGCTTCTCTTGAACAATGATAGTTTTAGTCATAGGTATTGTGTATAATTATGTTCCCTTGATTTTCTTATTCTATTTGAACTTCTCATATTAAAATAGAATTTAAATTTTAGAATATTCACTTAGGAGAAAAGACACATTGCCAGCTTTATGCTGACAACTCATTTACTCTCTTTCAATGTAGGATTTTTATCCAGATGGCCATCTCTTATTATTTGGGTTTCTTGATTTAATTGTTACCAGTTGAAGGACATGTTTGTTATCATTAACTATGGAAGGATTATGGGGTGAAAAAATTATTGGTTGAAATGGATGTAATGATATATTATTATAGCTAGCATATATTTCATTGAATGCTAGATTAAAATTTTTGTACTTGTATGAAAGCATAATGGGTTCATTGTGGTTATGCCTTCAAGTTTTTAATTATATTGTTATGTAAAGTTATCAACTTTTATATCATATATTATTTCATTTTACTATGATAAACATCATTATTTAAGGAATGATTAGATTATATTACAACTATGTATTTGGGAACCTCAACCTTAAGTATGACTAATGTAGGTTATTGGAATTCCCTAGTGTTGGGAAGATATAACCAGGTGGTTTGGCTAGTTAAGTTATAGTAATCATGATTGGATTGATTACACACACACACACACACACACACACACACACACACACACACACACACACACACACACACACACACACACACACACACACACACACACACACACACACACACACACACACACACACACACACACACACACACACACAAACACACACACACACACACACACACACACACACACACACACACACACATGTTAATGTTAAACATATTTATGTAAATGAAATAGTTATGCTATTCACTTCTTATTGAATAACTAAGGGATGTTTGAAGCATTTTGATAAAATATTTATGATAGCATTCTACTCTTAAGGACACTTATTGCTTAAAAAATTAAGTGTATAATTTTTTTTTGATATTTATACTTTAACATTGATAATAAAGACTGCTTGTTTAAATTGTTTAAAACTACTTTGCATTTGCACTACATTGTGACCTTGTGGGCCTTGCTTTATAAAATTATTTTTAGTGGTTTAGGATTCCACATTATCCTATGAATCTTAATTATTGGATGCCCATTAGCTCATGATACTACTATTACTATTATATAATGGTTCAAACATGCTCTGTTGGTAGTGCAATAATGAATCTATATTTAAAATAGAAACTTATTATGGATTATCCTTAATTTGTAATTAAATGAAGTCAACCATAATAAATGATAGATAACTAGAATTATGAGTTGATTATCATTCACTCAATGTGAATTTAAATTAGTGTATATTTTGGGTATGTTTGGTTGATCATACACAAGAAAATTCTTTTGTAACAACCAATTATTCATTAACATAGCCATAGCTAGGCTACTCTTATGACATGGTAATTAGCCTAATGGCTAGATTATCATACAAACAAGTCATTGATCTTTTGGGTTATATCATTCATTATTAGTAAGGGAAAGATTTGGAGTGGATTACTAGTGTGAGGATCCTTTAGTTGAGAATTCATTAATATAATTACAATTGGATACCACTATTAATGTTGACACCTCTTGTCAATTGGAGTTTATCTCATATTGAGTAAGATGCCATATAGATGAGTCCATGTTTATATAATGGGATTGTTAAGGATGTGGTGTCCTCTCCAACCTAGTCACTTTTCTTGGTAATTGATAAATGTTCTTGATGGTTGAATGCATGAAGTTATCTAGTGCCATGGTAATATTTTAAGGTTGATAGGATGATCTTATGGGGTAAACCTAAGCTAGTCCTAGCTTATGCAATCATATGGTTCTATGTCCCCAAGTCTTATGCTAGACACATTAATATTGGGACCTAAGTATGTTATAAGGTTTAGCCTTGTCAAGGATACCATGGGGTGGGTTTGAGTGAATCTCATTTTATAGTGATTTTCCAAATCATAACTATATAGGGTTATCAAATTCTTATATTAGGCTGAGAATCCCTAGTTGGTTTGAGAGGAAAACTAATTTCATTCTATAGTTGAAAGGTTATTAGTGTGGACCCACCCATTAATACCCTTTGAATGGTGTTTCATGCTTTAGTAAATCCTTCTCTCGATGGAATCTTATAGTAATGGTCATCATAGCATAATTATCTCATTGACCCAAATCCATTATGGGTTACCTACTCTTCTAAAGTAGGACCATGTTGATGCATCATGCAAGGTGGAGTGGTGTGATGGATTCTCCATATGGTTGTATTTTGTACTTTATTAATAATTATCCAAAAAAATGGGGTTGTTTCACTCATGAGAATTAAGGCACTAAGGATTTCAATATTCTTATCTTTTTTAGTGATGAATTCATTGTTAAATTATTCCAATAATATATTTCTCAAGAATATAAATACAAATCACTAAATTAGGAGGTGTAATCCTAATCATAAACTATAATAAATTACCTTTATAAGCCATATACCTAAATCCATGACTTTCACTATGGCTACCTACATCCATGACTTCATTATATAAAATCTAGTTTTAAAGAGAATTTATGGAATCTTTGTGCATGTGTCTTTGTTGGTTCCCAGTTTTACACCTCTTGCATTCAACCTTGCACACTTTGAAAAGATGGAAAACATAAATGATAAACCCAAATTATGTAGTTATATTTTGGGAAGGGTTTAGCATCCAGATGGAATGAACATAGATAATGACTAGAGGACACTGATAGAGGGTATGGTTAGTTCCCTACTACTTTTGGCTCAACCTATACCAAGGTGATAGGACTTACTAGTTATATTGATAACATGGAGGAATGATAAAGCTAAATATCCAAGGGGATTATTGGAACAAACATAAATCTAACTAAATCATAACCAAACTTGCATAGTCCACTTAGGAAGAGTTTCTACACAGACTAGGCAAATGATTCTATGTCAGACACAAGCTTCTAAAGACATATGGGGATGTGATTACAACCTTCATTTATAAATAAAATTTTGACATCTAGGATCCAAATATAATATTAAAATTTTGGGCTTCAAAGATCAATTACAGACACATTCTAGTTATACAACATTCATGAATCTGTAGGTAAATAATACTTAAGATACTCAATAGGGTGTATTATTTGTAGGGGTAGGGAAGGTAGGATGAGTTAGGTATATTAAAGAGTGGTGTGGTGTATTTAAAATAATAGTAATTCCTTCAACCTTCATAATATCATTCATTTTAAAGATGCAAAATACTAAGAAACAAGATAAGGAAACTATCAAGAATGGTTTGCATTCTTTGGTGTCAATCTAATGCAAACATTGAAATGATCCTTGAAACCCTAAAGCATACACTGCAAAAATATATTCAATTACTTTATCTTATCAACTCCATAATTCCAAGGTGTCCTTAAAATATTATAAACAACATTTACAAATAATAATGCAAAAGGGATTTTATAACTTAAGTCTATGCCCAAAATGACTACCATTAATAAACATAAAATCAAATACCCAATTAGTAGGGCATGAAAAATGTATTATTGTATTTCATTAACAAGATATAATATAAATCACATGTATTTTCCATTAACTTGAAAACAAATCTTACATACATCATGTTTATAATGTTAACATTGGGAAAAGTATTGTGGATTTGATCTAAAACAAGTGAGACATGCACAAAATGCTCTTAGAGTTTGCTAGTGACTATACAGTTACAATCACCTTAGCAAGAGAGACAAAACACACACACACAATAAGTATCCCAAAATAAGCCAACAATAACATAATAATAATCTCTACCAAGGTGTGATTTATGTGAGTTGAAAAGCCTAAAACCTAAGAAAGACAACAATAACCATGTAAAGAGAATAGACCCTCTTTACTTATACAAATATCTCACTTTGAATATTTATTTGATATGTTTTATCTATAAGATGTCCTTTTGATCATTATTATAATCTCATGTTCCTACAATGGAATTATTTTAGTAACTGGTTATCCATGTAATGATAAGGTTTGATAACAAACCCTTGATCTCCTTGGCTGTAAATTTGTTGCACTTGATCTCAAGGGAGAATATTCCCTTAGGATAAAATTAGACTCTTTTCCTCACGTGTAATTGCTTTTCCTTTCTCTCCCACTAATCATTTTCCGAATTAGAATCTTGTGAATAATTTCTACCATCCTCCTTATGCAAGCCAAAGGATGCCCCTAACTTTGTCATGATTATATCATATTGTTCAAGCTATGATGGAGGAAATATAAGATCCATGGCCATTTGAAAATATGCTTCTAATGGAATAATTTAGCCTTACAACCCATACAACAACCTTATTCATCCATAGAGCTCTTCATCATTAGCCAATTATTTGTAAATATCAATTAGCTTATTATTTTACTTTTTTTGCCTTTTGAGGTCAATGCCAAAATTTCCCTTTTTGATTTTTATATCCAAACCTAATAATGTTATGTTCATTTTTCACTTTATTTTTCCTTATTCAATATCTTCCTTTCATTTGGCTTTCATAGTGGTTAACTTATCACTTTTCTCTAGATATCACATGAACTGATAGGTTGGCAAATAAAAATTCATAGGTAAAACAAATTGAGTTTCATAAACAAGATCAAGAGGGATTTTACTTGTATCTTTCTTAGTCATGATCTTATCAACCCATAAAAAAAAATTTATCTATTCACCCCACTTCTTCTTGTTAGCTTCCAAAGTCCTACAATGATTTTGAGCAAGTTATTATTACTAGATTCTTCTTTCCCATTCCACTATAGGTTGTAATTGGAATAATAAGTCAATATGATCTTGTACTCTTTAAACAATGCCACCAAAGTTTTAGCTCTAAATATCATGGCATTGTTAGTAATTACATTGAAAGGCACACCAAATCTAAAAATAATATGATTCAATAAAAATTCCATAATCACTTAGTGTATGGACTTATTTTTAGGGAATGTTTTATCCCATTTCATGAAGTAATTAGTTGCAACCAATATCCACCTATGTCTAGTGCTTGATGAATCAGTGATCTCCCTAACAAAATCCATTCCCCATTGTCTAAATGGACCTTCAATAATTATAGGTTTCAAGGGGAGAAAACCAAAATCTTTCAACCTTCTAGCAAAGACCTAACATTTCTTGCATTTTCTTACTTTTTATGCAACATCCTTGAATAGTGATGGCCACCAATAACCATCTCTTAGAATTTTATGAGCTATGACTTTAGGTTCAAAGTTACCATCACCTACTTGACTATGGAAGCCTTCAATTAAATCAACATTTTCTTCCTCTACCAAGTATCTTAGGAGAACCCCATTCAAATTCTTCCATGCTAGTTCATGTTTAGTCAAGAGATACTTCTAAGATACAAGCTTAAGAGTTCTCCTTTGATTCTTATCCAAATAAGGGTGATAATTTATATTTTTCAAGTAGTAAACAATGTCATTAGACCATGGATATATGCTAATTCAATGTAAATAATCATCAATACTAAAAATAACATTGTTTACATTAATAACTTATAAATTAGTCTCAGCCATGAGCTTGGTTATGCCCATCACTCTCACTAGCTTGGTGGCATGGATCTCGACATCATACTCTTGAAACTTGTTTACCCACCTAAATCTCTTGTTTGCTACTTAATTTTTTGTAAAAATGTCTTTGACCATTGTATGTGGGAGGTATGTAATAATCTTTGAACTCAGAATATAAGGTATAAACATATTAACAACTTTCATGAGGGTGAAAGCTTGTTTTTCCATGATAGTATAGTTTAGATTAGATCCTTACATAACCTTAATAAATAATGTTATAGGATGTTCATGACCATCATAATTATTTTTTAGTACAACAATAGATATGGTGCTCTATGATTCAACATAGAAGATTTGAAATCCCCTAGTGTAATTAAGATTGACAAGGATAGGGGTATAATTTAAAGCTCCTTTAATGTCATTGAATGTTTGCATGGCCTTATCCTCCCACATGATGGTTTGGTATTTATTCAAGATGGAACTAATAGGTAGAGGGATCTCTATAAAGTTAGACACAAACCTTCTAATGAATTTAATTTATCTAAAGGACTGAATTCCCTTCTTAGACTATGGAATAGGCACTTTTTCAATGGCTTCCACTCTTTTTAGATCAATCATGGCACCATATTTAAACAATATATGTCCTAGTAACTTTGATTTTTATAATAGGAAGTGACATTTCTTTGGATTAAGGGAAATACTAAATTATGTGCATCTAAGAAACACCTTTTCTAGATTCTCCAAATGTTCTTCTCTATTTTGGAGTACACTGTAATGTCATCTTGATACAAAACTATAAACTTTTTAATCAACCCCACAAATGTGACATCCATAGATCTCTTAAATGTTTCATAAACATTAATTAACATGAAATTCATCCTCATGTAAACATAAGTGTTCCAAGGCATTATAAATGCAATCTTGGGTCTCTCAGGTTCTTTCACCATAACTTGTTTATACCCTTAGAAACCATCTAAAGTAGACAATGTCTTTGATCCTATAACACTTTGCAATAGGTTATCAATATTAGGTAGGGATAGTTATCCTTCAAATAATTTTTATTCAAGTTTTGAAAATCCATGCAAAATTAGATGTCACCATTTCTCTTTTATATAGGGACTAGGTTTGCCACCCATGATGAATACCTTATGGACTAATTAATCCCATTGTCCCTTAACTTATTTAAATCTTCTTACATCTTGGTGGCCAAGATGGGATTGATAGATATCTACTTCTACTTGAATGGTTTACTATCAATCTATAAATTAATGACATGTTGAAATAAATCTTCTCTATATACTTTCAATTCAAAATAAGACCAAGCCAAGTAATTTGGGTAATCTATTTAGTACCTACATGTAAGCCCATTTCTATGCTACACTCAAGTGAGTACCTAGCCAAACCTTTCTAGTATTTTTGTTAGATCCTAAATTTTATTCAATCACATCTTTTGACATAAAAATATCTCAAGTTTTAATTCTATTTATTGCATCAAAAGATGACTCTAAATTGACCAATCCCCTAGGGATAGCATTTGTCTTTAGTTGAATAATGTATTTCCCAAACAAGGTTTCCTTCCCATCACAAGTCTAAACCATGGATTCCAAGTCTATAATAAGATATTGAAATTCCAATTCTTAATTCAAAATCCTTTTAATCTGATCATCATCATCAAAAACTTTTCCATGATGGATATTGTCTAGGACTAGAGGTCTAATAAGAACCTCTACTTGATATTAATATTGACGGTCCATATTTTAAATTTCAAACTGAGCACCCAACCCTGCAATTTTGTTATCTTCTTCTTTAAGAATTATATCATGATAACAAATATTGAAAGTGTCAAAGAATTCTAACAAATCCCATACAACATTTATATATTATTTAAACCTTTTATTTTTGGTGGCATAAGCATTGCAAACCTACTTAACTATTTACTCAAGTTCACCCTTGACAATAAAACTTGTGATTCCATGTTTATAGTTAATTCTCTAACCAAACAAGATTGCCCCCAACTCAGCATGTATTTTTAGTGTACTCAAAGGATAGCTTGAAATAAAACTTAAAATATTTTTGATAGGCGTATAGAAGACTGCCCAAGCTCCATTTCCAACATTAGATCAATCCCCATCAAAAGACATTTTCCAAACATTCTCACTTCCATTGTGAAACATAACATCAAGAACAATAGATTATTTAACACATTTTAAATTTCCAATGAAGTTACCCAGCTCCACATCATTGTAAAACACCTCATTGAGATATAATTTTGGATCTTCAAGTACATGTATCATCTTAGACTCTCTATGAAGTTTGACCATCTTACCCTCCAAAGGAATGGTGGCATAAGAAAGATCCATATGCACACTACCACCCATTTTTGGAACCCATTTTATTGACATTAGCATCCCCAACTTGGGAGGACAATCCACAATTACCACATCAATATTCAAAAACTTAGATGAACTACCAACTGCATTGCCAATCCTTTAACTTATATAACAACTAGTACCTCTTGTGAGTCCATGGAATAATAATTTCTAAAGGCATATGTTATTTTCACTCCAAGATCATTAAGGACATCCAGGGGCATCACATTGTAAGAGGATCTGGAATCAAACATACAATTGTGAATAATTAAACCATTAATCAATAGGGTGGTATAGAAGGGGTCAACATCCATCTGACTTTATATCAATCTAATCCCTAAATAAACCTTTGGGGCTGGTTCAATAACCTCATTTTAATCTTCATCATCATCCAAGAGTATTGGGGATGAAGTAATTTCATTATTAGATATGTTCTTATTCAATTATAAGTATTCAAATTCCCTCTTCTTATGTTTTGGTATTTGTAATAAATTAATAAGTGGCACAGTGATTTTTAATTGACTTGCCACTCAGGCCATATCAAACATGTACTAAGTAAGGGGATTATTTAGAGAAAGGGTGACAACACCTTCTACTAGAATAAAAACATTCAAAGAAATAGGTAGAAAAAGATGGGATGAATTAGCATTCATGTTGACAATTTTAACCATAAGTCAAAAAGGCTCAACCCCCTATAGTTAAAAAATTATATAAGAGTCTAGTATAATGTCATATGATGTTTTATATTTCATTTTATGTAATTTAATGTCATTTTATCCTTGGTCATGGTCTAATTAGTCTTTATGCCAGTTGATATCATCTAGGGGTCATTTAAGAGCATTAAATGCAAGTGGTATAGTTTCTCAAGTAAGAAAAATGTTTTAAACTCCTCCTCAACATATAATATGCTAGTCCACGTTAGACATGTTAGTTTCTACTGAAAAACTTGTAGGTGATAACTAAAAATCAAGAAAGTAAGTGAAAAAGGAGCTTCAAAGGTTGTACAGCCTATGAGAGAGAGTGGTACATGGGATAAATGTTTGAGATGGATATTTCACTTCCTAAGACTTATTTCCATGATATACATGCTTTGGAAGTTCTAAAAATGGTCTGAAACCATTCTACTCCTTCATCGCCCTTCTAGACATGTAAAACCAATCAACATGTTTCTCCTTAGTATGACGATTAGAAGAGGTTATAGGTAAAATAAATTTTCAAGGTGATATTAAACTTATTAAAATTCAATTTCATTTTTTTAGTTCAAGTAATTGTTCATTATACTTTATGAACCATTTTTATAAGTTGCCTATGTTTTTATGCTCATTATTTCCCACACCTTACAAGTTTTACTACTATTTGAGTAAGTCCATAAAAATTAGATAATGAATTTTTTTATAGATGATGTTGAATCTATCTCTAATTTTTCCCATGCTTGGTTTCATGTTTGGAAATATTTTCATAAGAAAAATAGTTTAGATTATAGGAAGTTATTGCTAGTGAGGTTACTATCAATTTTCACCACTTACAAAAGGTTTGGTTCTCTACAAGGGTCTTCTATGAATGTGATATGTTGTTGTTAATGATTTTATGTCATAACCATCCCATTATTTACATTATTGGTCTTATAATTTCATTCATTGATTAAATACACAGTCACATGGGTCACATAGTTAGTCTTCTGCTTATTCCTTATTGCAGTCATGGTGTCTTAAGGTTTGAAAATGGTTATGACAATGTTATGAATAGTTTTATATTGTTGAACACCTCCTTTGGAGCATGAAAAAACAAAATATACCTCTAAAATTATATGTAAAATAATATGATGTTCAATACCATATACATACACAGCTAGTTAGTCATGAATGTGCACCTACAGGTGCCATGGAGATAATGTCACATTGGAAACCAAAATAGTTGATCTTATTTTAAGTATTTTAATGTTGTGTAAATAATTTTGAGATGTTTAGAGAGTATAAAATTGTTGAAATCTCATAAATTATGCACATGTTTCATGTTTTTCCACACTCACTACCTGCACATGTAAATGTCTACCTATAGGTGATACTGACAGAGACTTGGAATTGTTTCATAGGGATGCTCAATCATGTTTTGATGTCTTCATTAGGTTTAAATAAGATATGAATGAGTAGATAATCCAATATAAGGTCATAATATGTACACAACTAACATTCTAAATTCACTACCTTATACACTATTGTGTGTGCATCTACAAGCTTACATAGAGGCATGAAGGATTTATAAGGAGAGTCTTGACATATTTTAAAAATTGCCTCCTATTTTTGGATCTTAGAAAGGAAATGATATCATTTTTGAATAAATATACTATTAGGTATATGTGAGGAGTTAATTTAAGATTTGATGACTTTATCCAAGGACAAAATCCCTAAAAACATCAAAATAAAGCCCTCGCACCTTTTGGGGACATCATTTAGTAATGTTATATGATGCCTAGATGAGTTTTAATTCATCTATATTATAGCCTCCACATAGGGTAAGAGCCTTGAAAAATGAATATGGTGTGTAACTATATGAAAATAGTGTTTGATGTCCTTCAAGTTTCAATTTTGTTCATTGGGATCATTCAGTGTATTCTATAAGATTGAAACTTCCAAAGTGTCCTTACACCCTAAGATAGTAATGCAAAGCCATATAACTATGATAAGTGATTCTATGTATTTAAAGACCTCATTTTTGGTTCAAATATAATCAATGGATGTTTAATTACTATGTTTTAGCCCATAGATACACCTATAGATGTCTTGCCCTTAGATTATGCACCTACAACCTGACTGTAGATGTGCACCAAATTCATAAGGCAACCTGGAAAACACTAGGCCTATAAGCATGAATAATCCTCCACGAGAGTTTGATTAAAGACTTCCAAAAGGATAAAAAACCATGTGGCATAGTTTTCAAGGATGATACTCTCCAAAGGAACTCCATTTAGCTCCAAAATAGTTAACTATAGCTGACTCTGACCTAGCAGTAAGCTAAGAAGCTATGTTATTGAGATTTTCATAGCTTGAACATGAAGAGAATGAATCTAAATGAATGTTAAATGGTCAATAACACTCAAGGAAGGTCTTTTAACATTGACATAAGGCCTAAATCATGCAAATGGACCTGCAGGTGCCTCTTCTAAGCAAGAATGACAGTCAATAGTCAAGTCTAGTAAAACAAAGACATGGTTTGAGGGTGTAAACATGGATGATAAGAAGTGTGTGAGCATGTAAAAAACCTCTATACTGATGTTATATATCTAAAAATAATTCTTATAACATATATAAAATGTTTAGGAGGGACTCCAACAATGTAACCTATAGTCATATGTCAAGCCCTTACACTTAGTAAGCTTCCTTATGAGTTTGTCTTAGTTTTTATGCATTTGAAGGGTTTATCCTTGTGATCAAGTCCCAAAAAATTATACTAGATCATCTCCATCAATTGGAGAATCTGACCATATCATTCTTTAGTCTATGGTAATATGCGAAATACCCTTTATTTTGTCTCAAATAGAGGGTAATCCCTTATGATGAAATCCTATGGCATTTGAAGAAAGGGGATAGCAAGATGAGCTAAAGAATGGTTTTTAGAGAAGAAAAAAAGACAAAAAATTTGGGTAAGATATTCCTTTGAATATATGCATTATATATGAAGTTGTTGACTAATGTATTTTTTCCTATCCTCTTAACTTGTGAACAGATAGAATATGAGCATTATCCTCATTTTGGTGCCAGTGTATGAAGAAGAATATGAATAGTCAGGAACTAAAGTGACTATAAATATGTATTCTTATATGAATAATTTTATGACCTTTTACTAAGATTAATATATATTTTTTGGTTCATGATTACCCTTTGAATCTCTTATGTTAATACTTATTTGTGTTATCATGTTTAATGCTTTGGTTTTATTTATCTTAATGTAATCTAAATGCTCTATATCTTTCATAAATTCTTGGTTAAAATTGATTTCTACCTATCACATGATCTTTCCTTTGTGTCATGTTTTAGGTTAAGATTAATTCCATGCACTATCTTATGAACACTACTAAAACCTATCTATCCTCATCCTTATCATGATCTGTTGAAATAAGAAGCTCTGCTAATAATGGTATAGTGAGCATGGACACACTCTTTCTAAAGAGAGTTATGCTAAGATGGTTACTGGGACAATGAGACATTGAAACGTAGTTCGACCACAACATATGGCACTTCATAGAAGAAAATCTAAAAAGATGGATTTCACCATGAGTGAAATCATTTAAGAACATATACATGAAAAAATATACAATCTTTTTTGGTGTAAACCAATTGAAGTATTGTTTAATTGGTTAAAAATACTATAGTACTATTTCTTCCATCCTAGAGTGGAAGGGACCATTACTTGGATTGAAGAAAAGATAGACTAGTTAGTGAAATCGGAAATTTATTGGACAAGAGCAATAGATTACTAGGTTACAACCACTATAGATAGATACACTATTGAGTTCATAGGATAAAGATATATATATATATATATTTCAAGGCTACAAAGGACCACTTCATCTAAGGAATTTAAAGGAAATTTTTACAGCAAATACCTCTTTTATTGATAATATTGGTGATGGAAAACGCCATGGTGTCTATTCCATCTAGTATGGAGTAGTCATTTCAAGTATATGGGGATGTGTGTGTACAATGGTGAATTACAGACATATGAGTGATTAGAGCTTGATCTTAAATATATAATAGAGACACAAGGGAATAAGAGTCAAAAGAAAACTTTGTATTCAGGAAGGGAACTACAACAAAAAAAAGATGGAATAAATATATGGATACTAAAGTAGCTATGAATTGCAGTCAGAATAGTAGTAGAGTAGTTGATGAATGAGTGCACAAAAGTGATGAGTGGGATGATGAGTCAAGGTTAATTAAAGAGAACAATTTTTTATGCCAGTAGAAAGATCGAGAAGATGAAGAGCGAGTAGAAGAGACATGTGTGGAAGAAGATGAGAGTAGTTTAGGAGTAGAATAGATAGAAGATAGAACTAGTGTGAAACTACATAAAAGGGTATTAACATATTAATAATAATTATAAAAAGAATCAAAACTTAATTATAAGTTCAAAAACAATAGATAAATAAGTCATTGGAAAGGATTATTCACTAGAAATGTGCATGTCCTTGTAACCCAATCCTATATATCCTAGTAGAATTTTTTAGCCAACTAAGCAAAGGAAGAATAATTGGGAAAAATCATTTTTATTTCATGTGAACCATTAGGGAATGAAGATTTAAACAAAATAAATTAGGAAGGATTTAAGGTATATAGGATTAGGTGAAGTTAGAAAATAATAATAAGGAAGTGTAGACAAGAAATCATCTGGTGCATAGAGTAGTATGTAAATGAGAACACCTAGGTTGTATTCACCTCAAATAATAGCTACACAGAAGAATCCATCTATACTAGATACTATGATGAATTATTTAGGAAGATTCTTAAATTTGGCCATCTATGATGGGTCCATAAACCCTGAATGGTACCTTTTAACTTGTCAAATGGAATGGCAAGTGTTGACACTTAGATTTACACCCTTGACGAGATGCTCATCTCTCCCCATTCGAGCATAAAAGTGGAATCATCTCTCTTGTTATTGGTGATAATTTCATAAAGATGAATCTCTAGATTAGGGACTAGCTCCCCTTGATGCACCTTTAAATCTCTCTCTAATCTATCATGTATGAAAAGTGGTAATGAAAACAATTAAGAAAATGAAATAGTGATACACCATTTTGAATAAAAATTCACCACTTAAAGGTAAAGAAGGATATTTCACACAAAATCACAACATAGATACATTCTACATTAATAATTTGTAAGTTACATCTAGGAATATACTTGACACTTAGGTAGGTGAAGAATGATTCCATGAAGAGAATAAACATATACCACTTTGAAGACTCTTATACAATTAGTAAACAATACTAATAGAGACCTACAACAACATCTCTTTTTCACATTGGTAAGTCACCATAGATTTACATTCTAGAAAATTAACTCTTTCACTAGTCATTATCAACAAGATTCAAACCTATACTCAATAGTACAATGTGTGAATGGAAAAATCACTTATAAATTTCTTCAAGATATTTACAAGGACAAATATGGGAAAATTTTCTCAATATCCAATAAAGGCTACCAAATGAGTCAAGAGAATGCATATATATAACCTAAAAAGGTATAACAATCAAAGGAAGTCCAAGGGTCACTTAGACATGTGTCATGTTGAAATAATTAGTTACATTTATATGGGAGACAACTGGGTGAGTTATGTCATGTCATCAAATGGATTAGTTACAATGAGTTACAATTGAACCAAAAACATTAGTTACATTTATTAAAACTGAACCAAAATCATTAGTCACAACTGAACCAAAGCTTTAATTACATTTTCCATTTGTTATCTCTTATCTTTGCCTTTAACTTCCCATCGAGCCTTTTTCTTTAAAATCCAACGACTAGTTTCTATAGTCTAAAATTGACATTTTGCGAGCTGTCACTCCTTTGGGCATTTTATTAATACTTTTTGTCATGGTCCTTTAGTTTCTTTTGTATCAGATAAGTTTTCCAAATTAATTCAATCCTTTGAACTTTCTATTTGGCCCTTCAAATTTTTTTTTTGCTTCTCTTGAAGTGGACCTTTAGCTTTGGAATGGCCCTTTTATCTTCTTTCAAATGACCCATCAACAATTTGAAAAGACCCTTAGAAAAAGTTGCAAGTGTCCATCTTTTGGAAATGACCTTCCAAAAGGAAAAAATACCCTTCATTTTTTTTTGAAATGGTCCATCTTCCATCGCAAACAGTCCTTTAGACTTTTTTAAAACATCCCTTTGGGAAAATTGAAATGCCCTTCAGACTTTCTAAAAAGTAACATTTATCCTTCTTGCAAATGCCTTTCAAAGAAACTACAAAGTATCTTTCGAGAAAATGAAAATGGCCTTCAAAAAAGCTAAAATGGACAATTTTCTCAATAAAGATACCCTTCAGAAAAGTTGAAACATACCCTTTAAAAAATTTGAAACATACCCTTTGGAAAAGTTGAAACATACCCTTAGAAAATTTGAAAGTGTCCTTTTTGGCTTGAAAGATAACTTTCAGAAAAATTGCAAAGTACCTTAGAAAAAATTGCATGGATAATTTGTCTAAAAGAATTTGGTTTTTTTTCTTTAGGAGATTTATCTTAGAAAAATTGTTCAAAATAATTTTTCACTTTGGCAAGTGAAAAGTCTAAAATAAATACACTCAAGGAAAAAGCTTTAAAAAAAAGTCCAAAAGAACTTGGCAAAGGCCTAGAACAAAAAACCCAAAAGAATTTGGCAAAGGCTTAGTAAAGACCAAAAATGAACATTCTAAATTGAATAGACTTGTACATTTATTATGGCTTTGTCAAAGAACACTTATTCCAAAGAGAAGCTTAAGTACTGGACCTATCAAATTATATAGACTTAGATGATTTTTTCAAATAGGGGTGCCCAATTTTGGCCTGAAAGGCCAAAATTTGGCAACAAATTGGTGACTCACAAGGGTAGTATGCCTATTATACTAGTTAAACCAATATCCTTATCCAACTTAGGGCCAATGGATTCTTGAATATGACTAACAAAGATTAAGCCAAAATAAAACAGAAGGAAAACACACCACACAACAATAATAATACCAAGCAAAGAAAACATAAAATAAGACAAGGACAAACTCACACATGTGCATAACCACTTAGGGAACATAAGAAAAATAAGAAACTATGTACATAAGAAAAAGAGGTCATCATTAATAGTGCTTTAGATATATCCCATTGACTAGGATATGCAACTCCTCTCCATCCAACTTTGAGAGTTTGAAAGCATTAATTGATCACATATGGGCCACTCCATAAAGAATCAAACTTTATGTGTCTTCTAGGCTTGGCCCTATCTTCATCCCATTTTAGGACAATGCCTCCTTATTTGAAACTCCTTGGCATGGATTTACTGTCAAAATACTTCTTTGTTTGCTCTTTATGAATTTTCATGTTTTGCATATCTTAATCTCTTATTTCTTCAAACTCCATGAACTCACATAATCTGACTTCCATGCTCTCATTCTCCATCAATTATAGCTGGTATGCGAGGTCTAAAGCTAGTAACTCAAGTGAGATATGAATTCTAGATTCCCTTCCATAGACAAGTGTATATGGTGAATTCCCAATTGCTCTCTTTGGGGTGATCCTATTAGCCCAAAGAGCTATTTTCAACTTGGTATGCCAAGTCCTTTAATTCTCCTCCATTTTTCTCTTTATGATCCTAATTAAGTTCTTGTTTGTGGATTCATCTAGTCTATTCCCTTGGGGATAGTATTTGGAGGAGGTTCTAAGATAAATGCCATGCTTCAAATCCCATTCACTTGTCTTTGTTCTTAAGAAGGCTAATGCATTATCTAAAATGATTGTTAAAGGAGCTCAAAACCTAGTTATTATAACTTCATAGAAGTCCAAGACTAAGTTTTAATTTTTCTCATTAAGAGCTATAGACTCCACCCATATTGTAAAATAATTACTGGCTATCAACACCCACTTGTGACTAGTATTAGGACTGATCAGACCTATGAAATCTAAACCCCATTGCATGAAGGGTTGCTCAACCCAGATTGGATAAATAGTAAAGGAAACTATCTTATATTTTCCATAAAAAATATCACACTTTTGGTATTTCCTTTGCCAATCATGAGTGCCCCTAAACAATCTAGGCCAAAAGTAACTATCCCTCATAATCTTAACAACTATGGTTCTTAGAGCAAAGTGACCACCTACTGGTCCATCATGAAACTCATGCAACACTTTGTTAATATATCTAAATCAATAAACCTCAAAATCACACCTAAATTTTTCTTTATAAATAACACCCCATCAACAAGTACATAAGGAATTGATTGTAGCCTAAAGTGCCTTCTCTTGGCCCTATCAAGACCTACTGAACACTCACCAGTTTGAAGGAAATGGATCATGTCTTGTGTCCAACTTCTCATAGATAAAGGTAAAGATACAATAGGATCATCATGGAATGCCAAAATAATCTCCCTTTATTGTTTTAATTCTAAATCAAGATGCTCACATAGTCCTTTTCCCTTCATTAACTTGGTTGTTTTGATCTCCACATCATACTCCATCACTTTAGTGATCCAACCTACCCTTTTCTCATTCAAATATATGCTCAATAGAAAGTCTTTCACACTAGGATGAGGAAAAAAACTATTAATATTGTTATTAGACAACATATACCTAAATTTATTTAAACTCCTTATGATTAAAAGAACTTATTTATCAACATATGTGTATCTTGTTTCATAGCCTTCCAAACCTTGACTAAAGAAGGTAACAGGTTTTTCAAAAATTTCATCATTATCTTGAGTAAGAATTACAAAGATTACCTCTTCATTCCAAAAAGTGTAGAAATTGTAGTCCTTCGAGAATTTTGGACTTGCAAGAGTAGTATCTTGGGCAATGGCTTTCTTGATCTCTTCAAAACTTTATTTCCTCCTTCCTGCCTAAGTGAATGTCTCATCCTTCCTTAGCATGGAGCTCAATGGCTTGACCAAGTTAGAAAAATCAAGAATAAACCTCCTAATGAAATTTATCTTACCAAAGAAGCTTTGTAGACCCTCTTATGTTTAGGAATTGATAATGCCAAGATGGTAGTTACCCTTTTAGGATCAATAGAAAGACGTTTCTTAGAAACAATGTGGCCTAAGATTTTGCCTTCATGAATGAAAAACACACACTTATTTGGGTTTATAGAGATCCCAAAATCTCTACAACTTTCAAAAATATATCTTAGGTTATTCAAATGATCTTTTTCTTCCTTGGAGAAAACTATCACATCATCAAGATATACCAATATAATGTCATTGATTAATCCTTAAAAATTGATATCCATTGCGCATTGAGAAGTAGCTCCAACATTTGACAATCCAAATGGAATATTTATATAGGTATATGTGACCCATTTTGTGGTGAAGGCTATATTTCATTGATCACTTTATTTCACTAAAATTTGATTGTACCCAGAATTACTATCTAGGAGGGAAAACCTCTCACTACCACCACCACTTACATAATTTTCTCCATAGAAGGGAGGGGATCATGATCTCTCAAAGACACTCTATTCAAGTACCTAGAGTTCAAACACAACCTAATCTCCCCATTCTTCTTTCTAATATGGACTAAGTTGTCTATCCAAGAAGAATGTTTTATAGGAAAAATGATTCTAGACTCAATCAACTTAGTGAGCTCTTTCCTCATGAAAGGCTCAATCTTGGGATTGATTGGCATTTGTATTTTCTTGATGGGTTTGGAATTTTCATCTAGATATATGGTGTTTTGAGCCAATATTGGGTCAAAACCCCTCAAATCACTATACTCCCATGTAAAAATATCACTAAACTCCTTGCATTGTTGAATGAAATCATGCCTCTCTTGACTAGTGAATACCTTCCTAAGTGCAAGTAGCTTATCTTTAAATATTTATACCATTTCATAGCTCTTTTGATTATTCTAAATACCTAATTTTTCCTTCTTGATTTGGTCATCCTCATTGACAATGCTCTCAAGAGTCACTAATCCTTTAGGGAGCTTGTTAGACTTCAATTGTATAATCTACCCTCCATATTGTTATTGTAGTTTAGACTAATTATTGGAAGAAAACTTGGCCTCTTGTTACAGACAAATTTCTATTTTATGGTCACTATCAAAGCCCTATCAATTGGTGACATTATCTAGTATAGGTCTCACAATCACCTTTAGATGAGGTTGAGCCCTGTCTTCTCTTATGCCTTTTAGAACATCAAATTGAGCACCAATAGATGTCAACCTATCAACATTCTTATTATCTTCCATTAGAATAGATATGATGTTAAAATCCATAAAATATTCTACAAGGTCCCAGACTCTATGCTTATAGGATTTCAGCAAGGAGTTCTTGGTCAATTTTTTTCCCTCGAACTTGATTCAGAATAAGATCACTATCACCAAACACTTGAAATTACTTGACACCACTTTTCCTTGCCCATTCAAGGCCATGAATAAGGGTATCATACTATACCACATTACAAGTACATTATACTTTAAACCTAAAGGTTGAAAATACCTTTCCTTTGAAGGTGAAACCAACATAGCTCCATTAGCTGCTCCCATCTTACTTCTAGACCCATCAAAGAAGAGTTGACACAAGCTGTTCATGTCCTCACTTGGATTCATAAAATTAGGCATTAAAGAGCCCTTATCATGCATATAATAAAATAAAAAAATAGATTCTTTAATATAGTTGTAAGGATCATGTTCATAGTTGTCATTTCCTCACTCATCTAGGAACAAATCAGAAACTCCTTCAAGGGAAGATGATGGAGATTGGTCAATATGAAGCTCCTCTTCATCAATTATACCATAGTTAACATTTAATACCTTAAGTGAGTATGGTTTCTAGTGATCTATATGAATATGTTCTAACTCAATCTTCACCTTAGTGCCATATTTTGTTCTAAACACCATTTAGGACCAATTGGTTACGAAATATCCAATATCTTGGATGTAAAGTCCCTTGACAAGCAAAGAGAAAAATAGGGAGGTAAATATACTACTACCACATCATTGGGAATTGAAAAATTAGGACAAGTATGAAGGGTCAAATTTAAACCTTTGAATACCTCCAAGGTCTTGGCTGGTGATCCATCCAATTGCAAAACTCCTTTAGTCATTGGCTCATACTTGAGGCCTAACTTACCTGCTATACATTTTCGAATAATTGATGTGATTTCTTCAAGATAAATGATGAAATTATGAACCAAAAAATAATCAATAATTATAGATAGGTAAAAATAAATATTCTTATCATCTTTCTTCACTTTACCATCTATATATTGAGTTTCATTTATTAGAATGACATTATCATTTCTAGATGGGCTATCTTGTTTACCCAATCCATGTAATTATTTTTAACCTAGTAATGTTATATAATACCACAATTATATTTTCATATGGTTCTTATTTATTTGTTATACCACATTGATGGAAGGATTACTCACCTTAGGGTTCTCTTTATGAATATTTGCACTTTGTGATGTAGCTTGTGGAAGTAGAGTTGTAGTAACTATCTTAAAATTTGGAATCCTATAATTTTATTATAGTTTAGGAGATATGTTAGACCTAATTACCATAGGATATGATGTAGGATTCATATTAGCTATTTGATTATCTCTTTGAGCTTCATCGATAGCCTTATTTTTGGACTTAGTATTTGAGCCAACACTAGTATTCTGATTGCTTGTATTCCCCACATGATTAATGGCACAAAGTTCACCCTCCAAATGATTCATGAGAGTGTAATTATATTTAAAATATATTTTTTCCATCCTAAATTACATTGGCATCTCAAAATTTGAAAATTGAGATGTTTGATCACCTTGTGTAGTCATGCCTTGATTTTACATCTCATTGACATAAACAACTTATTCTTGACCATGTTCAAAAGGAGGATAGTTGGGATGTTCTTGGATCAAATTGTTTTGTGCAGGGAAAATGGATTAAGAGGATGATGGATCATTATGATTATAGATTTGATAAGGCTTGATATGGGTAATTTTGCCTTATCCTTGATTATTGCCTTGAAAAGAAGGTCTATTTGTTTATCCAAACTGATTGTAGGATTGATATGGCCTATATCCTTAGGATTTTTGCATTTTTAGAGAAACCAATTCATTAGTAAAACTTTGGAGGAAAATTTTAACCTCATGGATTTCACTGATAGGGGCAATGGTAAATTTTTATTGACCAGGCAAAGGAGCTAAAGTGGGCAATGCACTTTGACTAGAAGAATGTAAATCAAGGAATAGTGGCATTGGAGGTCTAGGAGCTATCTTTCCCAATTGGAAAAGATAATTATTAGTGTTTATGTCTCTTTAATAGGAAAAAATCATTACATTTACACCCATAGATTAAATCATCATGGTAATGTCACTATTCAATGCTTTTAGGTAGTAAAAAAATGCATAGTTTGTGGTTGGCCTCATAAGAATTGGGATTATATCCCAGTTTTTTTGGAAAATAATATTAAAATATTACATGAATTAATGTGGTGACCTATTTATTGTGGTCAAATTATTAGCTATAGATAGGTGATCACTCTTTTCCCTAAACTTATTAGTCAATAGGGTCCCCAAATCATCCCTTAAGCCAATAGAATTTATAGGCAGGGTCCCATACTAGTCCAAAACATTTCCTTTAAAAGACAAGGCCAACCATATAATAGCTAAATTTTATTGGGTAATATTATTGCTATTAAAAAAAATTATATATTCTTGATGTGCTCAATGGCAATAACTGGACCATCTCCACTAAAATATGAGACACGTTTGAGGGTAGCTCTTGGAATCTGATCATATTGGGCAAGATGCAAGGGAGATGCCCTAGCGAAAGGCACAAAAGGTTATCTTATAACCATTTTATAATGATCACTATAGGTATTATGAATGGAATTTAACACAAACTTGGAAGCTTTAAACATAAAATCTCTTTTATAAGGGTGAGTATTGACAAACTTGAACCTTTTGGTGGAATATGGAGGTAATTCCACAAAATCAAAGGGTACACCTTTAGAAATAGACCTAGTGATCATCTTTGGCATGGAAAATAGGACTTATCATCAACCGAATACTTGAATTATTTAATGGAGTCACTAGGTTCAATATGTAGATGTTTCTTTTTCTTTAACAATGCTAAGATAACACCAGTTTTGAACAATCTTGTAGGACTTAGAGGTCCCATCAAGTGTGCCAAAAAATATTGATGATTATATTTTAACCCTTAATTATATTCTCAACTCTCCCCATATATGCATCAAAATGGAATCATCTCTCTTGATATGGGTGACAATTTCAAAGAGATGAATATCTAGATTAGGGGCTAGCTCCCCTTGATGAACCTTTAAAGCTCTCTCTAATCTATCAACTGTGTATGAAAAGGGGTAAGGAAAAAAACTAAGAAAACAAAATGGTGATGCACCAATATGTATTATCCTCCTATTTGACTTAAAATCCACTACTTAAAGGTAAACACGGATGTTTCACTCAAACTCACAACAAACTGACATTACTGCATCATTATTTCATAAGTTAGATTTTGGAAGGTACTTGACACTTAAGAGGGTGACTAATTATTACAAAAAGAGAATAAACATATATAACTTCTAAGACTCTTATACACTTAGTAAATAATACTAATAAAGACCTATAATAATAGCCCTTTTACACATTGGTAAGTGACCATAGATTGACATGCTAGATAAGTAACTCTTTCATTAGTCATTATCAACAAGATTCAAATATATACTCAATAGTATAATGTGTGAATGGTAAAATCAATTGTATATTTATTAAAGAGTTTTAAAAGTATGAATTTGGCTATAATTTTCCTAATAACCAATGAAGTCTACCAAATGAGCCAAGAAAATGCATATATATAGCCTTGAGAGGTAGAGTAATCAAATGAAGTCCAAAGGTCACTTAGACATGTGTCATCTCAAAATAATTAGTTAAATTTCAATGGGAGAGAAGTGGGTGAGTTATGCCATGTAAACAAATGGATCAGTTACAATGAGTTACAACTAAACCAAAATCATTAGTTACATTTTTTACAACTGAACCAAAAGCATTAGTTACATTTATTACAATTGAACCAAAGCTTCAGTTATATTTTGCCATTTTTTATCTCTTATCTTCACCTTCAGGTTCCCGCTAAGCCTTTACTTTTAAACTCTAATGGCTAGTTTATATAGTCTAAAATTGACATTTTGTGGGTCATCACTCCTTCGAGCATTTTTTTAGACTTTTTGTCTTAGCTATTTTGTTTCCTTTATATCAGATAAGTTTTTTGAAAGAATTCATTCCTTTAAAATTTCTATTTAGGCCTTTGAAATGTTCCTTAAGGTCTCTTGAAGTGTCCCTTCAATGTTGGAATGGCCCTTTTGGCTACCTTCAAATGACTCTTTAAAATTTTTAAAAGACGCCTTCAAAAAAGTTCTAAGTGTCCTTTAGCTTTTGGAAATGACCTTTCGAAAGGAAAAAATACCCTTCATTTTTTTTGAAATGGTCCATCTTCCCTCATAAATAATCCTTTGGACTGTTCGAAAATGTCCCTTCAATAAAATTGAAATGCCCTTTAGACTTTCTAAAAATTACCTTTCGTCCTTCTTGAAAATGCCTTTTGGAATAACTGCAAAGTACCTTTTAGGAAAATGAATTTGGACTTTGAAAATTTTGAAATGGATAATTTTCCTAACAAATATACCCTTCAAAAAATTTGAAACATAACCTTTCTAAAATTTGAAAGTGTCCTTTTCAGCTTGAAAGATATCTTTTGTAAAAATTACAAAGTACCTTCAAAAAATTATGCAAATAATTTATCCAAAAGAATTCAGCTCTTTGTATTTGGGAGATTTGTCTTGGAAAAATTTTCCAAAAGAATTCATCAAATAGGTGAGTGAAAATTCTAAAAGAAATAAACATAAGGAAAAAGCTTTGGCCCAAAAGTCTGAAAGAATTCAACAAAGGCTTAGCAAAGACCAAAAATTAACCTTGTAAAATGAATATACTTGTACACTTATTGTGGCTTTGTTATAAAACACTTATTTCAAAGAAAGTATAAGTACTGGACTTGGACAAAGATATATACTTAGATAATTTTGGCCTAAAAGGCCAAAATTTGGTCAACAACAAGTTAAGGGTGTCACCAATGAAAACTTACAAAAGTGTGAATCAATAAGGAATCCATCTAGGATAACATTATATTTCATGTAAAAAAGAGATATACAATAGGAAAGTCTTAAATATGTTCAATATTATCTTGTCATAGAATTTAAGATTAAGAAATGTACTAGACAAATAATATAAGACCTCAAAGAGATAAGGCAAAACTATGGAGAGTCAGTCTATGACTATGATCATATATTTTATGATCTAATGAATCAAGTGGAATTCTATTTGACAATTAAGGATAAGGTAACATGGTTCACTGAAGGGATGTAAGGTAGGATTTAATTTATCACTACACAATCATAATATGAGACAAAATTTGATGCCTGAGCTACAACACTATAAGTAGAATAGATTGAGGACTATGGAGAATTTCCTACTACTAGCTTTAAATTTGAAAACACATTGCAATATTTCATGAAAATAATGGAGTAATATCAAATTGAACCTATGGTGTACGAAGTACAAAAAAGAGGGACACCACTAAAATGACTATCCAAAATTAAAGATAGAATTTTACAAACTTTGTTGAGTAGTAGGGCATGTTATGACATAATCTCATCTACTAAAAAAATATATTAAAATTCTTTAGAATTTGTACTATAATTTATATAAACCCACCAATCATGATGAGAAGAATTATAGATATCTACAAGAACTTAAAGAGGGTATTTCCAAAAAAAAAATTGCCATTACAGCACAACAAATCTCCTTAGTGAAGAAAACAACCCTAGGCCTAGAGGTTGATAAGAAATGTGCAACCTAGATGGGTCCACAATGGATTCCAATCTCACCATAGTACTAGCCTCATGGCCTTATTGTATGGATTCTTTCATCACCTAGATGGACTCCATTGATAGGATGGACATCTCCATCCCCTCAATACCAGTATGCAGCACCTTAGAGTTCACCCATAATGTAGCCACAATAATCAACCTAGACTCTGCCAGCTATGCAAAAATAGTTTAGTATGGGAGACAACAATCAATAATATCAGTAGTGGAATTATTTGAAGCCGTAAAATATATTAAGGGGGATATAAATATAACAAAGGAGGAGGTCAAGGAAGATATAGAGAAGGACACCAAGGTGGTAGAATAAACAACTATTAGTGGCCTCCTCTACAATGTTAGCTATGTGGAGAGTATAATCATTTTCAAATAAACTGCCCAATGAATCCATAGAGATAATCATATTGTGTATATTTTATATTCTTTGATCATCATGATATAGAAGATTATCCTATTATGGAGAAGCAAGGGAAGGACAAACCTATCCTAAATGCAAACATGGTAAGTTTAGAACATAAAAAAAATGTCTTTCTAAATGTTATGACATGGCAATAGCATAAATAAAAAAAGACTCCTTCCACTTGAGATGCCTCAAGATCAGGGTATCAAAAAGGTTAGACAATATAAATACCCAGACATAGCCATAGAAAAGAGTATTATGAATGAAGCTGCATAAATGATGACAAACATTCAACAATAGGAAACTACTAATGATAATGCTAAATCCATCAATACACAAATGTATGGTCAAATTGTGTGCATCATATGACAAGATGGAGTTGTCACTATGCTAGCATATTTACTCAAACTATTGAGTACTCTATGTAATGAAGACATATCATAGAACATCACAAACCTATTACATAGTCTTTTGGAATGTGCATATCATAGCCAACAAAAGATAGAAAAGTTGGTCTAATACGTCAAGTTGAAGAAACCATGGGATGTGGATGCTTAGATTGATATTGACATTTTAGGATACAAAATACTAAATATTGTATTTGATTTTGGTAGCACAATAAATATGATTCCCAAATCCACATGGGAAGTTATTGGATGACCAACCCTCAACTATAGCCTAGTAACTCTAAGTTTGGTTGACTGTGGGAAAGTTGAGCCTATTGGTTGATTAGAGGATGTTGAGATCAAAGTCAAAAAAATTTGTATCTATTAAGAGACTTTAAGGTCATAGACATGAAGATTATGGAAATGTACTGCCCTATCCTAATAGGAAAGACATGGGTATATGATGGTCAGATGACTATCAATATAGTACACAACTATCTTAAGGTACATCAAGGTGATAAGGTTGTATTCATTACCCTCAATAGAGCACATAAACCATACATAATTATTGTTAAACCGAAATCTCCACTTATGACATAATAAATTATTTAGATGAAGATCAATACAAAGGAGAATCCTAATTCTTTGTGTGCAACACAATTCCACTTCCTATACCAACTAGCCAAACCTCAAGTATAGATGATGCTTACCATACTTTTTTAATATGTTTCCTTAGATGATAGTACTTTCCTCCCTTTGGATGTGCTTCCTTTTTTGATAGGAAATATATTTTATATATTAAAAATGTCATAATGTGGTCAAGTACCTTAGTATTAATGTGAAACTAAGAATCTAGTTTGGTGAAAAGGAGGGATTTGTAGCCTTGAGGGCTACATCAAATGTATAAGAATAATGGAGAGTGAAAATAGAAGATATGAAGCTGATTGTAAACTAGCTCATTAGTGAACACTGTACTTCCATGTCTATAAAATCACCCACTCACTCAGAAGTTGATTTCATGTTCCAATTCTATGATCACATGTAGGATTACATAGAACCAATAAGGGAAGGCATAATGCCTTGGAAAACAACTTCTTCTATTAGTGGTGATTTAGATATGCATCTCCTTAATTAGGCCTTTGATGACCATGAACTTAGGCTCATGAGGATGGTATTTGTGCATGAATGTCAACTACCTATATATAATATAATAGAGGATATCAATGATTTTATTCTACTACTACAAGTCCATATTTTGACTACCAATCAGTCAATTAGTGAACTAAACTATGATATGAAGGGAGTAATTGTAACATGTTGGGTAAATCATCAAGATAATTAGCTAGAGTGGGATGATTCCCATGAACTCATGATTATTATATTTTAGTTCCCATAATTCATCTACACTAACTGACCATTTTTTCAAAAAAGAAAGTGCCCTAAGATTCATGTACATAAATGTGAATTTTAGAATTCAAAACATGTGGAACCTAAGTATTGGGTTGATATTTTTCACTATAAACTATCTCCACTAAGCGTAGCATGGTAGATGCACCAATAATGTGAGAGAGAAACCAAACATTGGGCATAAGTGTAGAGTGACTTCATATAAAATTTTGTCTTTGAAGATGAAAATACATTAGTCCATAAATCACTTTAGAAATTAAAGTAATTTTTATGCCATGAGTGCATAGAATATGTGAGCACCACAATAGAATCAACTATGCATAAAAATATAGCTTCTGATCTTAATTTCGTACTCTAATTGTATAATGTTTCTAGGACTGAAGAACAAGCTTTGATGTAACCTTGTCATTGAATCTAAGACGAGGTAGATGATATTGAAGACTCTAATTATGATGCATATTTAGATTTGACTTATTTATTTAGACCTAAGAAACCTATATAACCACTCAATGACACTAGCATAGTGCTAAGTAAAGAAGATATGTTGCACAACATCTATATCCTAGAGAAGGAAGGGAAAAGGAAGATCTAGGAATCAATGGATGAAGAAAAATGCAATATATATCAGTAGCCTCTCAAGAAACGTGTTTCTAACATAAAAATAGAGTAGGTTCCAAAATTGACAAGTTTAGGTGACTATTAGATAGAGACTAAGATTTTAGAATCCCTATAACTTCTTAGGGACTACCAAGATGTATTCCCCACTAAGTTCTCAGAGGTTCAAGTATTTGATCTATCTCTTGGTGAGATGCACATTAAATTGAAAGAGTTCACACATCCATTCAAGAATCAAACATAAAAAATCAACCTTGATATGAAAATAAAAGTAGAAATAGAAATGGATAGGATGCAACACCTAGGAAAAATTTATCTAGTATAAAAAGCTGACTAGGTAAGCCCAATGGTGGTACAACCCAAGAAAACAAGAGAGAAATAGGTATGTGGAGACTACCACATTTTGAATGATGATTGTGTAAATTATCCATTCCCCATACCATTTACAAACTAAGTTTTAGATTCTATCATAGGTCATAAAGTATATTCATTTACATATGAGTTTAGTGGATACCATTAGATTCGGATTGTTGAAGAGGATCAAACCAAAACAATTTTTACAATAAAGTGGGGTTGTTTTTTATACAAAGTCATGTCATTTGGTCTGAATAATGGACCTATGGTATTCTCATGTTTAGTAATCATAGCATTCAAATATTTAATTTTTGACTTTTTGGAAGTTTACTTAAATGACTGGTTAGTCTTTTCCCTATTTAAAGAGCATTTGTCTAGGTTGTGTTTGATGTTAGAACCTGATGTTGAGCTTTACACATCACTTTAAATTTTAATAAATGTCTATTCTTTACACCTTTTGGTGTTTTACTTATACATGTTGTTTGAATCGATAGCATTTTGGTGGATCAGGCTAAAATCATAGTAATATTGAGTATTCCACCACCTATTAACTCTAATGAAGTATGCTCTTTTCTCAAACATACATGATACTAATTTTTTTTATATCAAAGGATATACAACAATATCATTTCCACTAAAATATTTAGTATGCATTGATGCTATGTTTTTATGTACAATTGAATGTCAAGCAACTTTCATTAAGCTCAAACAATGGCAAGTCATTGTGCCTATACTTGTTTTCAAAGACTCAACTAATCAGTTTCATGTAAATGTATATTATTTGGGAATCATATTTGGTGCATTATTTGCATAGCCTAGAGATGGTGAACTTGATCATCCCATGGTGCACTTAATCATCCCATTCAATTTACTAGCTTAAATTTTTTTTGATGTAGAGAAAAATTATATAACCACAAAATGGGAATAATTAGCCATTGTGTTCACACTGAAAATATTCTAGCACTATCTTCTAGTGACACCATTTCAAATTTTCACAGACCATCAAGAACTATACTACTTGGTCAATAAACCAATGCTAGGATGATGAATATCTTGTTGAATGATGTTATTTTAGAAATTTCAATTCTAAATAAATATAAAACTAAGTAGAGAAATTGTGGGACCTAACCACCTCAGTTTAATTCTAAATGGTGAAGAACTGGAAGAACTACAAAAAGACTCACCTGATGTGTACCTCTTCCATGTCTCTATGATTCTTTAAAATTTTGAAGCTATTTCCAACTTCCTTGAGCAGGGAATCCTCCTTGTGCACTTTTAGGAATAGGACAAAAATAAATTTGTGACTAGAACACTACCATACACTGTCATTAAAGGACTGATATATCACATGGGAAAGGATGAATTCATATGCAAAGTTGTCCTCAAACATGAATGGCCTCAAATATAATAAGAATCTCATCAAGGAGTCACAAGAGGACATTTTATAGGAGAGGCTACTACTATAAATATTCTATAGAGTAGATTGTGGTGTTGAAATTTGTTTCAAGATGCACATACAGTTGCATAGCATTGTGATGTCTTCTAATGTATGGTAAAACCACTCCAAAAATACAATATGCCATTATAACCCCTATTAGGAGATAAGCAGTTTGAATAGTGGGGTATCAACTTTGTATGAATAATTGACCCTCCAAGCAAGCATAGTAAGGCTAGGTATATCATTACTATGACATATTATTTCACTAAATGGGTTGAAGTTGCTTCGACACCTAGCTGCGATGTGAAGGATGAAACAAAGTTTTTATATGAAAACATCATTACCAAGTTTAGACGTCTAATAAAACTATTTATTGATAGAGGAATGCACTTACTCAATAATACTATCAAAGTTTTGATGGAAGAGTTCATGATTGTGCATAATAAAAGCACTAACTATCATCCCTAGGTGAAAGGCTAGTATGATTTCAAATAAGGTACTAAGGAAAATGCTCACAAAAATATATGATGTCAAGCATGATAATTGGGAAGATTGCATTCCTAAAATATTATGGTCATATCACACAAATTATAAAAGAGCTACAAGATTTACACCATTTTAGTTGGTGTATGGTGAGGAAGTAGTCATATAAAGGGAATATCTAGTGCCTAGTATGTGCATTTCTATGGTCATGCATTAAAAATATTGAGAATATCTTACCAATCAACTCTTGGTATTGAATAAAATAGATGAGTTTAGAAGAAGAGAAACATAGAAGTATGATGTACATAAGCAAAGTCAGAAAGCATAGCATGATAGGAACCTATACCATAAGCAATTCCATAAGGAGTAGCAAGCTTTGTTGTATGATAGCTAGTTTAGAGCATTCCCAAGAAAATTAAAAGTAATATGGAAATGGCCTTACATTATTAATGACTTAACACAACAAGGAATGGTAGTTTTAAGGGACCTATAGGGAGCTATATTTCTAGGGTGAGTAAATGGCTTTCGGATTAAGCCTTACTACTAATAGTCTATTTTGATTTCATTTTACAAGCTGAGTGGGTGCTAAGTAACACCATGTAATTATTATTTTTTACATTTACAGGTTTTTTATGTGTGTTTGTTTTCTATTTTTTTATTTTTAAATGATCTCAATAATGATAATGGTGAAATACATAGACCAAACATCAATTTTACTAGATGTGTATAGGAAGAGCCATATGTATCGGTGGAAAAGTCAAGGAGGAGATAAAAAATATTAAGTCAAAAAAATTAACTAAAACATCACATCCAAAATTTATCCATTAGATCATAGTCAACCACCAAAAATAAATGTAAGAGTTGAGGGTCAATGAACGTGATCTTCAATAAATCAGTGGCTAGTCAACATCAGGATCTCATACCTCTTGTACAAACACCTCAGGGCATAATGGCATAATTTCCCAAATGCACCAATGACTAAATAATTTAATGACTAGATAAGAAATTGATTCACCACATTTTCCATTGTATTCAAGATGAGTGGACAACTATGCATGGCCTCAATGTGGAAGCCAAGAGGCATGAAATTTATAAAAATATATGTTTGAACTCCATGGACACATTTCATTCTTATCACATTTTTTAGAGATATAGATATCAAAGAGATGAACCATTGTCTTTGCACAAATCACTCAAATGTATTCAAATTCCTTCTCATGCTATCATGTACACTATGTCACTAATATAACCGCTCTTAGAAGAACAAACTAAATCCATGGGTGTTGACATGGTGCTTTGGTAGATAAAATATAATGATTAGAAGCCATTCCAATACTTGCATGAAGATGAGCAGAAGATTTTTTGACCAGACCCTATGGATGTTGCATAGATACTCACCCTTTTAGCTCCCCATAGATTTTATAATACAAATGTTAAGCACCTACAATGAATGCCAACATTTGGTGGCATGGGAGAAATCATTCAAGTATTGCTTTGATGATATAATAATGGATCTTTCTATTTAAGACTAAATGAGATAGTCATCATTAACACATAGGCCATGACACAAGCATTAGGCATGCTTGTATGAGGAGATTCACTACTACCAAATAAGACCAAGACACCACCAATTTTGTAAGAAGTATATAACCTATATGTGTGATAGAATAGAGAAATATTAGTATATGAGATACTAGGTGAGCTTAAGTGCATCTTTTATTAGTATATCACCAGGTGGTTTTGGCAAATGACTAAGTCTATAAAGCAAATACCAAATAAAGTTATGGACATCAAACATAAGATGATCCATCAAGGTGGAAAATTTGATTGGCTATAATATTTTGTACAATAATTACTCATAATCATCAGCAAGTGTTGGATGACCCCAAGGTAGATCTTCCAATACTAATTTCTGATCCTCCTTTGTTTCACACAGTGGAAATCACTCAAGGGGGAAGTATACCCAAATACAGACCATTGGATAGCACAACAATTCCATAATATTATTTGGATGTAAGAATAGAGATCCCTCAAATATGAGGGAAATTTAAAATCATACTAGGAGAGTGCTTAGATCACATCACAACATACCCCTGAGTCCCAACAGATGTCCTCTAGTATCTAAGACAACATGCCAACATCATGTTGCTTCTAAAGAAGTTTGCATTACAATCCATGAGCTGATGTGCTCACCCTTCAAACTAATTATAATTTTCATCACAATAGAGATGGTATAGGCCAAGGTGGATAGACAAAATAAGCATGTAGTAAGATGAGCAACTCCTCTATAATCCATATGATCAGGAACATACATTCTTGTGGTATAAGTACCAAAACTAGCATATAGCTTAAAAAAATAACATGGAAAGTGTAAAGAAGGCCCTCACTTGGTGTTACCCCATTTGAAGTGCACAACATGTAGTATGGTAACATGGAAGGATGACTCAAAGGTATCCTATATATCAGGTTCTTATGATCTCATGGAAATTGGAACTGATGCACAAGAGGTTTACCAAGTCATGTTGGTAGACATAGCTAGAGACTACTATGACAAGGAAGAAGGAAAAGAATTCCTTTTTTTTGAATATGGTATGTACCATGTGAATTTGTAAGTAGGTCCCACCATAACTATGGGTACATATCCTTGCCCATCCACCTTCCATCAATGCATATATAGTAAAATAAGAGGAGGAACAACTACAATCAAGAATGGAATTCTTTCAACCAGGGACTACTCCAACATTTGAATTGGATGTTATCTTTATAACCCTATTAGAGAGTATGCTATAATGAATTATGTATAGGATGTGAATGATATGGGAGACCAGAGTCTTTCCTACACTTGAAGAATGCACATTTAGGTGGTTAACTTTTGAGTAGGAAGCACAACCTATTGTCGGGGAATCCAAGAACAACACACCTTGTTTTGATCAAAATTGTTAGGATCTTGCTCCTCAGAAAGAGCACAATATGATTACCAAATACAAGCAATTAAACATGCAGAAATATACCAGAAGTGCAAGTAACTAGAATTCACACATAGCACAGAATATTAGAGACAATACACTATCTTGTATTAACACTTGTACATAAAATAATACAATAAAGAGCCACCACACTCTTCCACCTTACAGAGGCTTCCCACACCTCAAGTTTACAATAATTCTTCTTCAAAACACTCTCCTACGAAAAATGGTCCCAACACATAACTCACACATAGAATTGGTGTTCACCTCTCCAACCAGTCAGTAATAACCCTGCCAGTACACCAAACACTCTAAAGTACTTCAAATTGATCTCCCATGAACCTGTAACCTGCAATTCAACAGACCATACTTACACATGTAGATCTCCTATGAGCTTGCAACAACCTGCAACTCATTGATCTTACAATGGAAAGATCTTCCTTGCCTTCCTTTCTAGCTCATCTATACAATACATGCCAATGGGTCTATAAATAGATCCCAAACTTAAACAATAACTTAGACTCTTAGTTTACTATAATTATCCACGCAACTCAAGACTCGAAATAGCCTTTACATGCAAACACTTTGTTCAACTAACTAACTGTTCATGCAATGAACAGTTTTGGAACACATATGCGACTGACATCGGTCCCTATCTTCCTGGTGCTGACCGATGTCAGCTGACTCCTTACCGATGTTGGTTGCCTTTTGCATTGATCATGACCGATGTCGATCATACTACCAATGCCAATTCTTCTATAAATTTAGCAACCTCCTCTTCTTTGTCTGCATAGTTGAAGCTTTTAGCTCCATAACCTAACAATCTGCCACTTGGAGATAAATAGTTACAACTGTACCTGAACCTATACTTTGTCTAGTTTGTTCCCTTGGCTTTGTATCCCTCTTCAAGATCACTCTTGAAGACCAACCGCCACAAATCTCATGGTGTAACTCTATCATCCAAATCTCCTGCCACATCCACATCAACAAACCATGTAGAAAATAACTTGACCCTGCATAACATGTGCAGCTGCTACTGGTCCCTCTAAGAATCCATTGAACTGGCCTCGAATGCTTCTTTCTCGGATTGGCTCCAAACTTGTGACAACTCCCACTACTTGGGAAAACTCAGGTATAGTACATACCATGCACTTAACCTCATTATATGAATCAAGACACAGTTCATAGAACTATCCAACCATCGGTGTGCTAACCGGTCTCACACAATCATCCTGAAACAAAGTCAACATGTGACCTTCCATGTCCCTAGAACACACTCATGCCAAAGAATCTTTCTGCTCCTAGATTCCTCATGACATCCCTCTGAACCAGCTTTACCTTTAGTTCAACAACTCCCTGTATATGTAACCTTACAACAAGCACATCATACAGTAATAGGATAATGTAGCTAATATTATCCAACCTGGTAAAGAGAAACACAATGATCAAACCTCCATTGTTCTGCAGCTTATACAAGACCATATACCCTGGCCTTCTATCTCACATATCCATTTCCACTCTTCTTCATCTTTAACATCCATTCGTCTCTTAATGCTTCCTTCCAACTAACAACTCCACCCAAAACTCCTATTTGGTTCTCTTCCAAGGACTCACATCCTTCATCTATGCCAAGCTCCCACTGTTTCCTGGATCTACCTGCTCTGCTTCTTTAATAACTTCCTAGTCCTTTACCATAAGTGAGCAACAAGTAGTGTAAAGAAGGGAAATGATCAATTTGAGGCTTACATACCCTTTAAGTCCTCCATATGGGTGCTTAAGACTCCTTGACAACTTGTTGTCCACCCAAAATTCATCTCAGTGACCAATGCTGGTCACATCTCAGTCTGCACCTAACCAATGTCGATTCCCTATGACTACCTCATCACTGACATCTATTCCCCTTGCCAACACTGGTGTTTATCTTCCTTGAGTCACTAACGTTAGGCTGCACATAGCCGATGTCGATCCCTATATGGACACCGATGCCAGTTTTCTAGCCAACATCGATCTCTGTGTTTTGCTTGTGAGAACTGACTTCTACCCGTGAGCTCCTTTTGGATCAAAACCTTATCCAAATCACCCTTGCTCTGCTCAGAATTCGTCTACCCCTTGTGCTAAACTCTGTCCATCACCTTCTCCTTAAAAACCAAGGCTTTCCTATTCTTGTCACTAACATCGGATTCCTCAAGAAATGTCACCTTCTTCTTCTGCATACAAAAATCTCGATCTATACCCTTTGACTCAAGAACATGCATCTCCTTCTTATTCATGTGACCAAGCATATTAAGCCACATCTTCGAATCTACAGCTAAGGTAGATAACCCAAAAAGAGAATCAGTAATACAAGTAGATAGATAAAGTGTACCTACTTTTTTACCTCTTGCTACAACAAGTGCACCCTTGGTAACCTTTCAAGAGTCCACTATGAGAGTTACTGTGCAACCCTCATCACCCAAAATTCTTATAGAAATCAAATTTTGCTCCAGAACTAGGACATGCATGACCTCCTTAAACACCCATGTGTTACATGTCTACAATTTCAGCTTCACTTTCCCTTTACCAACCATCTAACAAGGCTTACCATCCCCTAAACAAATTTCTCCAAAGTCTCCCTGGACATACTCATGAAAAAAATCCCTATTTGGGGATGCATGAAAAGAGGCACTAGAATCTAAAACCCAAGATTCTACTTTATCCAAAGAACATACCAGAGCATCTTGTGCAATGAAATCCACAACATTTGCTTCTTCTTCATGTCCTTCATGTTGATCTGCTACCAACCAACAATCTTCTTTTCCATGCTCTTTCTTTCCACATTTCCAACAGGTTATTCTGCCATACCTAGACTTGGACCTCCTGCCATTAAACTTCTCCATTCTTAACTTACTGTCTTTTGCCATTGCTCTACTCCCACTCAAATAGAAACCCCTGTGAGTAACTTGTAATCAACACACACTAACCAGATCTAATCCAACCTGTTAGTATCCCAACCTAAAAGCTCTGATACCAGTTGTTAGGGAATCCAAGAACAACACACCTTGTTTTGATCCCACTTGTTAGGATCTTGCTCCTCAAAAAGAGCACAATATGATTACCAAATACAAGCAATTAAACATGCAGAAATATACCAAAAGTACAAGTAACTAGAATTCACAAATAGCACAGAATATGAGAGACAATACACTATCTTGTATTAACACTTGTATAGAAAAGAATACAATAAAGAGCCGCCACACTCTTCCACCTTACAGAGGCTTCCCACACCTCAAGTGTACAATAATTCTTCTTCAAAACACTCTCCTACCAAAAATGGTCCCAACACACAACTCACACACAGAATTGGTGTTCACCTCTCCAACCAGTCAGTAATAACCCTGCCAATACACCAAGCACTCTAAAGTACTTCAAGTTGATCTCCCATGAACCTACAACCTATAATTCAACAGACCATACTTACACATGTAGATCTTCTATGAGCTTGCAACAACCTGTAACTCAATGATCTTACAATGGAAGGATCTTCCTTGCCTTCCTTTCTAGCTCATCTATATAATACATGCCAATGGGTCTATAAATAGATCCCAAACTTAAACAATAACTTAGACTCTTAGTTTACTATAATTATCCACACAAATCAAGACTTGAAATAGCCTTTACATGCAAACACTCTGTTTAACTAACTAACTATTCGTGTAATGAACAGTTCTGGAACACACAGGTGACCGACGTCAGTCCCTGTCTTCCTGGTGCTGACCGACATCAGCCGAATCCCTACCAATGCTGGTTGACTTCTTCATTGATCATGACTAACGTCAGTCATACTGCCAACACTAGTTCTTCTAGAACTTTAGCAATCTCCTCTTCTTCATATCCATAGTTGAAGCTTTTAGCTCCACAACCTAACACCTACCCTAAACTCTTTTACACCACCACCATGGTACATATTGGTCACCATAGGAAGAAAGAAGTAGCAAGTGACCAGCTTAAAATTGTACCTTGAGGACTCTCCAACATCATCACAGGCATAATAGAAGGAATAAATTTCACTAGAGTAGAAAACGACCAAATAAAAATAGGTTATAAGAGAAGAAGTTTCTCTCACTACCGAACATATATACTAAAAGGAAGAAAAGAAGAAAAAGAAGGAATAAGAGAAAAAAATATAAATTCAGTAAGCTAAGGAAGTGGAAGCCTCCAAAAAGGCTAAGGATGTATAGGTAGACTTGTCTAAAGCTCAATAGATGGCCAAAAAAGCTCAGGAAGTAGCTACCACAAAATAGCAAGTATAAGAAGAGAGAGAAGGAAAAATAATAAGAACGAAAATAACAAGATGCATTAGCCTAGGTGTAGAAATAGGTATAAAAATCTACCACAATGAAGGTTAAACATAATGAATTCTTATGGTAAGAGAAAGTGTAGCCATAAGCACAAGCTCAGGTACAAGCCTAGTTTGTGTAGGAATATGAATTGAAGAAGAAAGAGGAACACAAGTAAAAGAACATCAAGAGAAGAAGCAGAAGGAAGAAGAAGAGAGAAAGAAGAAAGAGAGAGATGAAGCTAAAGAGAAATATAAAAAGGAAGAGGAAGAAAAGAGGAAGGAATAATACTAGAAAAGATAGGAAGTAGATAAAAGAAGAAATAAGAAGATGAGGAGGAGAAAATGAAGATGGAGGAAGATGATAATAAGAACAAACAAGAAGAAGAGGCCATAGAATATGGTTGAGGATGTTTCAAAACAAGAAAAGATGGAAGTAGAGGCCATAGCACAACAACAATCACCCACCTCGATGTAGGTACAAACTTAGCTTCTACAAGATCCACTAAGAGGTGTATGGTTTTGGGATGTTCTAGCAATCATTATTCGATGCAACACTTTCTCCCTTCCTCTCACCACCATGCCATAATAATATCATACAAAAATATCTAGCACATTGGAGATTATTATTGTTATGTAGGAAGCATCCTTGGATGTTTCTCACCTACCCTTGAATAAACAACCAAAGGGAGTTGTAACATTTTAAGGATATATCACACAAAAGGTGACCTCCCTAGAGCAAGAGTGGGACCAAGCAAAGGTTGATAACATCAAACTATGGGAATTATTACATGAATAAATGAAGGCCATTGAATATGCTTGTCTGTATTTAGATTCATGAGTCATTAATGAGTAAATCCTGTCAAATTACCATAGGTTAATTACCCTGGTAGTGAAACTTGCCAAAGATTTGTGTACCACATAGTAATTCTACATACTTGAAAACTTGGGATATAGTATAAAGAATGATACCATGACTTTGATTACTCTATTTAAAGATTATCAAGGTATGATGTACATCTAATCACTTCAATAACATCAACTTGTATGAAATATTTTGGATTGGAAGTAATAACTTGATAATTCCTTGACCAACTCTAGCGTAGATTTCAATGTAGCTATTGTAGCTTGTTCAACCATGCATATATCAATTGCATCAATTAATGAAACAAAACTTTCCCTTCATCAATCATTTAATGCTTAGGATTATTTGTGTGTTTGACTTCTCAATTGGTAATAGGACTTGCAACATAGTGCATTTACAAGGGAATAAGTAGAGAGATATGTAGAAAAGTTAGACCAATTGAGCACAAAGATCCAATTAAAGGTAAAAAATATAAGGGCTGACCTAACTGATGTGTAGAAAAAGGATTTTAAGGAACTCATCAATAATTATTCACAAATGTGTGTCTTGATTTTCTTTGTCTAAAAATTCATGCCTGACTAAGATGGACTCAAAACTGACTTGGCTCCATTCTGCTATGAGGTGACATTGATGCTCAATGTTTTTATGTATATTTCACCTTTTAAACTTTAGTAATAAATCATGCAATGAATAACTTCTAATATAGAGGTTAAGCATCCTACTAGCTATCCTTATTCATCATAAATGCCACCTCTTACTAGTTGAGTACTACACAATGAGCAAATTTTGAAAAAAATTGTATAATTTTGAATAACATTTTGCATTGGGGATGACTAGTAAGACAAACAAGGATGAGATGGTTAAAAACCCATAAAGGGCTTCCACTTGGTTATGATAGCCTATTGAAAACTCAAAATGGTGGTAGGTTGGTATGTTATTTAGTTGAAAACTTGAAAGGGAAACTAAGTAGTTTGCAAGAGGTGAAAACTAAAAATGATGCCTTAAATGATTACTACACCTCTTGCTACTCTGCCCACATTTTTAGCTTCTACCCTTAGCACAAAGATGGATGAACCTATGATGTTGTCTTAGGATGAGAAAAAAATTTAATTCCAAAAAAGTGTTGGGATAAGAAAATTGGATAAGAAAGCTGAACAGGATATTCCTTTGAATATTTATGTGTTGTATATGACGTTATTAGCTAATGTATTTTGTCTTATCCTCTTAGTATGTCAAAGGATAGAAGATGAATAATCTCCTCATTTTGGTAATAATTCATGAATAATAATATGAGTAGTCAAGAAATGAATTCAATATAAATATGCATGCTTGTATGAATAAGTTGATGACTTTTTATTGAGATCAATATAGACTTTCTAGTTCATGGTTACCTATCGAATCTCTTATGTTAATCCTTGTTTGTGTTGTCATGTTTAATGATTAGGTTATATATATATATATATATATTAATGTATTTTAAATTCTCTATATGTTTTAATAACTCTTGGTTAATCTTATTTTCTTCCTATTACATGATCTTTCCCTTTTGTCATGTTTTGGGTTAACATGAATTCATTGCAATATCTTGCATAGATTACTAAAACCTAGCTATCCTCATCCTTAGCATGTTATGTTAGAACAAGAACCTCTGTTAAAAATTAGTGACACCTTTAAATAGGTTTGGAGATTTTTTTCACATCTAGACCAACATGAGTAACCATTCATAGGTAAATGAAACATGCCAAAATGGTCTAGACCTTCAAAGATGTAGTCATGCCTATTAGGATTGGTTTAAGCCTAAAACCCAAGTGAGGGGTCAATTCCATCTCTAGTGTTAGATGAAAATTATAATGAGTTAAATAATGTTTTTAGGGAGACATAAGGTGTGTGTAAACTATAAATATTCAAAATAAACCACATGAAATACACTTTTTAGCTTAAGACGACATTAGGCCTATCCAAAAGGATGAATAAAGCTAGATAAGGCAACTTGGAGAGCTTATATCTACATGGATACTTTAAATGGAGACTTAAGAGGATATTAAAAGTTAAATATGGTCTTGTTAAAATTTTTTTATAGGATTTGTTCTTAAGTTTAACATCAAAACTCTATGAACAAGCTCTAGAGGGAAAAATAACATACAACCATCCAAAACCCTGGATAGTGACTTGATTGGGAAAAATAGGAAGGAGATGCATCCAAATGGACTATAATAGATTATGAGATGATTTTATGTTGCATATAACTCTCTATTACTCCTCCCCATCAGCTTGGGTACCACGTTACTTGTATGGATAGATAGGAAAATTACTTTCCTTGACTATTTTTGGTGTTTTGTAGGTTTCATGATGAGTCAAATGATTCAAGTAATATTATGAGAAGTATTGGGACTTTAAATAACCCCTCATGTAAATTTAATATAGTATAAAATCTCTTAAGTGCTTCTACAAGTGCCTTCACTCTAGCTAGTCAAAACTGTCATAGTGAACAAGATAGTGAGAGAGTGAAAATTTTAAGTGGGAGGCCTTTTAAGGTATACCTAATGAATATAAGTATATGTGAGGTATTTAAATGTGTAATTCACTTATATATATATATATATGTATTTTAATGGAAATATAAAAGCTAAATTTGAGTCCAAGTGTGAGGGGTGAGGGAAAGAGGAGTTATTTGGACTACAGGAAGTGATAACTCATATGCAAAAGAATCTTGATGATTAAGGATACAACCAGTGCATGGTGTATAATTTATAGAAACCTTACCCCTTATTTATATCATAAATTATTTCCATATTTAGTTATGTTACGTTCTAAAATGGCCAAATGATTAAGGTAGTTTTTTGAGCAAGTAATGAGGAGTCCTATGATATATTTAGAGAGTTTCATGCATTTGAGGGCCATTTGTCATATCATACCTTGTATGGTATATTTAATAATTAATTATATTTAATTTTTAATTCCTCCTATCATTTTAATAAGTGTTGTTATTAATTTTGGACTTCATTCTCTTCTCCTCTCTCTCTAATTCTATAGGTAAAAGCCATTTTGGATCTTGTAAACTAATACCATGCCATGTATGGTGAATCGCTGATGGAATGAAATTGTATTTTACCTTTAAATAATCAATAAAATTATATTTTTGAGTTCATTACCATTTATCTAAATATGCAAATGATGTATGGTGAAGTTAGTGATAATCTTCTATCCTTATTTTCATTATCCTTATCCTTTTATGTTTATGCAATAGTTCCTATTCTAATAGGCCATATAGAGTGTAATAAAGTGTATTAGGATTATTTAATGTCTATAAATATTATTATATTGTGAAATATACCTCTATTTCATTTACCTTGTGTTTCTTCATGCATATCACCCCTATATTGAAACATTGATGTTAGAACCTTCCATGACTTAGAAGTTAGTTTATATGCCTTGTTTCTTAGTGAAAAAAGTATGATGGTCACATGTAAATAATATTTTTATATCACCCCCTTATAATATTTTAATTTTATGTAACTTAAAACTCTTTTCCCCATAAGTAACTAGTTAGTTAGGTGATAAGCATTTCAAGATATATTTAGTGAGATAGCCCTTAAACCTAGAGGTATAATTCTTCCTATAGGTACACCCACATACATATAAGTATTCCCATGTTTCATAAATATTGAATAGGCTTTAACAATCTCTTATAGGGTGAAATATTTGGTGACAATGGTTTTGGCATGACCAATGGGACCTGTTGTCTTCAAGATAACCTATCAAGGTGAAATATAGTCTTGATAACATCAACTATAAATTAGTGTTCTACTCATCATTTGGTGACTCCATTATAGGTATAATTTTTTTCAAGGCCATTGTTTTATCATAAATTTGATCTCATGTTTCATGGTTCTTAATGGGTCATCGTCTATTAGAGTGTTTAACCCTATCAATCCACCTATTCAGCCTAAACTTCCTCTTGAAGTTCAATACCCTCATCCTAATCTACCTTTTGAGGAGAAAGAAGATTTTTATATCCAAGGAAGTGAAGAAGTTGAATAAATTGAATACCTTGAATAAAACATGGATAGGATTCATGCCTTTCCTACCTTTAATACTAAAAATCCAATTCACCTTCAAGCATATTATGTCATTCCTCCTAATGCCATAAAGAGTGTTCCCAATTTCAATGGTGAGATTCATGTTACACCTAGTGACCACATCAAGGATATCTAAAATTTTGTAGATTTTATAATGTCACTCAAGATAACATTGCCATTAGGTTCCTTGCAATGCCCCTTAGAGGGAAATATCTTTATTGGTATAGGACTTTACCTAATTGATGCATCACATCATGGGATGACTTTGGAGTATTGTTGACTTTAAGGTTTGATGATGAAAGTGACCATACAAAAGATCAATGTGATTAAAAGGGGCCCCAAGGAAACAATACATGAATTTAATGAGAGATTTCACAAGACATGGTATAGATTTCCTCCCCCTATGAGACCACCTACTGGATTTGTATTTCCTACCTACTTGATAGCCATTGGTATTAATATTGATATCATACTTCAAGACATGGGTGTTTTCACTCTTATTGAAGCATATGAACTTGCCATCAAAGCTAAAAATGGTCTCATTTAAGCCAAAAGGTGTCTATGCCTCTAATACGCAATACTTCTGCTAATACTCCAAGTTTTTCCCGAGTTCATAATAATGATACCAAGCCTAGAGATGTTCTTAAGAAGGTGCTTATCCTAAAAAGGTAGATTATTATATTGATTGGTATTCAAGGTATAAGTTCTTTGAGACAAGGTGCCAAGATTTAGAGGCTCAAAATAGGAAAGCTAACATGTAGCAAAGTGTTTATCAAAATTTATATCTGTATCAAAAAAAAATTTGGTCATAAATGTGGAAGAGGAAGAGGTCAAGGGAAGCCTAAATTCAATAGGCTTGCCAATGTGTACAATCCCAATTTTACTACCAATAAAAGATAAATGGTACCGATGCATAGAAACTTGATGCAAGGAGAATATTGGAAACAAAGCCAATTCATGGATGATAATGAGGGTGGAAATTAATATGTGGATGCGTAAGGAGGAGTCATTCCTCTCTTATTAATTGAATATGAGGTCATGATCTAAGCGAATGAGAATTGACAACCTCATGGAGAGAGCTTCAACAACTTCTTGGTGGAAGAAACTTTTGTACTAAATCAAGGAACCTCTATTGAGGAAAATAAAATATCCAAGAAGAAGGCTCTATGAGGTGACAATAACATGCATAAAATTTCATATAATCTTATTCCAAGGTAGCAAAGTATGGCTAAAAACATGTAGCTCGAAACACACCTACACCTCCTCTAATTTAAAATGTGGTAAGATTTGTTCAAGGTGTCTCAATTCCTCAAGTTCCAAGAAATAATTTATCTCCAAGGAATCAATATATGGTGAGTACTACTAACATAAACATAGTGGATTATTTAAAAATTACGAAATCATCAATCTCTTTATGGGATTTCCTTAATATACCTAGCCAAAAAGAGCTATTACAAAAACATATGTCCACTATACCTACTATTATTTTATCTTCAATCCAAATTCATGGTCATGTTTCTCTTAAAAATGACCCTAATACCATTTTTGAACCATATAATAAAGCTAGATAAGCCTTCACCATTCTACTTCACTCTCATAGTGGGTGATAAATTTGTCCATAATTTCATAGTTGATAGTGGAGATTCTACTCCAGTCATGCCCAAAGTTGTAGTTGATAAGTTGGGCATAAAATATGAGCCTCATAGAAAAATATTTATCCATATATATGGTACAACTACTAATAAAATAGGCTTGATAAAAAAATTGAAGGCTTTCATGCATGATCATCTTAGTTTTCCTATCTTTCAAAACATAGTTGTTATTGACCTTCTAGCTCACTTTGTAATATGCCTTTTAAGAGACTTTACAACCAAGATATGTTTTTATCTCTCATATAATTGGTCCTTATTGGCCTTTAGGATAAGGTATGGGACCAAGGTGACCATAACAACTTCTATTATAATTTTTCATAGTGAGTCGTACATTGAAATAAGCTCTAGCTTGAATTGTGTGATCAATGAGAAGGAAGATCCTAATGTGGATGATGGAGCTTTTAAACTTGAAGTAATTTTTGACTTTTTCCTTGATGAATATGGTACTAGTGATTATGAGAATGATCCTTATGCATACTTTGATAAAACTGACTTGGACACTTATATCATGCATGAGGAGCCATTTGAAGGAGCTAAGGTAAGTGTCAAACATTCTCTCTCTTAAACTATTGAAGGAAACTACATGATTCATGAGTATGATGATGTTAGGTTGATGAATCTAATTTATCACCGTAATGAGAGGAATGATACCTTTATCCCTTTTATTGATGAATATGCTCTTGATGATGATAATCATGAAGAAGAGGATGAATTATGTCAATAGTTTGATCATATTGTTAATGCTATTTCCCCTATTAATAAGTCCATATCTGATGCATGTGCTACTGATCTTAAAATACATGATGTTGAGTGTCTCACTAAGCATGGGGAGGAGAGTCATGTTGTGAATGAAAATGAACTATGGAAAAGGTTCAATGCCTAATGCAAATATTTTAACAAACTTGGTAAGACTCCTTTATTATCAAGAGATTCTATATCAGATGTCAAAGTTGATAATGAGGCTAATAATCAAGTTATCAATTATTATATCAAGCATAAGGATGAATTTCATTCTTCTCATCAATAGCCTACAACCATGAAAGAATTTGATGAAGATAGTTCCTAAGGAGTTCTAAACATAGAGAATGAGGCTAAGGTAGATTTGGTTATGCTTCAAGGACTACCAAGAGCTTCATCTGATGTTGAGATACATTTAGAGGCATTAAGACATAAAGGAAATAAATTTGATACTCCAAAACATCAAGAACATTTTGTCTAAGAAGGTGGAAAGGTTGAAACAGTTGTCATACACTCTAACCTAAATTTTTTTGGAGAGAATCCAATGGATATGATAGAGATCATAGTAATTTTATCCCCAATAAAGGCTATTAAATATCAAGAAGAGAATTGATGAAGGCTAAAATATCTCACTTGTAGGCATGAGCAGGCATAGAGTTGGAAAGCTTCTTGATAATACACATATGCAAGTGATTGGTGATGAGTATTATTGTCATGATAGGCTACCTTCATGGAGTGACAAAAATGTAATAGGGGCTATCTTTGACCTTGGTTGAGGTATGATCAGAAGTTTCACCTCAAGAGTGAGGTTTTCTAAATAGTAGAATATGTTTGTGTCTTTGTTTCAGTTATATTTTGATTCATAAGTGTTTTAGTTAAACACATGTGTGTTTATTTTGGGTGTGTCTTATTTTGTGTGTATTTAACTTGTTTTTGGTGTGTTTTAAAATTAAAATTATGTTTCAAACCTATGCATAGGTGACATCATGTCTCAATGGACAAGATTAGGCTACTGGTCATAGCATAGCAAGCATACTGCCCTTGGGTAATCATAAAAAATGTTGACCATTTTGACCACAAGTCAAAATGGTTCAACCCATTATAGTAAAATACTGATATATGGGTCTATTATAATGTAATATGGTTTTTTACATTTAAATTTATGTCATTTAATGTCATTTTATCCTCGATCATGGTCTAATTAGTCTTTGTGTCATTTGATGTCAGCTAGGGGCCATTTTAGAGAATTAAATGTAAGTGGTATAGTTTTACAGGTAATAAATGTGTTATAAAATCCTCCTAAACATATAATATGTTATTACCTATCATACATACCATTTTATAACTGAAAACTTGTAGGTGATAATTGAAAATCAAAAAAGTAAGTGGAAAAGAAGGAGATTTAAAGGTTGTATGTCTTATGAGAGAGAGTGGTACATGATTTAAAATTATGGGATGTATATTAAACTAATTAAAGATCATTTTAATTATTTAAATTCTTTTTAATTTCTAAAAAAGGTCTCAAAAAAATTATGTTCCTTCATTGCCCTTCTAGATATACAAAACTAGTCAACATGTTTCTCCTTAGTACAATCAATGGAAAAAGTTCCAAGTCAAATGCATTTCGTGGGTCATAGTAAACATATTTATGTTTAATTTAATGTTTTTATTTTCATTAATTTTGTATTATACTTTATGAACTATATTTAACAAGATGACTATGTTTTTCAGCTTCTTGTTTCCCACACCCTACATGCTTTAATCCTGTTTAACAAAGTAAGTACAAAAAAGCCAATGAAATTGTTTTTATATGAAATTAAATATATCATCCAATGTTTAAATTTTTTTTTTCATGTTTTCAAATCATTTCATGGGATAACCAATTCAGATTGCATAAAGGTGTTGCTAGTGAGGTTAGTGTCAATTTTCACCACTTGTAAACGGTTTGGTTCTCTAAAAGGATATACAATTAATATGATATTATATTATTCATTATTTAATTTCATAACCATCCCCTTATTTACACTTTTTTTCTTACAAGTTCATGCATTAATCAAATACACAATCACATAGGTCACATAGTCAGTCTTCTACTTATTCCCATCTGTAGTCATGGTGTCTTAAGGTTTTAAAATGGTTATGAGGATGTTATAAATAGTAGTATGTTGTTTAAAACCTCACTTGGATAATAATTAAACAAAATATAACTATAAAATTCCATGTAAATCAATGTGACATTCAATACCATAGACATACACACTTAGTCAGTCATGAATGTGCACCTTTAGGTGCCATGGAGAGAATGTCACATTGAAAACCAAGAAAAATTATCTTTTTAAAAGTATTTTAATGTTTTTTATTCCATTTATAGATGTTTATAGAGTATAAAAATTTTGAATTCTCATTTTTATGCACATGTTTCATTTTTATCCACATTCACTGCTTGCACATTGAAATGTCAACCTATAGGTGGTACTAATAGAGACTTGGGATTGTTTCATAGGGATGATCAATCATGTTTTTATGTCTTAATCAGGCTTGAATAATATGGGTAAGTATTGAGAATATAATATAAGGTCATAATATGTGCACAAACTACATTATAATTTCAATTCCTTATACACTATTGTGTGTGCATCTACAATCTTACACAATGGTAAGGAGTTACAAGGAGAATCTTGACATGTTTTGAAAAATCCTTAAAGTTTTTGGATGCTATAAATGACATGAAAACATGTTTGAATCAATATAATATTAGGTATAAGTGAGCATCCAATTCAATAGTTTATGATTGTATTCAGGGACAAAATCCATAAAAATATCAAAATAGAGCCCTCACAGCTTTTGGGGATACCATTTAGCAATGTTGCATGATGCCTCACTGAGTTTGAATGCATATATATTATATAATCCACATAGTATAATATTATTTAAAAAGGAAGAGGTTTTGTGACTAGAGGAGAATAGTTTTTGAGGGCTTCCAAGTTGCACTTTTATTCATTTGGATCATTTAGTGTATTATACAAGATTGGAACTTCCAAAGTACCCTTACACCATAAGATAGCAATTCAAAATATTATCACTATGAAAAGTGATTATAAGTAGTTAAAAATATCATTTGTGTTAAAATAGAATCAATGGAGGTTAAATTACTATGTTTTATCTCATATATGGACCTACAGGTGTCTTGCCCTTAGATTATTCACCTATAGCTTGACTGTAGATGTGCACTAAATTCACAAGGCAACTTGGAAGACATTAGGACTAAAATAATGAGCAATATAACATGAGAATTTTATTCAAGACTTATAAAAGCATAAAAAACCATGTGGTATAGGTTTTAAGGAATATTCTCTCCCAAGGACCTACATTTATCTCCAAAACATTTAATTTTAGTTGATTGTGACGTAGTAGTGAGATAAGAAGTTGTGTTCTTGAAGTTGGCATAGACTAGACATGAAGAGAATGAATATAAATGGATGTTAAATGGTTATTAAAACTTTAATAATGTCTTTTAACACTAACATAATGCCTAAATCATGTAAATTCTCTTATAGGTTCCTTTTCTAAGTAAGAAACATAGTCAATACTTAGGCCTAGTGGAATAAGGACATGGTTTGAGGGTGTACACATGGATGATAAGAAATGTGTGAGAATGTAAAACACATAAAAAATTATTTTATATATATAAAATAAATATTATAACATAGAGATAATGCAGATGAGGGACTCACATAGTGCAACCTATAATCATATGTCAAGACCCTACACTCAATAAGCTTCTCTATGAGTATGTCTTGGTTTTTAATACATTTGGAGGGTCTATCCATGTGATGAATTCATAAAAAATATATAGATCACATAAATCACTTGGATAATCCCACCATATCATTCTCTTATCTATGTAAATAGGGTAAGTACCCTCTATTTTGTATCATATAGAGGGTACTCCCTTATGATGCAAACCTATAGGCATTGAAGAAAGGGGATAAAAAGATGAGATAAAGGTTGGTGAAAATTTTCAAGGAGGTTTTGAGAGTTGTGTCACATATATATCAACATGAAGAACCATTTATATGTGACTATAACATTCCATAATGTTCTAGACCTTTAAGGATATAGATAAGCCTATCAACCCTGATTTAGGCCTAAAGCCCAAGTGAGGGGTCAATTCCATCTCTAGTGTTAGATTAAAATTATAATTATTTTGAGAAAGTTTGTATGGAGACATAACATATGTCCAAATTATAAATATGCAAATTAAACCACATAAAATCCAATTTTAGCTTAAGACCACATTAGGCTTGTACAAAATGAAGAACAAAGCTCGATAAGGCAATTTGGAGAGCTCATATCTACATGGATAATTTGTATGAAGAATCAAGAGATCATGATAAGTTGAATATGGTCCTATTCAATTACTTTATAATATTGGTTCTTGAGTTCAACATCAAAACTCTATGAACAACCCCTAAATGGAAAAATAGCCTAAAACCCTCCAAAACCTTGGATAATGACCCAATTGGGAAAATAAGGAAGGAGATGCATTTAATGGACTATAATTTCTTGGGTGATGATTTGAGTTTGTAGATAACTCTCTATGGCTCCTCCCTTTCAACTTGAGTGCTACCCTACTTGTACAAACAAACATGACAATGGATTTATTTGAATTTTTTTGGTGTTTTATATTTTCTAAGGAGATTCAAAGGATGAAAGTCATATTGGAAGAAGTATTGGGTATTTAAATAACCCATCATGTCCATTTATTATAGTAAAAAATCTCCTAAGTGCCTTCACTTCAGCTAGTCAAAACCACCATAGTTAACAAGCTAGTGAGAGAGTGAAATTTCTAAGTGGGATGCCTTTTAACATCTACCTAGTGAATATAAGTCTATGGTAGGTATTTAAAATTTTATTTAACTACTATATATGTATTTTCATGGAAAAATGAATCCAAATTTTAGGTGAAGTGTGAGGCATGAGTGAAAGAGGAGTTATTTGGACTGCAAGCAGTGATAACTCACATGAAGAAGAACTCTGATGATTAGGGATGAAACCAATGCATGGTGGATCATGTGTAAAACCATTCCCATTTATTAAAATAATAAATTATATCCCTATTTAGTTGTGGGATGTTCCAAAATATCCAAATGATGAAGGTAGTTTTCTAAGCAAGCAATGAGGAATTATACATATCATTTTAGGAGTTTCATGTATTTGAGGGCCATTTATCCTATCATATATTGCATGGTATATTTACTAATTCATTATCTTACATGTTTCACTCCTACTATAAATTTTATAAGTGTTATTATGACTCTTGGACTTCATTCTCTTCTCCTCTTTCTCTAATTCTATAAGTAGAATCCATTTTGGCTCTTGGAAATAAATACCACATCATGTATGGTGAATCCATACTATAATGACAATGTATTTTGGATTTAAAAATTAAATATAAGTCTTTTTTTGAGTTAATGAACATTTTTATAAGTATGTAAGTGATGTATGGTGAAGTTAGTAATAATCTTCTTCCCTTGATTTCCTTATCCTTTCATGTTTATACAAGAATTATAATTCTAATAGTTTATATAGAGTGTAATCAAGTGTGTTAGCATTATTTAAAGTGTATAAATATTAGTATAGTGTGAAATATTAAATTTGTTTCATTTAACTTGTGTTCCTTCATGCATATCACCTCTATATTGAAACACTGATGTTAGAACCTTCTAGGACTTAGATGTTAGTTCGTATGCCTTGTCTCTTAGTGAAAGAAGTATGATGTTAATGTGAAAATAATATTTGTGTATCACCCAATTATAATAGTTAAATTTCATGTAAATTATAACTCTTTTCCCCATAAGTGACTAGTTAGTTAGGTGATAAGCATTTCAAGATATATTAAGGGAACTAGCCCTTAAATCTAGAGGTTTACTTCTACCTATAGGTACATCCACCTGCCTAGAAGTATTCCCATGTTGCCAAAATATAGAATAGGATTGAACACCCTCTTCTAGGGTGAGATATTTGGTGAAAAAATTCTTAATATTAGTTTTCAAGGGTGGATTTATTATTACATCATTCTTCCCCTTAAGGATACTGGATAACAAAGGTTATCTATTCTTAGATGAAGCACCTATTTATTTGACAATTTGGAAAATAAATTATATCTTTGAAGAATTAAGGAGTTATTTAGTTTCATTAAATTCCTTTTTTGTGTCCCCTACTCTTGGATCAGTAGGGGTAGTCTCTTGAGGAGAAACACCTTATTGCTTACTGCTTATGATATAGTCTTTCTCTTAGGCAATTTTTACATTAATTAGTTGTTTCCTATCCTCAACTGAAGGAATTCCTCAATCATAGTATTTAATCATCATGGATCATAATAATTCAAAGTCATGATTAGGTAATTCATATGACTATGTCATGTCAACATCAAAAATAATTTCATAATTTGGGACACATACCTTTTTGACTGCACTCCAAAATTGATCAATGCTAGTAGTACTCAAAAAATATATGGAATAAAACATTTTAATATGGGATATTTTATAATCAAACATCAAAATATCATCATCTTCAAATGTAGACTTGAGTTTGTCTACATCTTCATCAATTTATTCAATAGTTTCACATGGAGGATGGGGGAGGAAACATGTATCAAACCTATCAATGTCAAGATCACAACTTATAACATTAACCTTAAAATTCAATAGATCTATGATTTCCTTCCTTGATACTCTATTCTAATTTATGTCATTTATTTCATCTCAATAAGGCCTCTTCCCCCTATCATTATCTCTATTAGGGAAAGAGGGTCTCCCTTATGATTGATTATTTATTTTGATCTCTCCTGACTAGAAGATCCATGAATAATCCCCTTGTCAACTCTAGCCAACCTATATGACATCTCCTTAACAATGGAGGGAAATGTTTTCATGGTTTCATTAAGGTTAGTTGTCTTAGTGGACTGAGTCTTTTCAAGATTGACTAGCTTTACATCAGCCCACTTATTGAGAGGTTTTCCAATAACCTTTATATTTTTTTTCAATTTAGATGTCCATGTTGAATTCCAACCTCAAGTTTTTAGGAGCCTTATCCCTCAATTAATATGAAACCTTCTTTCTTTTTTTAAATAAAAAGGGGTAAAAACTTTATTAAAATTTAAAATAGTAGATTACGAAATCACCCAAACAACCCAAAGACAAGAAAAAAATAACAACAACCTCACACCTCAACTCCCCCAACATCTCTAGCAAGAATGGGTTCCACTTCTTGACATAAATTGCCAGGCAGCTGCTCCCATTCATCTGCCTTATGTCCATCTCCCTCTTTTGATGCACATTTAGCCAAACAATCAGCTGCCCTATTCCACTCCCATGGAATGTGGGCATATGATATAAATTCCATGAAGGAACTCACTTGTAAAATATACTGCACTATCGTGGCCAGTTGCTAGCTCACATTTGAGATTTTCCTCTCCAAGATCAAGTTAATCGAGAATCAGCTTCATAGATCACCCTCCTCCACCCTAAAGCATAAGCTCTCCTCAAACCATAAAGGATAGACAAACCTTCCATCTAATTAATCATCTGCACTCCCTGAGATGCTAAAAAAATAAAAACCACAGATCTCAAAAAATCCCTAGCAATCCCACCAATCCCAACCGCCCCCAGATTGCCCCTAGATGAACCATCCGTATTAATTTTCAAAATCCCAATAGGTGGAGGTGTCCACTTACCCAACTATTGAACTTTCTACTACCCCTATATACCTCTTCTGACACATGCTGAGATCAGAGATAACTCCCTTATGCCAAATCATTCCAACACCTTCCCATCCCCTTTCTTCAATGGCAACATAACCTCACTCTTTGCTTCAATAGATTCCTGGATCATTTCTTTAATTCCACTCCATACCTATTGAGTCACCATTTTTTCCTCCCTAAAAATCTTACAGTTCCTTTCCAACCAAACTTGCCAGAGCAGGAAAATAGGGCCAGTGCACCACACATCCTACAAGAAGGAAGTCAAAGAAGGGGGACAACCCACTCTTGACCAGAAATCTGCCAAAGAGATAACATGAATGCACCACCACCTCCATGATTCCTACCAAAAGTGATATAATTCAAGAGTGAAGGGACAACGAAAGAAAATGTGAGAGGAGTCTTCCTCCTCTCTATTGTAGAGAACACACCTTGAAGGGCCAACAAATCCTTGCTTCCAAATATTGTCCCATGTAAGGCATCTATTCCACACTAAAGTCCAAGTAAAATAGTTACACTTCGGCCATGAGAAACCATTCCAAAATTTTTTCCACCATTGAACTTCCCCTCTATCTTCATACTACTGAGAGATCAGCCCCTGATAACCATAGGATACAGTATACTTCCCCTTGGGGTTAGGGGACCAAGCTAACACATTGTTGTCCACAAGTGCATTGTAGCTATGACAGGACATAATATTATGTAGGTCCGTGCACTCTACTTCCAAACCAAGAATTAACCACTCTTCTTGGGACTTGTATGAAACCTTCTTTTCAAAGGCATTACAATATTTAATTAGATAAGTAGTATCACTTGGCCTAATATTATTAGGTATCCTCATCATAGTCTTATTAAACCTTATATTAAAATCATACACACAGACATTAGAGTTCTTATTTATGATTTGAAATTATATAATAAGGAACCTAGGATCAATCCTATCAACATACTATATTTAAAAACATTCTTAATTTCTTCCCATGAATCTATGCATCCACAGGGAAGGGAATTGAACCATTCATGTGCATCTTCATCGAACATGTGCATAAAAGGTTTAATATAAACACATTCATGCTCAACCTCATAATATTAAATGATAATGTTAAAATACCTCAAATGTTTCTCACCAGTCATTGCCTTATTCCCTTGAAACTTAGGTAAGAAGTTCCTTAATTCATTTGAAACTTCATTGGGGTAACCCTCCATTTCATCAAAATTAATTTGTCTAAAGTTAAGAATCTTGAATACAATACATCCATTCTCATCCTAATATTTATGCCTCATGAATAGTTTAATGGTGGGTTCAAGGTCATATGGTAAAGGGTTGTGAGGGCATGAGTTAGGTGGACTTAAGGGATCAAACCTAAGAGGAGATTCAGCTTGTTGAGAAGGTGGTGGGTAGTAAATACGAATATAAGATTTTAATTTATTAGAGATCTATGATAATCTTCAATTAAAGGAAGTTAAAAAAAAATAAGTTTAGGTGTACCATAATTTTGATAATCCAAACACTCCTTTATTTTATAACTTTGTCCTTAAATTGGCCTCCAAAATTGTCTCCTTCTATGATGAACACTTAACTCAGAGACAAGCTACTTTTATGAGTCACCTTTAAAGGATGATCTCAATCTTTCCAATTTTTCAAATATAAGAACACTCAAATTTTAATATATTTGAAATGAGAACTGATCTTTTGAAAACCAAATGAAATGTTGGAGTCACCACTAGAATAAAACTTATTGAAAAAAATATATCATGATCAGGAAGTGATGTAATTTGAAACTATACTTTTTTTATGAGATATAAGAACAAAGATACTAAAAAAATATGATTCATGTTTAAAAGGGAAAATAAATTTAAAACATGAACAAATAACAAGTTCTTTGCAAGAAATAAGTAGAGATTAATTGATCAAACCTTTAAATATAAATAACTTTAGAACCTAAACTAATAACAACTCTTTACAAAAGTCGCTGACAATAGAGGTTATAAAGATCTTATTTAGTCCCCATTAATGATGCCACTATATTGTTATACAATTGATGAACCAAAATAGCAAAACACACTCAAATAACCTTAGATAGATAACTTTTAGAACATGAACTAATAATAGCTCTCTATAAGAGTCCCTAACAACACAAGTGCCAAGGGTATTATCCCTGACAATAGTGCCACTATATTGTTGCACAGGTGATGGCAAAAATATAAAATAATTATCAAATAACCTCAAAAAAAGAACTTTTATAACTTGAGTTAATAATATCTCTCTACAAGAGTCCTTATCAACATAAGTGCCAAGGGTCTTATCCCTAGTAATGATGTTACAATAATGTTGGTTCCTAGTTGTAAACCTCTTACATTCAACCTTGAACACTTTGAGAAGATGGAAAATGTACATGATAAACCCAAATTATTTATTTATATTATGGGAAGGTTTTATCATCAAGATGGAATAAACATAGATAATGATTAGAGGACACTAATATCGGGAATGATTAGTTCCTTTCTACTTTTGGCTCTACCTAAACCAAGGTGATAGGACCTACTAGGTACCTTTATCATATGGAGGGTTACTAAATTTAAATATCCAAGGAGATTATTGGCACAAAAACATATCTAACTAGACCATAACCAAACTTACATAGTCCACTTAGGAAGAGTTGACACACAAACTAGGCAAATGCTTCTAGGTTAGACACAAACTTCTAAAGACACATGTGGATTTGATTTCAACCTTAATTTATAAATAAAATTTTGACAACTAGGATCCAAATGCAATATTACAATGTTGGGATTTAAATATCAATTATAGACACATTTTAGATATACACCATTCATGCATATGCAGGCAAATAACACTTAGATACTCAACTAGGTGTATTATTTGTAGGGGTAGGGTAGGTATGATGAGTTAGGTATATTAAATAATGGTGCGGTGTATTTCAAATAGTAAGAATTCACTCAAAATTCATGATATAATTAATTCAAAGATGAAAAATACCAATAAAAAAGATAACTAAATTATCAAGAATGGTTTGCATTCATTTCTTCCAATCTAATGCAAACATTCAAACTATCCTTAAAACCTTAAAGTATACAATGAAATAAGATATTAGAGTACTTTATCTTGTTATATCCATAAGTCCAAGGTGTCCTTAAAATACTATCAACAACACATTTCAAAATCATAATGCAGAAAGGCGTTTATAACCTATGTTTATGCCCAGAATGACTACCATTAATAAGCATAAAATTAGATACCCAATCAATAGAGTATGAAAAATAGATTAATTCATTTAATTGATAATATGTAGTATAAATCACATATATTTTAAATTAACTTGAAAATAAATGTTACATACATCATGCTTAGAATGTTAACATGGGGAAAATCATGGTGGATTTTCTCTGAAATAAGGGATACATACACGAAATGATCTCAAAAATTTCTAATGACTATACAATTAAAATCACTTAGAAAGAGAGATAAAACACACAAATAATAAGGACCTTTAAATAAGCCAACACCAACCTGATAACAATCTTTACCAAGAGGTGATTGTTGTATGTTAAAAACCCTAAAACCTAAGAAATCCAATAACAACCTTGTAAAGAGGACATACCCTCTTTAATTATACAACTCTCTCACCCATAATATTCCTATAAGGTGATCCAACTATATTATTGATTTTTTATCATGCTTCGAAGATCATAATCTTACAAGGGAATGATTATTGTGATTGTTTTTTTGTGTAATGATGAAGTTTGATAATAAACCCTTGATCTCCTTAGCTATAAATTCATTGAACTTGATCTTGAGGGAGAACATTCCCTTGGGAGAAAAAAAAACTCTTGTCTTCATTTGTAACTACTTTGCCATGCTCTCCTACTAATCATTTTCCCAATTGGAAGCTTATGAATGATGGTTGTCCTATTTCTTGTGCAAGAAAAAAAATGCCTTAAGCTTTGCCATTATTGTATTAGATTACTCTAGCTATGATAGAGGTAGTGTGGAATCCATGGACATTTGATAAATATGCTTACAATGGCCTATTTTGACTTCAAAACCCCTATAACCACCTTCTTCATCCACACATATCTTCATCATTAGCCAAATATTTGGAAATAATACTTAGCTTGTTGTTTTACCTTTTTGCCTTTTGAGGTCAATACCAAATTTTACTTTTTTAATTTTTACCACCAAACCTAATAATTATCTATGTATTTTTCACTTTATTTGTCGTTATGTGGGATTTTCCCTCCTCTTTGTAATTTTGCACCTTTTTGGCTTGGCAAGATTTTGGGCTCAATTTGTAATTTTACAGACTGATAGGAATCTATAAGTTTGTTGTATGTTTTAAAATTTTAAAATGAAAAGGTTTAATGAAATTTTTACTTTCACTAAGAATCCCTATATGTTTTGAAAACCTACATTGAATTTTCATTCTTTGACTTGTGGGTTTTAGATTTTTATTTGAAAAATCCAGTTTGCAATTAAAAAGTTGATATTTCCTTGAAATCTTCCATAGTCCTCCATTGAGACTTTCCAAGGCTAATCCATCCTAGTTTAATCCTTGAGAGTGTTCTTTCTTTGTTTGAAATCAATCACAAATTATTCTTTGGGTGTGTCAATAACCTCAAACTCATTAGGACTATAGTAATCCTCTTCCAAAACATTCTTTGACTCATAATTTTATTCAAAAATACTTTCATCAATATGCTTCAGTTGTTCTAAACATAGGATTTTGGATCTCATGGCACTATTGTAGTTGAAATTGGTGTAGAGAGATGAGACCACACAAAATATTTCTTTAGTTGAGCAGTTTTAGTAGATTCTTCCTTTAACAATGAAATTGAAACATTTGTGATCATAGAGATGTTTTGGGAATGCCATAGATTTTCCTATAGAGGATTGCTTTTCAAGTTATGAACTAAAACAAGAAGATTATCCTTAAAGTGAGTAAACTGATCTCCATATACTCTATGCATTATTCTTAAAATAATACCCCATTTGGTTTCTCAATCGGTTCTATCATGTCTTTGTCTTCACAATATCCTATTACCATGTAGAAATCACATCACTTCTCCACCTAGCCTCCTTATATTCCATAATATAATAATTTCTAATGCATGAGATTAAAGCCATATTTTGATGAGTAGAATATCTACATCTAACCATTAAATGAGCTAGACAAATATTATTAAGGACATAATTTTATTTTATGTCATGTGATGGATAAGGATAACAACACCAAATGCTCCTCTCCGAATTTGTCCCCATCATCTCATATTTAAACATTACATAATCCTTTTAATTCCTCATAAAAAATAACTATGTTTGTTTCATCTTGTTAATAAGCACTCAAATAACCTAATTTTCATGGTATTCATGAATAAAGTTAACCTATAACTAAATATAGGTGTTACTAGTTGATTATACTAAAATTTCATTGAAATTTTTAGAGGTATCTATAATAGTATAAAAAATACTCGAGTTGGGTTACCACTTAGCCTTCATATGGCTTATGCTTCCCTTT
>JARHVA010010046.1:0-180000 GCA_037957365.1 Torreya grandis
GCACATTTTTATATGAGTTGTTCATGCTCAAAATTCAAGGAATCTAGATCTATCTTCAACTGGTCATACTCAACTTCATTTGACCTAAACCTTGTGTTGACACCTTCTAACTGACCCTTGAGATCTTTAATAGTTTTGTTTTGATGCTTCAAGTCTTCAAGGGAATTTATGAGCTCAATTTCAAGGTCTACTTTAGCTTTTCCTTCTTCACTATAATTGTAAATTTTTTCATCATACATGTTGTCTTCTTCCTTTTGAACACAATAAATATTGTGCTTCTTAGTATCACCTTCAAGCTATTAGACTTATCTAAAAGGACCAAGATCTGATATCAATATTTGGAAGCATAATGAATGAGAGGGGGGTGAATTAGTCTTCAAAATTTTATAATTTTACTTTATCATTTAAGAAATATTAAAGTAATATAGTGAACTATAAACACATTAAGAACTATGGGACAAGAGCATAGCACATAAAACACTTATTTTAGTGGTAAACGCTCAAGGGGAATAAAATCCATTAATATATATATATATAAATTGAATATATTACTATAATAAAAACATATATATATATATGTGTGTGTGTGTGTGTGTGTGTGTGTGTGTGTGTGTGTGTGTGTGTGTGTGTGTGTGTGTGTGTGTGTGTGTGTGTGTGTGACTAATATCTCATTAACTCATCCATCAGTTCCCCTATGCCATTATCAACTTTACTTGATTGACCAAGTAGGTCTACTAGGCTATTTAGGCCTACTATCCTAATTGATTACATTTTATGGCTCTAAAATCCTACATGAAACTTTGAAAACCTATGAATAAATGTTTTTTAGTTTTAAATAAATGCCTTACACCATTAAATAGGTCCCCTTGAGCAATAAACACATACAACCTTGCCAAGCTAGGTGACTAGGTCACTTTATCCTTCATTCCTAAAGACTAGCTGATTATAAGAGACCCACAAAGGAATTTATAAGCATTTTTTTTATCATATGATAAATTAATAAGATATAAAAAGTGTAAATATTCACTCTCTAATGATTGACATCTTCTTAAACACTACCTTTTACCTCTCATTCTACACTATTCCTATAAAAAACCATATTTTATGATAGGTTTATACACCATTTTTACAACAAAGTGCCATATACATGAGCCTATCCAAGTGTAATAAACAATATAGGTGGTAGTTAGGTGATTTCAATCTATTTTTATGCCTTTTTATTTCAATTCTTCTTAATTAGGTCTATAGTAGGGTTTAGCAAGGGTTTAAGAGTGCTCAGGACTCTTAATGATTATTCATAAAGTTTAGGCATTTAATTTATAAACCAATGCCACAAAAAAATAGTATACTAGGACTTATACCTATCCAAAAGTACCCATCCTCCCATGAAAAATATCCATACCATGGTGAGCATGTGAAGTCACCTCTCAGGGAGGAAACAAGATTTTAAAGCAGTGTTTTATGCCTTAAGGCCTAAATGACTATTCATATCACCTCTTATATAGCTTAAATTTGACATAAATTGTTCAAAAAACATAATTATGATGTTTATGAAGATTGGAGGTGCACTCATTACCCCATGTTACCTTTTATTGCCCCATTTATTGATGGCACTATTTAATCAAGACAACATACAAGTACATGTATATTCATGGTTCTTATAATTATGATCTCATTGTGAGTTTAAAATATATTAATCATTGTATATGACATAAATGAACTCTATGAATTCCTTTAGAGTCATTTTGTTGGCTTGAATGAGCCATTCATATTCTATAAAATATGCATACAATACCTTATTTGAACATCCAAACCTATCTACCTATAGAAATAGTCATAAATACCCCTATCCATGGTTATTTAAAGGTTTTTTTTAGGAATTTTAGGAACTCATATTCCTTTTATAACTCATTATATATGAAAATGCTAATCATTTCCTTGATTACAGGTTCAAATTAGCCTTCTTAGGCTTAACTCATACAACATGACATTTGTACTTTCCAACCAACAAGTTATGGTGATGCTCAAGAGAGTTATGATGACTATCAACACCATTTATTGGCTAAAATACTTAATTATAATGAACTTTTAGGCATATTTCCTCCATTAGGTATCTTTTAGGGTTTTGCAAGGGTTTTAAGGGCCTAAAAACCTTAGCAATGATTTATAGAGTATAATCCCATAAATCAAAAAATATTTACATGAATTTCAAGTATGTTTACCCTTTCAAATACCTTTAATATCTTGAATTCCCATGCATAATGTACATCAAGATATGTACATAGTGAATAGGTGATTCAATTAGTTGTCTAGACTGTGCAAGTAGAAATAAGGTTTTAAGAGCCAAAAAGACAAGTTTGTCACATTATCTTCACTCCAAAACTTCCATCAAGATATTAAATTACTCTCCACACCATTATAATTATCATTAATTTGAAATAACACATGGATCAGTTTAAAATGGTGGTAAGATTATTTAGGGGTTTAAGGCCTATATGCATATGCTATCCCTCAAGGGAATATTGGCATTAAATAATCTATATCATCAATATAAATTTTTTTTATTAAGACTAAGTAACACCTTAATTTATCTCAAAGACCTTCACATGAGGTTAAAACCATATGTCATACCCATAGACCTCCAAAAACTCCTCCTAGCTCCATTACTGACTGTCAATACATTGAGGTATGTCTATGATAAAATAATAGATGTTTCCAATACTAATGTGACCTTTATTATAGAATATTAATCTCAAAATATTCATGAATACCATTTTTAATAAATTTGAGATATTAACTCCAACTATAGGTTCTTCAAAATCATAAACTCCTCAATACTAGCTTTACATGCTAATTATGTGCAAGTTGCCTTAGATTTCTATAAATGTAGGACATTATCTGATTATTTCATGTTTATAATAATGTTTAATATTTTTTATGGGTTTTAAAATTATATATTAATCATCTTCAAATTAACTCCATTCCCTTAGCATACCAACAATCCTCTTTCTCTTCTATTACAAATGAGAGCTCTTTAAAATATAATAGATTATAGTTTAGTTTTGACTCTATTCCATGTGTTAATACCATTTAAAATTATAATAAGGATTTAAATACTAATTTTAATATTTTTTAGGTTTTAGATAGGCTTAAACTATATCTTGTATATTCATGCCAACACTCATCATTCTTACTTTACTCATCATGCCCAAAATTGCACCTATGGGTGCCCTTGGCAAGGTTGATAGTTGTGTTTATGTTATAAAGAACATTATATAGTAATTTAAATGGTTTAAATTTTCTTGTGATATTTTATTATGTAAAAACACTTCATAATGTTCATACACTATAAGTCCACCTTCTATTTGTGGTCAAAACTATGTTTTGTTCCACCATTAGGTTAGATATAGGTGCTCACTGCGTATCTCATTTGGTTTAGGGACTTACTAAAAAGTAATTAAACTTTTTCAAATATTTCATTCCTAATAAAATTTTAAATATACAAACTCTATCTCCTCATTATTTGGAATAATCCTTAGAGAGGCAACCTAACTATATCTTGGCATAATTGTAGATGCTGGCTCATTATGTTTTGTATAGACTGATATATATTTAGACCTTGAGGAGGTCAAGGATATAAATTATGAACATATAAACATATAATTAATTCATTATAATGGTCTTAATAATCTTCATAACCTCAATTTAATCTTTACTTACCTTGAAAGTCTTCAATCATTGCTCTATCCACTTCTTGGGCTTATGACTGACTGTGCTTGTAGATATAACTGTAGGCCTCTCTATCTTAGGATATTGACTTTAGATAAACCTAATGATATTATTTATAAGATATTAGATCAAATATAGTGTCAATCAGAGGTAATTCAATGATTCATTCAATTCAATATCTTCATTAAGGTCTAAAGGTTAGGTCATATTGTACTTGGTTCATCCTTTTAACATGGATGTAGGTGGTCATTAGACACATTTGTATAGACTATTGAAAAGAGACATTGATAAAGTCATAAGAAATAATTGGTGATGAACCTATTCCATTCATTTAAAATAATTAAGAGAGATAATTCAACATCCTTTTATTGAGATATTCATACCTTCTAGTCTCCTCAAAACTCCACTTTTTTGAATCATATCTTAAATGAATTTGCCTTGGCTATAAGTGAACATTATTCCCTATTTAGTAGTGTATAGGGTATAATAATAATATATTCATGACCATAATGGTTTATATCATTATTTAATCTTAAAAATAGTGGATCCACGAGGTGAATGTGAATGGATAGCAGTGATATGTTGATAATAGGCAATATGAGAGGATGAAGATGGAATGATAAGCTAAAATAGCAGTGAATGGTAGTAATAAGGCTATGAAATGAGATGAAACATGATGGAGAGAAATAAATCCTAAATATAATAACTATCCAATCATGAAGGATCTTAATAAATCATAGGAATATTCCTTAACTAGATACATCATTTTCAAGGTCCTTGAACAAGCATACACTATTAAAAGTGAAACCTAGGAATCATCAAAATACATTAACAATGCTAAGTTTCCTTAACATTTGATAAACTAGGATTGTGAGGATCATTGAGGGTGATTAAGGGTAAATAATCCATGAGACCTTGAGGAACATTTGAGACACTTACATGAAGGATTCTTGCCATTGATGAAACATTGAAAACCAAGTTTTAAAGATTCTTGATATCCTTGGATCCCTCATGAACTATACAACCTTCCTCTACTTGCTTGTAGGCTAAATATTAGAATTTGATGTCTTATTAAACTACATTTACTCACACATTTAGATCAACATATTGGGGAAGACATGAAAGGTATCTTCAATAATTGAAGAACCAAGATCAATCAATAGTTTTGTTATAATAATTAGACATTTCACAAAACCATACTACTCTTTTTGCCTTGTACAGATGAAAATAGTGAATTTAACCCTTAAGTTCTTATTAGTTATTCATAAATATAGGAATATAAAAATACAAACCAATATTCATTATTGGAAGGTCATGAGTTATAGTTTCTCTAGTCAAGATCTAAGATCCACTTTCTCTCTCTACCATATAAACTAAGCATAAACTTGAGGTGATCTTGCTCTCTGCCAATGAATAAGCTATGGAAAACACATTGGTTTTTATCTCCTAAAGCCTTAAAATCTTCCAATATCTTCACCATGTGTCTAAAACAAGCTCCTCTTGCATCTCCAAAATTCTTCTTAAGGAGATCCATATAATATGGATACATACCATCTAAAAACACTATCCAAACATAAAAATTCTCCTTCCTTTCCTCTTTTTTAGATTTAAAAAATATTTTTAGGGAAACATGAATAAATATAGGGGTCAAAATAATATTTAAATAAATTATTACACCAAGTAGAGAAAAAAGGATAGCTCTTTCCACATGTGGGAGCTCTTTTGGTTGCCAAATAACCTTATAATCTCATTGAAAATATATTTTCAAAGCATAAAATGATTGACTAAAGTAATGTTATGGAAATTATGGGTTTTTAAAATATATTATTGGTGCTTTAACTCCTTATGAGTTCAAAATTTTCCATTTAAATACCAAAACCTTCACTTTTAGACCACACACACATAATTTTATAAAGAATATTGCTAATAAATATCGCACGAGTACCTTAAAACCTTCTTCAAATTTATTCATGAGGCTTTTATGTATTTTCATCACCCATTTTTATTGAATCCCATCATGATTAAATATATTGGATACATCAAAGAAACTCAAAGTGAGTCATTAGCTACCATCTTCAACCATCTTAGCTCAGTGACTCTAGATCATAAGACCACTTCAATTAATCATTAAAGACATCACAAGATATTGAAACATAATTATGAAAATTTAAATTAATTTACTTAACACTAAGGCATACTCCATTCACTTCATGATTAATAAACATTATGATGGTCAAGCACATCACCTAAGGATCAAGGACATGTAAGACATATGGTGATCACAAACAAAGTCAATGAACCCTTCAAGAGTGTTTGAATGATTTAAAGGAGTAAATAAGAGACATAATGAATCATGATAACATCATGTAGAAGATTAAATTGATTCCATGAAAATTTTTAAATTTTAGGGGTTGTCATTTGGCCTTGGTAGGCCAAATTACCAACATGTTTGGTGACTCATAAGGATTGACTACCCTACTAGTCAAAAGAATATAGAATTTCCTTGATAAATAATACTTGGACTACACTCTGAAACTATCAAAACTTTCCACCTTTAACATAAAACAAAAAAATAAGACATAAAATAAAAAATAATAATAACTATCAAGCATATGCAATAATACTTAGAGGAATGAAACTACTACTATGTACAAGAGGATTGGTTGTCATAATATCAATACTTGAGGAACATCCCATTTATAGGTATAGGGATATCCTCACCCTAAAATTTGATAATTGTAAAGAATTACTTTCCTTAAAAATAGTAATGACATATGGATCACTCTAAAGACTATCAAATTTAGAATGTTTACCTGGTTTGGTATGGTCTTCATCTTACATAAGTAAAATATCACCTTTTTAAATGGAATTGGATGGATATCTCTTATCAAAATATCTTTTGAATTTTTCTTGTTTGGACCACATAGTATGCATGTCATTGTCAATTTTTTCCTCTAACTCTCTCAATTCATTCATTCTTACCTCCATTGTATCATTTTCTATAAGCTCTAACTAATATACAAGTTCCAAGGCTGGCAGTTTTAATGAATTAAGTATATTTGATTATCTACCATAAAATATGAGGTAAGGAGAATGAAAAGTAGCCTTATTTTGAGTAATTATATCTACCCACAAGGTAGTCTTCAATTTGTTATGCCATCTTCTCTGATTATCCTTCATTGTTGTCCTGATGATTCTAATCAAATTCTTATTAGTGGAGTCTACTAGTCTATTACCTTGAGAAAAGTAATTTTATGAAGATTTTAGATAAATAAAATTATCAAGGGACCAATAATTTTTTTATATATTTAAATCCAAAGCATTGTCTGATATGATGGTTGCGGGACCCCAAAATGAGTCACTAGGCTATCACAGAAATCTAAAACTGAGTTCTCATTTTCTTCCTTGAGTGAAAATTCCTCCACCCACTTGGTAAAATAATTAGTGGATATAAAAAAAACTCATTTCAATAATTTTATGGAGCATGAATCATGTTAAGGAAGTCTAAGCCCCATTGCATGAAGGGCTACTCAACTTGAATAGGTTTCAAAGGCATAATAGTTAGTCTTTATTTTTTAGTGAACATTTCACTTGGAACATATTCTAACCCAATCATGTGAATATTTTAACAAATTTTAAAAAATTAACCAATTATTATGATATTTTATTTTGTAATCTTGGCTACAAAGTGGCCTCCTACAAGTCCATCAGGAAATTTTTCTAACAACTTGTCTACTTGACTAGTTTCTACACATCTCAAAAACATACCACTAATGTCCTTCTTGAAGAGTAATCCATCAATAAATATTTAAGTGATATATTAAATCTTTAAATGTCTCATATTTTCCCCATATAATCCTATAAGATACTCTCTTATTTTGAGGAATATTGATATGTCTTGTGTCTAGCTAGAAGGAGAGATAGTTGCAACTGCATCTTGACTATCTTAAACTATCAAAATCACTTATTTTTGTTATTTAAAATCTAATTAAAGGTGATAAAAAATTACCATACCTATTAATTTTTTTTAATATTAACTTATATATAATATTCCATGTATTTGGTCATCCAATCAGCCCTGTTTTCACTTAGGTCTTTATTAAGGATAAAATCTTTTACACTAGGATGAACCACCATCATAAAGATCTTGTTGTTGGAGACCATATGTCTGAATTTTTTAATCTCCTTATGATATAAATGACATTATTGTCAAAAAATGTATACTTATTCTCATATCAATCCAATGTTTGACAAAAAAAAAATCAATAGGTTGCTCTAATACTTCACTATTTTATTGCACGAGCACGGCAGAAATTATGTCATCAATGGAGAAGGCATACATGAAGAAATATTTAGTAAAATCAGGGTTAAGTAGGTTAGGAGATTAAATAATTCCTATTTAATGGCCTCAAAACTTTTCTTACCTTATTTTCTCCATGATAACTCTTGAATTTTTTTGAGCATGTCAGTTAGTGGCCTCACAAATTCTACAAATCTAGGTATGATCCTCCTAATGGAATTGATCTTTACAAAGAATATTTGAAATCCCTTCTTATGTTTATAAAAATAAAAATCAAGGATTTACTCTATTCTTTCAAGATCAATATAAATTCCACTAAGCCTTCCATCATGCACTATAAAGATACACTTTTTGGGGTTCAAAGAAACCCCAAACTATCTACACCTTCAAATACCAATATCAAATGTTTAAAATTATACTTGGGATATTTATAAAACATAGTAATAGCATTAAAATAAATGAGTACCATTTCAATTATCAGTGTTTGGAAAGCCACATCCATTTCCCTTTGGAAATAAGCCCCAACATTAGAGAGTCTAAAAGGCATTTTCATATATGCATATGTACCCCACATAGTTATGAAGGTAGTATTTTATTTAATTTACTCCACCAATATATGATTATACCTTGAATATTAATCAAGTATAGAAAACCTTTGTGAACCTAAAACTCTTTGCAAAATTTGATCCATTGAGGGAAGAGGGTAGTGATATCTCAATGACATTTATTGAGATATCTGAAATCTACACATAATATTATCTCCCCATTATTTTTCCTCATAGATAAAAGATTTTCCACCCATGTATAATGTTTTATGGGAAATATTATTTTGGATTCAATAAGCCTTGTTAGTTCTTTCCTCATAAGGATCTCAACCTTGGGGTTGATTAGTCTTTATTTCTATCTCATAGGTTTGGCATATTCTTCTAGTTATATGGTATGTTGTGACAACCTAGGATAAAACCCATTAATTTCATGATATTCCCATGAAAAAAAATCCATATACTCTTTGAATAATGCTATGAAGTCTTCTCTCTCACCATTAGCATTCAATTTTCCTAACTTGAGTAGTTTATTTTCATCTATGGAAATTTCTTCATAATGTTATTTTATAGTAGATATGCTTAACTTATATTTTATAAGTTGATAATCCTCATTAAATATTATATCCAAAGTTATAAAGACCTTAGGTAAATTATTTAACTTTAATTGTATAAGTCAGTCCTCAGAATGATGCTACAACTTATCCTAGTTCTTTGAGAAAAATTATGCCTCATATTATAGGAAAATTCCAATTTATTTATCACTATAAACTAATTTAAAACATACATAATTATTAATAAATGAGGTCCTACATACCACTTTAATTTGGGACTACTCCTTAGTGTCTTTGAGCTCATAAACTATATCATACTATGTTGCAATGGCAGCTAACATGTCTATATGTTGATTGGCTACTCTAGGAATGGAACAAATGTAAAAAGCCTAAAACTCCTCCATAAGGTCCCAAAAATAATGTTTGTGTACCTTCAAGAGTTTATTATTGGATATGCTCAAACCTCTTACCTTTTGAACTACTAATTCACCATCTCCTTTAACCTACAGAAGGTTAATACCCCTCTTCCTTACCCATTATACACCATGAATGAGAGCTTCATATTTTTAAATATTAAAGGTACAATAAAAATTAAAATATTTTAATAGAATAATAAATTTTATTGAGAGGAGAAACAATCATAACACCTTCCCCACTCCCATTCTTTGATTTAGAACCATCAAAGAATAAATTTAAAATTCCTTCATGATCCTATCCTATGTTAGTGAGACTAGGCATTATGGTACCTTCTTCATGAATATAATAAACAAAAAAACTTGATTCTTTAATTATTTTATAAGGATCATAACCATGATTATCAGTTTCCCACTCATCAATGAGTAAATATGTTATACTTTCAAGTGATTTAGTAGGTTCTTGATCATTGAAATGTTCATCCTCCTTTGAGATAGTGCAATTAACATTTTATAAGTTAGGAATATAAGGTTCTAAATGGAATTGGGATATATGTTAATAACTTATGGTAACCTTTTTCCAATACCTAGTTTTTAAAACCATGTATGACCAATCAAAAGAAAGGTATCCCCCTATTTTGGTAGTGAAGTCCATAGATAAGCATAAAGCAAAGTAGGGGAAGATTAACTACTACCACATCTTGAGAGATAATAGAATTAGGAAAAGTAACTAAAATGACCTTAAGATCCATAAAAAAACCCATGGTCCTAGTAGGAGTACCATCCAACTATAAAACTCCCTTCTCATAAGGTTGATATTGAAGTCCCAACTTATTAGATATGTATTAAGGTATGATAGAGGTGCTAGCCCCACTATTAATCATGCAATTATGTAAAATAAAATCCCCTATGACAATATAAATATATAAGGGGTGTACTAGTAACCTTTGGTGTTTTAGGTTTCAGAGGTTGACTATAATTTATAAGAATAACACCTATTTTTTATACTTATTTATCTAGAACATGAAGCTTGGAGAGCTCTTCTTGTAGTAGATCCTTTTGTTCTAGAATAAGAATGTGTCCCACATAGAAATAGAGAAAAAATCCTTATTCATATGATAAAAAATGATAAGAGGATGATTGGCTATCGTGGGCTGAAATTTAAGAGTAGAAGTGTTGCTTGAAACTTGTGTAAACTATGGTATGTAAGGACCTTTTTGATACTGCCCCTTACTATCTTTTACTTGTTGAGTTGATGGTGAGCTTTTAGGTGCATCTTTAATGGTAGTATTTTTATGTTTCTAATAAGGTAGATGATCTACCTTTTTAGGCCCAAACCATCACCAAATACCCTTTTTTTGGACCTTATATGAGCTACAAATGAGTTTTCCACATTAGACATATTCTAACCCTAATTATTTACCATTCGATCAAAAGGAGTTTTACCTTCTTAGAAATTAGCAAAGGTAGTTGCAAAAGGTGTGTTGATTCCACATTCTCCTTACTAACTTGGTACCTCAACTTAAGTGAAAGAAGGAATGTCTCCATGTGATAAATAATATTCATTGTAGTTGATTATCATGTACTAGATGAGATGGACCTTGTTGCATGAAATATTATTGACTCCCCTCACTAGTTGGATCCATTTACATATTTTTTGGTTGCTCCCATTGATTAGATAATTTACCTTCTTGAGCACAATTACTTTGAGTTGGAACCAAAGCTATGGAACTACTAGTACCATTGGGATTGTAAGCATTATATAATCTTGATAATATGTTCTTCCCTTGAACCTAATGATTGGGTTGATAAGGAGTCCTTTTATACAAATAGGATTGGTTATGGGCTTGGTAAGGTATATAAGGCATAACTTATTGCATTTCTAAAGCCACTAGCTTGTTATTTTGAGCCTTAAGTGTACCCTCTATCTTACCCGATCTATCCACCTAGTTACCAAGATTAGTTAGAGCTAGTAATGAAGCACTGGTAGGTACATGAGGGTGAATCTTTGGAAATAAAGGCATGGGTGGTATAGGAGAGAGTTTCTCTACTTGAATTAGGCAATTCTTAGCCCTTATAGCTACTTCATAGGAATCTAGCAAGGTGTTTCCTCCCATTAATTATATCATAATTACCACATCTAAATTTATATATTTCAAGTAATACAAGAATGTATAGTTATGGGTGGGTTTGATAACTATAGGGATCTCATCCTAGGTTTTATAAAATCTATAGTTGAAGTCTACCATGAACTCCTGGGAATTCCTCTTGATTTTAGTAAGTTATCCCACCAAGGAAATATGGCCAATCTTGTATTCAAAATGCATACATGAGATTTCCCTAAACTCATTCCATGTGTTAATTAATGAATGTGTTAAACCCTTGTACCATTATAGTATATTATATGTAAAGGAAGTTTCCAATAATCTCATAACCACATTCTCCTAGGTTACATTATGCACTGAATAAATATTAGCTAGATCTATAATATTCTTAATAGGAGTAATTAGATTTTCTCACATGAAATAAGGAATGATCTTCAAGGTAGTATCAATAATGTCATTAAATTTATTGAGGCTCAAGGGACTACCATCATTAAAGGCACAAAAGCTTGTCTCCGAGGAATATCCATTTGAAGTATGGGATTTGCAATAGTGTTTGTTTGGAAAATATTTATTCAAAGAAAAAGTATATCTTTTGGGAAAAATAAGATAAATATGAGGTGTAGGATTTGGATTAGAATAATAAGATTTATTTTTCTTAACTGAAATTAAAGACAACTCAAAAAATTTAGCCTCCTTGCCTTTTGAGGAAGATCTTGTAACCCCTCTTCGCATGTAACTTCTATAAATCTACCTCTTACACATTTGAATCTTGATACAATACTCAAATATGTAGATGTATGATATAAATCCTCTAAATAAGAAGTCCCACTAGGTGTGCCAAAATTGTTAGCAACCCAAGTTACACCATGTGAAGTAGATTGTCAATTTTCCTTCAAACTTGGATTAACATTGGATTGGTGTACAAGTTGTAGGTCATATATAACTAGACCAAACATCTAGTTTATGAGGATATATCCTATAATGTATCAATTTTGAATATTTTTGCTAAATATATCTTGATTTAGGGGTGAAAAGAGTTATATAGATAACTTAAATGGAAAACCTATACTAGTGATAGTGATACACTAATTCTTGAATGATCCTCTCTTAAACTTATTCTTAAGCACACTTGTGAATCAAAATGGAATATATTATCAAATAGACTATATTGGAAAAATAATAAACATGATTATTTCAAATGAAGGTTAGATAAAAGGTTTTCAACTTGAAGGTAAAGGAATTAAGGTCAATGAAAGACACTACAAATTAACTCACTCCTTAAAACAACTTCTATCTCTTAACACTTCATGTGACCTATAGAGGATGAAAATATAGAATTAGGTGAAGTAGAGTACCTAAGAAAGAAGATGAATATAATAATTATCTACAAATAAACAATCAATAAAAACAATAACAAACATGAATAAGTTTATAACAATATTTTATCATTAACTCAAGGTGCAAGTTATAATTTCAATATAGCTTTTGTATACCAACCTTAGGGATCCTAAAATAAAGTCATTAGGCCTGAATATATAGAAAAAATGATAGAATAGATAGATAATTTCATAGATGATATAATAAAAGGTCATAAACTAATTATACTTAACTCATACATTTATTCAGTCACAACTAGTTACCAATAGTCCTTAAGAAATTTCTCCATGTTTGATGCTCTTGCATGTTCTTATGCATTGAGATGAGGTAATTTACGATGTAGTTGATTTATTCAACCTTATTTTGAATAATTATATGACTTTATTTTATTTTAACATAAAATCAAGTTAAGTGAATGACCCTTCCTTGATTAAGGTTATGAAACATGCATTGATTGCCACTTTAGGATCAATGAACTCATGATGAGGATCAATTATGCATGAGTTGGAATTTAAAGATAATTTATGAATGTGATTAATATCTCAAGTATATTTTTTACATGTTATTAATATCTCATTAACTCATCTATCCTTTTTCCTATACCGTTCTTAACTTCACTTGATTGACCAAGTAGGTTTACTAGGCTAATTAGGCCTAGTAACCTAACTACTTGCATTTGATGGCTCTAAATTCCTACATGAAACTTTAAAACCATATGAATAAGTGAGTTTTAGGTATAAATAAATTCCTCACACCATTAAATATGTATCCTTGAGAAAGAGACACCTACAACCTTACCAAGCTAGATGACTAGGCCACCTTGTCCTTCATTCATGCAGACTGGCTAATTAGAAGAGACCCACAAAAGAACTTATGGGATTATTTTTTATCATATGATAACTTGAGGAGATATAAAAAGTTTCAATCTTCACTCTCCAATGATTTATATATTCTTAAACTATTTTTACCTCTCTTTTTGCACTTTTTCCTCAAAAATCCATATATTTTGATAGGTTTGTACACCATCCATACAATAAAGTTCCATGGCCATGAGCCTCTTTGAGTGTAATAAATGATATAGGTGGTAATTTTAAACATATAAAATTTTCCACCAATGGAATCATACTATAATTTGGATCAATTATTACCAACTTTTGTACATCTAGCCTAAGAATTTCTAAACGTCTCAAATTTGTCTTCATAAAATATAATATTGGATTATAAATAAATTAAATGGGATCAAATACACACAGAAATTAATTAAAATATTTCAAAATATCAAAAAACCTAAAAATAATTAATAAAATCAAATTCCTAAATTGAACTATCCATGAGAAATTAAATGAATTATCAAAAAGGAAATTCAAAAGTTAAGAAGATCAAAGGAATTAATAATTACCTTTTATGAGTTGTCCAAAATCCAAAATATCCCACCTATGCCTATTACATAATAATCATGAGTTTTGGACAAATTTTTACTCTATCAGGGTTAATTAATGAACTAAGGTAAGGTTTAAACCCATTCCAAGCTCTAACTACAACCTAACTCACCTTGGGTTGGGGTTAGTCTTAAAACCTATGTAAGAAAGGTAATAAATCTCTTGGATAATTTAAGGAAGGTAAGAAAGGTAGGTTTTATTTCATTTTAGTTATTCTTTGTCAATTATTTTTATTTACTATGATCCTCCCTTTGATCTAAGCAAGATAGTGTTATGAATGTTAGTGTGTTTGTTTTCATTGTGAAGCTAACATATCAAATAACCATCCTTATTATATTTATTTATCATAAATGGTACACCTAGTGGGACTATGAGCACCCCACATATCAAGGAGATGAATACGCAATTCATAAGCCATCAAAAGAATGCTTGAATATCATTAAAATTACAAATTTATCTTTGATTTTTCCATATTCAGGAATATTTTTCTAACTTGGATCTACATAGAGATTGGTACCAATTAGACCTAATTGGCATCAGTTTGGCCTAAACTAACCATGGTTCTACCCAATCAAGATTGATCCTATGTGGCTATCATCATTTGAAATATAGGGGAAAATGGGTTTAAATCTTAGATTTTGATTCTTTCTCTCAGTCCTTTTCATGATTTCTTGGTCTCAATAGAATTTAAACTCCTTGACTAAACTTTGAATTATAGGTTTTATCAAAATTTTAACTAACCAAGTCCTGACATAACATTTTTTATTTTGTGTCAATTTTTCCTTCAGATTCACAAGTGATTGATGATGATCTTATTCAACTAGTGTTGGTTTTTCATGATTGGCATCATCTATATTTAAGATCGACTAATGATGGTTGCCTTAAAACAATCATTATTCATTTATGACCAGCCAAGATCAATGTGTTTTATAAAATTAAAATATGGGATCTATTTTTATAAAGTTTATTTGCTCACAACCAAAAGCACTTCAAAGTTTAAGGTTACTATTTAACAATTACAGGTCATGGACATGACTAGAGCATAAATTTGATATTTTTTTTAAATAACATTTCATTTTGGGATTTTAAAAGGAGTATAGTTAAATCTTGCACATTTCAATTTGGGTACTAAAAAAAACATATTAGATATTACACATTTAAATGTTGGTGTTTAAAAGAAATTAGAATGGCTAAATCTTAGAAAACACTTGATTTTTGGTGCTTAAAATGAATGCTTAAGTCTTGAACACTTAATTTTGGTGTTTAAAAATAAACTTGGGCTAAATCTTGAATATTTGGATCTTGGGCTTAAAATGAACATATATGTTTTTTCTTAAGTTATGTTTTTCAATTATTTTAAGCTTTCTCACTTAATCTCAGGGAAAAGTAAAGAACATCATCACATTTTAATTTGGTGTCTAAAATCAAACTTCACTCATAATCACTTGCAAGTTGGTTGTTGTGTGTGTTTATTTTTTATAAAAATAATAGTGCATGTATTCTCTCCCACATACTCTATAGGGAACTCATGGGATCAAAAGTGCCTTTTTATTGCATTTAGTGCCTATACAAGGCATATAAATAAATTTTCCTAGGCTTTCTCTAAAATATGTATGGTATTGGGTGATCTAAAAGAAACCCTAAAGTCTTTCTACTAGTCTTTATTTTTCATGCATTTTAGCTTATGAAGGGGATGTCATTACCTCTCATGGGTTCTCTAGGGAAGAATTGATCTAAGGATTCATCTCTCGATAGTGTTTCAACCATTATCCATGATGGGGTATACAAAGATGGGAATGCATATTATTAGAGCTTGGGGGTTGAGTTGCTAACTTGTCCTTTAGTAATGAAATCATGAGTCAAGTCTAGTCAACTAAGGGATACCACTAAGGAGTCCATAGATGGTATCATCATGTAAATTAATAGACCCTTACATGATAATTTTATTGGTATGAAATCAATTAATGTGATGCTTCTCTTATGTTAGCCACACTTGGGATCAATCTAGATGGTTGTAACTTGTAAGTTTTAGTCAACCCCTCTTGCCACACCTTGATAGGATTTAGGATGATATACTTAGTTGTATTTATATCACTTATTTTTTTATTGCATGGTGATTGAAACTAAAATTTGTTTATTAAAACCACATCATATATGATTTTATTTGTCTACACTAATCCATTATTTGAGGAGGCATTATGCCACCTATTTGACACCTTGATTTAACTTAAAAGACTTTTTATGTTAAAAACATTGTATGTGTCACTTGATTGAAATGGTAACATTATGATTCCCAAATAAATTCAAGTTTTGAGCCTTATAAGTCTTTAAAACAAAAATTGTTACATCTTTTTAGAGCACTAAAACCATTAGGTTGCTCAAATTGTTTCAATTTACGTATCTTATGTCCAAGTTATCATTATTTAAACCAATCATTTGTGTCTTTTTGGATCTTTGTTTAACACAATCATGTTATTCAAAATTGCCTAGTGTATTTTTAAATAAATCATATGTTTTATTAAGTTGAGTCTTTGATTAACTTTTCCAAGTTTAGATCCAAACATTGATTGATTTATGTTTAGGCCTTGACATGCAGGTACTGATACATAGATCTTTCTCTTTTGGGTTACATAACTTAGGTTAATTTTTGACCCAAAATTTAAAAACTATATTGTTTGTGCCTTCATTTGTCAAAATTAGTCCATCTTCAAATTCCTTTTATTTAGTACCTTATACTGATTTGATCATGTTTATGTCTAGAATCAAGTGCCTTATTTATGCCAAAGTGTTCTAAGTTTGTTAGTTTAAAATCATCCTTTTATTTCAAGTATATTTTTTGATGCTACATTTGTCTAAAAGTCTAAGCATCAGTCTTATTTTGAGCCTAGATTTTGATTCCACATCTAGCCAAAAGTCCTAGTGACTCTTTTACCTTTCCTCATTTAGATCTTTTTGGAGCATCTTTGAACCTAGAATTTGTCATCTTGTATTTAGTTCATTTTAATTTACCTTGTTTGTGTGAGACATTTAATGTTATAAATTTAATATTATACTATTTTTACCAAATCTTTACATAGAAATTTTAGAGATATAGTTCCACCCTTGACCAAGTTAGAATAAGTTTAAATAATTTATACTTTAGACATCATTTTTATGAGTTTGTATAACTCTTATAAATTTTCATATGGATCTTTATTCATTGATATGGATATGTCTATATACTCTTATGGTGGAGTCACATAAAATCCAAGTTATGATGGAATAGACAAATAAAATTCAACTGGAGACCCTTACTAAGATGATATAGTTTGTAAGGAGGACTTGGGTGAAGACCTCTTTGATGATGATGGTGTTTGGGAGATGGATCCATATCTACCTTACAATAAACAATCAAGAGAATAAAGTGAATAACCTGCTCATAACCTAAGACAAAACCCCTATGGGGATAAGGATGATGTTATTTGGGATGAGGATTCATACCCTTCTTACAATCCTTAATTTGGGGAGAAAATAAAAAATTCTCAAGCATAGGGTGCATTGATCCATTCTTCAAGCTAGTTGTGGTATTATAATTTCCCTAATCATGTCATCCAATCCCCCACCTATATTGATAACCCTATTTTGGATTGTGTGAGCTACCAAGCTCCACCACATCTAAATAATTCCATTAACATTCCAAAACCTCATCCTTTGGCTTGTGAAATAAACCGAGCTCTATAATTCCCCAAACTTGTCATTCTAAGACCTCATATTTTATCTTGTGTGACCAACCAAACTCCATAACACCCAAAACTTGTCTTTCTAAGAACTTATCCTTTGGCTTGTGTGAGAAACTAAAATCCATGATGTATTAGCCTTATCATTCCAAGACTTGGTCCTTTAACTTGTGTGAGTAACCAAGTTCCATAATGCCCTAAATTTATCATTCTAGGACTTAGTCCTTTAGATTATGCAAGTAACCAAGCTCCATAACACCCCAAACTTATCATTCTGGGACCTCATCATTTGTCTTGTGAAAGAAACCAAGCTCCATAATGCCCCAAACTTGTCATTATAAGACTTCATCCTTTTGCTTATAAAAGTAACCAAGCTCCATAATGTTGTACCATTTTTATTCTAGGAACTCATACTTTAGATTATGAAAACAACCAAGCTCCAAAATGCCCTCTCATTATCTAACCACTAGTCATTATTCAATTATTTCCATTTATTCACCACTTTAGAAAACCCTAGCCAATTGTCTAGCCTCATCTGAGTCAATCAATACCCCAACCAAGTTAATCAATACCTCAACCAAGCTAATCATTTAAGGACCAAGCTATATTCAAAATTGGTATTTTACAACTAATCATAAACAAAGGCCAATAAAACCAACCAATCCAAAATGTTTATGTTGAATCAACCATTTATGATAAGTTAACCTATGATGAATCACCTTCCAATCCTATGCTCATTGTCAAGGAGTCTCACCCTAATGAGTCAGTCTTTGCTAAGTCACTTCTTAATGATTATAACCACCTTTGGGAAAATAATTACCTTGACCATATGCCTATTTTTTAAGAGCCTCCCATTGAAAATCTAGTCTTTCAGGAGTTGTATCTTGACCTATTTCTCACTTTTGAAGAGTCTCACTTTGAAAAATCATTATTTATGGAGTCCACCATACCATCACAGGACATTACTTATCTAATACCAAACATTCAACAAGACATCACTAAATAAACATCCAAATTAGATGAAGAATTATAATTAGAGTCAGGTTCTATTCTAGAATTGACATCAAATTTAACATTAGAAGAAGAATCAATGTCAGTATCAACATCAAATTCATAATCCTTTAAGTTAGACTTAGATTTATAATCAAAATATGTTTGTGGTTATTACAAAATGTCTTACACATGCCTTGTAGATCAATTTAAATACATTTTTGATCTTTATATGATTTTTTAGGATGAGTACTTTAGTTTTGACACAATATCTCCTAGTATCTTTTATGAGGATTATGTAGCCTCTCCCCATTCCATTATCATTTCACATACCATTACTACCAACCAACATAGCCATATTATTGGCATTCCACCTCCCACAAGTGTTGAATGGGATTGATAGAATCATAACTTGTTAAAATACATCCATGGTGACATATCAGTTGAAGAATAACAAGGAGGTCAAGACAAAATTCATGTAGAATAAGAAAACTCTCCTAGTGAAACCTTTTTGGAGGTGCTAGGGGAAAATCAAAGCTCAAACATAGCATCTTCTAGTGAAACCTTTTTAGAGGTGATAGAAGACAATCAAAGTCAAAAGTTAATGTTCCCTAGTGAAACCTTCTTGGAGGCAATATGGGAAAATCAAGATAACTTCATTGGTGAAAACCTCTTTGAGGTGCCAATAACTAAGCACAAAAATTATTCACTACTATATGAAGACAAAATCAAAGATCAAATCAATATATTTTCCAATTTATAACCTAATTATATGGTAACTACTCTTAGGCCCAAACAACAACAAAATATGGTGGTCCTATTAAGAAAATTTTCAAAATTCTTTGGCCCTACCACATCTAATGTTATGTCTAATATAGAATTAGAAACATTATGTGTGCTTAAAAATCATTATCTTCTTTTTTTTCCCAACCATCATACTTTCCATTATCATCCACCTATACATTACCCAGTCAGACCTATCATCCAACATTTATCTATATTTACCTCCCCTAGTCACACTTTCCTTTGTAGAGACTATAAAGATACCTTGTCTCCAAGTTTTAAGGAAATAAAATCAATGACCAATGAAAATTAGAACAACATTCTTGGCATCAAAATTTTCAATTATTTCTTGATAGAGCAATTATTCATAAGAGGTGTGGGATAGAAATTTACATGACTAACTATTTTGGTTATATCATTTTTTGATCAGGATATCCATCTAAAAATCATCAAGAATAATAAAATCTTTTACCATACCTATGCCAAAATCATGTACCATGTCATTTTCATTTTCCATTCATTTTGCATTATTTCATACCATTATCATTTCCTTTATCACTAGGGGGAAAACCTCTTACTATTTTATCCAATATTCATGTCATCATCATCCTAAATAATGCCATACCACATACTATCCTACCATTCCATCCTTTTTAGACCAAATCATATTTTTAGCCATCCTACCTAGCCCATTTGACCTTGGTTCATCCATTGGTTCAGCTTCCAGTATGAAAAATTATATTAGTTTCAGTATTTATTTCAAAAATTATAGATAGAGGCCATATTTTGGAGTAGTATGATAGAAGTTTGGAAGTTACATCTTTTATTTCCCATTTAATTTTATATCATGTTTGTTTGTGTGGGCCTAATTATAACTTCCTATGGTAAAATCAATGCCTCATTGGTCTTGATAATAATTATAACTTCCTATGGGTAAATTAGTATTATTGATGTATTGCATTGTATGGGAAAACTAGGGCCAACATTTTTTATTGTGCCTTGACATACTAACTTTCCATTCCTATGCCATACTGTATCATTATGCCAACTTTGCCTATTTTGTTTGAATTAGATGTTACACTAGTTAGATTCATCCATTGTAAGGTGGAACTAATCTAACTTAAGGCCATTTTGGGACTATGTGGGTAGCACTCGATACTTGTTGAGGTCAAATCACTCCCCCTTTTTTTATGCTCTCATCATTTTATGAGAAACCTTTTAGTTTGAATGCTCTTACCATTTTAAAAACTTGTACTATTTAATGTCTTGTCATCCTTGATTGAGTTGAGACACTCTAAAATTTCAAAAACATTTGTAAAACCATTTATAAAAACCAAAAACATTAACCTCTTCTTTGCCTTAAGGGTTTTAGGAATCTTTACTAAGTCACAAGAAATCACTTGTTACTTAGTTTCCCCATTATTTTTGGCCTTTTATCCCAAGCACTTCCCATTTTTCAATACCATTCCTATTCTTATATCACATCCATCATGTTTTCTTTCTCATCATTTTCTTATATCCCATTTCCTAGGAGAACTATATTTAGCCTAAAGTTTTGTAGGAAATTACATCCATATTACTATGTAGGTAGTGTCCACTTGTCTAGAGCATTTGGAGATAGCTCGGTCACCCCCTTCTTTTTCTTCTATTCCTACATATTATTTTTTTGTTAAGTTATCTCTTATTTTTTATGGGTAATGTTCTTCACTTTATTTATGTCACATTTGCTTATACTAACATTGTGACTAACCATTATTTGTTTGCTTCTATTCAATTTTTTTGTTTCTCTTTGTTTTGTTTATTTATTTCTTTATGTGCATGTTTATTTTATTTTAGTAATTTTTCCTTGATTTAGTCTACATGAATTAATTGGGTGATACCTTGCACATTATTCTTGAATCAATACATATTCATATGTAAACATTGTCATCATGGTTTTTATAATTGGTGCATTATTTTCCATTGAGTATTGGATCGAGAGCTAATCCGTATGCATATTTTGTCTAAGTACTCATGGTGTTCTATCATGATGCGCACCACCATGTGTTATAGGAATAATGAAATTTAGGAATTCTACAAAGTGAATGTGATGATGATATCTCCTTAACACAAACTTCAATAATAATCCCAACCTAATCCAAATCATATCCCAAATAGAGTAAATAAACAATGAAAGAATTTTCCTCCTTGCTTATAACCACCTTTGGGAAAATAATTTCACACCATCCCACTTTCATTTCTAGTGATTATGGTCACCTTCAGGAAAATCAATACCTTTTTCACCCATTTGAGGGTTAATGATTATAACCACCTTTGGGTAAATCATTCATTTTCATCATCTCAACAAAGGCTTATTTTCCATAATCAAGTTACTAATTATTATAACCACCTATGGTCAAATAATTATATACCATCCCACTTTCATATTTTATATCATATTTTCCACTATTAGGTTCCAATGATTATAACCACCTTTGGTAAAATCATTGCACACCATCCCACTTGCATTCTCAATGATTCTACCTGACTTTGGGTTAATCATTATGTTTTCACCTATTTATTCCACTCATTTCCTTCTTTTGAGGGACTATTTTCTAACCCCTTTTCCAACCACTCCCTTGAGGGGTCACCCTTTAGTTCATCTATTTCCATCAAGGTTGTAAGCACATAGAACATTTTTGTTCTTTGAGAAGATGTGACTATGCTTATAGCTTGCAATGTCTTCCCAAATAGTGGGGAAAATAAACATATAAAATTTTCCACTAATGGAATAATAATATACTTTGGATCAATTCTTACCAAACTTTTCACATGTAGCCTAATAATTTCTAAACATCTCAAATTTGGCTTCATAAAATACAATATTGGTTTATAAATCAATTAAATGGGATCAAATGCACACATCAATTAATTAAAATCTTGAAAAATATCAAAAATCCTAAAAAGAATTAATCAAATGAAAAATCAAATTAAATTATTCAATTGAATTATCCATGATTAATTAAATGAATTATCAAAAATAAAATTCAAAAATCAAGAAGATCAAAGGAATTCATAATTACCCTTTTAAAGTTGTCCAAAATCCAAAATATCCCACCCATGCCTATTCCATGATAATCATGAGGTTTGGACACATTTTAACTATAATGGGATTAATTACTATAATAAGGTAAGGTTTAAACCCATTCCAATCTCTAACTACACCCTAACTCACCTTGGGTTGTGTTTAGTCTCAAAGCTTATAAATACAAGCCTAGACCTCTTCATTTAGAGAGATTGGATAGAGTAATGCTATAATTTAGGTTTTATGATAAGGTTAAAATATATAGTGTTATAATTCCAAAATCACATGAGACACTATGAAGCTACATCAAGTAATCATGAGCCAAAACATGGTGCCAAGGGGAGAAGGAGCCACACAACTCCATTTGCCAAAGATCTCTTGAGCACATGCTGAGCAAGACAAATGATGAAAGATATTATATCATATAAGGAAGGTAAGAAAGGTATGTTTTCTTGAATTTTATTTGTTCTTTATCAATTGTTTTTATTCACTATGCTCCTCCCTTTGATCTAGGCAAGATAGTGTTATGCATGTTAGTGTGTTTTTTCATTTTCATTTGATTTCATTATGAAGATATCATATGATATAACCACCCTTATTTGATTAATTGATCATATTATTTAGGTGATTTCAATATATTTGGATTTATTTTATTTCAATTCTTCTTAGTCAGGTCTGTAGTAGGGTTTAGGGAGGGTTTAAGAGTGCTTGAGACTCTTAATGATGATTCATAAATTTTGGGAATTTAATGTCTAAACCAATGCCACAAAACACTAGTATACTAGGCCCTCAACCTCTCCCAAAGTTCCCATCCTACCATGCAAAATATTTGTACCATGGTGAGCATGTAAAGTCACCTCTCAAGGAAGAAATAAGCTTTTTGAGTAGTTTTGGGTGTCTTAAGGCATAAATGACCAACCATATCACCTCTCTTATGGATTAAATTTGATATAAACCATTTAAAAAACATAATTATGACATTTATAAATATTGGAGGTGCACTCATGACCGTACCTTGCCTTCTACTACCCTATTTCTTGATGGCACTATCTAATGAAGCCAATAGACAAACACATATATATGAATGGTTCTTATAATTATAGCCTCTTTATGAGTTTAAAATATCTTACTCACTATATAGGACCTAAATTACCTCTATGAAGTCCTTTAGAGTAATTATGTTGGCTTGAATGGGCCATTCATCTTCTATATATATGCACATAGCCCCTTGTCTATACATCTAGACTTATCTGCCTATATAAATAGTCATAAATAACCCTATGGATGGTTCTCACAATGTTTTTTAGGAATTTTTGGAACTCATATTCATTATATAAGTAATTGTATATGCACACACCAATAATTTCCTTTATTATAGGCTAATATTAGCCTTCTTAGGCCTAATCCATATAACATAACCTCTACATGTACCAACCAATAGGCTATGGTGATGTTCAAGAGAGTTAGGAAGATTATCAACACCATTTCATGGATAAAACACTTAATTATAATTCACCTTGAGGCATATTTCCTCCATCAGATATCTTTCAAGGTTTTGTAAGGGTTTTAGGGGCCTAAAACTCTTATCAATGATTCATAACATAAAAACCCCTAATGAGAAACCTCTTGCCATGAAATTAAATAATGATAACTCCTTCAACTACCCTGACTACATCTTGTTCACATGCATAATGTACATCAAGATATGTACATAGTGAAGAGGTGATTTGACTAGATATCTAGACTGTGTAACTAGAAAGAAGGTTTTAAGATCCAAAAAGACAAGTTTGTCACATTATATTCACTCAAAAAATTCCTTTAGGATTTAAAATTACTCTTAATATCATTATAATTATCATCAATGTGAAATAACACATGGATCCATTTAAAATAGTGGAAAGGTTTCTCAGGGTTTTAAGGTCTATATACATATGTTATACCTCAAGGGCATATTGGCATGAAAACCTCTATGTGATACATCTAAAAACATGTATTAATACTAAGTAACACCTTCCTCTACCTCATAAACCTTCACATGAGGTTAAAACTCTCTATCATACCCATAGACCTCCAAAAATTCCTCCTAGTTCTATTACTGACTATTAACAGACTGAGGTATGTCTGTGATGAAATAGTGGATGCTTCCAATATTTATGTGACTTTAAGGATAAAATAGTAAGTTAAAAATAGTAATTAATACAATTTTTACTAAATTTTAGAGCTTAATTTCAACTATAGGTGCTTCAAAACCATAAACTCCTCAAAATTAGCTTTATATGCTAACTGTGTGTAAGTTCCCTTAGATTTTAACAAATTTAGGCCATTGTTTGATTATTTCATGTTTATAATAAGGTTTATGAATGGTTATGGGTATTAAAACCCTATTTTCATTATCTTTAATTGAACTCCATTCCCTTAACATACCAACAATCCTCTTTCTCTTACATTGTAAATGAGAGCTATTTAAAATATAGCAGATTGTAGTTCACTTTTGAATGTGATCCATGTATTAAGACCATTTAATATGTTAATCAAGATTTCAATAGTCCTTTCAATATGTTTGAGGTTTTGTATAGTATTGAACTATCTCTTGTATCTTCATGCCAACATTCCATCATGCTTACTTTCCTCATCATGCACAATATTGCACCTATCAGTGCCCTTGGTAAGGTTGACTATTATGTTTATGTTTAGCAAAATTATATAGTCACTTCAATGGTTTATAATTTCTTGTGATATTTTATTAGGTAAAAACACTTTATCATGTTTTAGATTAAGGTAAAAATAGGTTTTGAAGGGATCTCGAAACCCAACACAAGGATAAAGATAAACCTTAAAGCACACCCAGGTTAACAGAATAACCTGATTACAAATAAGAACCAAAAACAGGTTTTACATGGACCTCTTACCACCATAAAAGACCTTAAAAAATAGCAGTCAAAACATTGAACTGAAGGTTAACCAACTAGATCAGCAAGCTGAACAACCTTCCAGACTAGTAACTAGTAAACCTGACCAGTTTACTGCCCCCGAAAAACCAGTTAGCAAGGAGGAACTTTAGATGCTTCTTTTAAGTTAAGATTTTTTTTTCCCTGACCGGAGATTCATGTCAAGAGGAGGGACCAAAGACTTATACTTCTTTCTCCTAACTACTGTCCAATCATCCTCTACCTTAGCTACCTCAGCAACCCATGCCTCAAAAGACATTGATCTTTGGATTCTTGAGGGCAAAAAATCCTTGTGAGAGTCAAGCCCAGTCTGGCACATTGAGAGATCCTCCATAATAGGGGAGAGACAACCACCTCCTCCTCTGGCTCAATAGTTTCACTTACCACAGCCTCTATAGGGGCTTCATTAGAATGATTCACCAATGAATCCTCTTCATCTTCTGATTCAGATTGCTAACTTTCCTCATTCTCGGTCTCGGAATTTGAAGTTGCTTCTTGAGTTTGTTTATACACCATATGTCCACCTTTAATTCATGGTCAAAATTAAGTTTTACTCCACCATTAGGTTAGTTATTGGTGATAACTACTTATCTCATTTGGTTTAAGACCTAATAGAAAATCCTTGAAATTTTTTAAGTCTTGAATGGTTTAGAAAATTTTATCTATAAAAACTTTATTTCCTCATTCTTTTGAACAAACCTTGGAGAGGTAGCCTGACTGTATCTTGACATGACTGTAGATGATGGTTCACTATGTTTTCTATGGACTCAAATAGATTTAGACCTTGAGAATATCAATGATATATCTTATGATCCTATCAAACTCTCATTAATTCATTGGAATTGTTTCCATAATCTCCATAACCTCATTTGAAGTTTCACTTACCTTAAAAGTCTTCAACCATTGCTCTGTCCACTTCTTGGGATTATACTTGAGTGTGATTATAGATATGACTATAGGCATCTCTCTCTTATGATATTGACTCTATATAAACCTAATGATATTTTTGAGAAGATATTATATCAACCCTCATGTCAATAATGGGTAATTTAATGATCCATTCAATTCATCCTTTTTAGCATCGTTATAGGTGGACATTAGACACCTCTATACGAAATGTTGGAAAGAGGCATTGAGAAATTCAAAAGAAAACATTGGTGATGAACCTATTAAATTAATTTAAAATAGTTATTTGAGATATTTCAACCTCATTTAATTAAGATATTCATACTTTCTAGTCTATCATAAAAACACCATTTTCATGAAGCACATCTTGATTGAATTTGTCTTGGCTAGAAGTGATCATTTTTCCCTATTTAGCAATGTGTAAGGTATCATAATCATATATTCATTACCATAATGGTTTGTAAAATTATTGAATCATCAAAATAATGGATCCATGAGGTGAATGTGAATGGATAGTAGTGATATGTTGATAATAGGCTATATGAGAAGATGAAAATGGAATGGTAAGTTACAACAACAGTGAATGGTAGTGATAAGGATGTGAAATGAGATGAAACATGATGGAGAGAAATAAAATTTGAATACAATATCTAGGTAGTCATAAAGGATATTAAGGAAGCATAGGAATATGCCTTAACTAGATACATTATTTTGAAGGTATTTGAACAAGTATACACTGTTAAAAATGAAACCTAAGAATCATCAAAATATATTATTAACAAATGTTAGATTTCCTTAACATTTTATAAATTAGAACTATGAGGATGATTGAGGGTGATTTATGGTAATTTATCCATGAGACCTTGAGGAAATTTTGAGACACTTTAATTAATGACCCTTGCCATTGATGAAATACTAAAACCAAGTTTTATAGAGTCTTGATATCCTTGGATCCCTCATGAACCATACAACCTTCCTCTACTTGCATGAAAATAATAAATTAGTAGTTGATGTCTTCTTAAAATACATGTACCAAACATATGGATCAACCTATTTGGGAATCCATGAGAGGTCTCTTCAATACTTGAAGAGCCAAGATCAATTAATAGTTTTATCAAAACAGTCAGAAATTTCACAAAACCATACCACTCTTTTTGCCTTACGTAAATAGTGAATGTAACCCTTAAGTTATTAATATTTGTTCATAAAGATATGAATACAAAACCAATAAAAAATACCCATGATTGGAAGGTCATGATTTATATTTTCTCTAGTCAAGAGCTAAGATCAACTTTCTCTCTCTACCATACAGATTGACTATAAACCTAAGGTGATGTTACTATCTGCCAATGAATAAGATATGGAAAATGCATTGGTTTTGGTCTTCTCAAGACTTTAAACCTGCAAATATCTTCGTGACATGTATAAAAAAAGTTTCTCTTTCATCTCCAAAACTCCTTATAAGCAAATCCATACTGTACAAATATGTACCATCTGAAAACACTATCCAAACCTCTAAATTCTCCTTCATTTCCTCTTCTTTCACCTCCAAACAATATTTTTAGGTCAAGATGAAGAAATATACAGGTCAAAATCATATTTAAAGTAAAGAATATGCCAATTATAGCAAAAATATAACTCTGTCCACATGTGGGAGCTCTTTTGGTAACTAAAGTACCTTATAAGCTCATTCAAAAGATATTTCCAAAGCATGCAATGATTGACTAATGTAATTTTATGGCCATGATGGGTGTTTATAATATATTATTGGTGATTTAAAGACTTAGGAGGTTAAATTTCTACATTTAAAGACAAAAACATTCACTTTTAGACTATATGCACATAATTTTACAAAGAAGATTGCTAATAAATCTCATAAGAGTACCTTAAAAACTTAAAATTTATTCATGAGGATTTTAGGTATGTTCATCAGCCCTTTTTAAGGATTATATTCCATCATGATTTAATATACTAGATACATTAGAGAAACTCATAGTGAGTCATTAGCTTCCATCTTCAGACATCTTATCTCATTGGATTTAGATCATAAGACCACTTCAATTCATTGTTAAATACATCACAAGATACTAAAACATCATGATGATATTTGAAACCAATTGACATGACACTGAGACATAATCCCTTCACTTTATATTTAATGAGCATTATGATGGTCAAGTACATCACCTTAGGATCAAGGACATCTTGGACATATGGTGATCACAAACAGACTCAATGACATCTATAAGATTGGTTGAATGAATTCCAATATAAAATAGGAGACATCATGACTCAATATAACACCATGTAGAGGCTTAAGTGGATTCCATGATTTTTTTTTAGTTTTATGGGTTGGAATTTGGCCTTGACATGTTGAATTACCAACATAGACCTTATTAAATGAATGGTGTCATATAATTTTTTAGCTACATCATGTAAGTTATCTATTATTTCCTTAATATAATGAATATTTATCTTTTGTTGTGAACTCCAAGTATATTGGTCATAACTCTTGAACATTTATTTGATTAATCCCCTGGTAGTGTCCAAAAAACTATAAGGATCCTCTCTATATCTATATATGTCTGAGGGATTTAATTTTATTCTCTTTGTTAGATATGATATATATTATCTTTATTTAAGCTCAAAATATCTTCATTATACAACCAAATTATTTATTTTAACCTTACTTAAGGTATTCATTTGTCTATCAAAGTGAAACTTGACTATTGGTTGTTTAATAATTACTAGGTCTTGCCTCCCTACTTCCTCTTATTGTAGTTAATTAATATTGTTGGAGGTATAATCAATGAGAGTGGGGGATGAATCAGTGATGAAATATATTTAAAAATTCAATTTAATTCATTTAAAACTCTTAATTAATGACTATAATCATTCATAAATCATAAAAGATATTCATAATAGTGAATATGCAAGATCATGCAAGATCACACATATAACATTAGATCTATGTGGGAAACCCTTTTAGGGAATAAAACCCACTTTGAAGCCTATAAAAACATGGAATAATTGTCCTATAATATGATTATAAACATGAGACCAATTTAGTGAAGCACCCATTTCACAAGGACTACCCACCCCAAGTATGAACAAGCACCCACGTGTTTTAGATGTTTAACACACACTTGTTTTAGATGTTTAGAACCTACATAACACCTTATGAAATCAACAAAACCATACCATAATTTTGATTTTAGATCAATCAGATTGGAGAAACAATGTTTAACACCTCTCTTTAAACTCATCACACACACTCAAACTTGATCATACAAGAAATGCATCCAAAACACCTCTTTTGAATCTCTCTAGTCTTTTTCGCTCATCCTCAATTAGATTTTTAATTTATTCCATACATTGATCACACTCCCTATGATCTCTTTCCTTCATCTCTATATTTTTCTCACTCAATTCACACCTCCAAGTGTAAAAACTATTGTCTTGGTCTCTTCTATTTATAGAGTCTTTAGGAATATTATCTTCATAATCGGCCATAAGACTTTCCTTAGCTAGTAAGACATATAACATGCTAATACATAGCTCAAATACATTGTTATAAGTTATACATAGCATTTATGGGTCACACTAAAGCAACTACACCTTTCAATTAGGCCTTAATATCTCTTATAGGTCTCATAGAGACCTATTCACCCATTTTGCATTTCATCAAGCAAATTAAGAACATAGGATCTCTTTCAACTATATGGGTCCATTCCATGTAATATATATGACATCGTAAAGTGATTTATCCCACCAAAACACCCTTCTACTAAAGCATAATTTACTCAAACAAAATTTTGTACACAATAACACTATGAATGAGTAAATAGTCAATTTTGAAGCTCTATAACTTTGTCTCTACAAAAATTCAAACCTTCTAACCAGATTCACTAGATACGACTTGAAGTCCTTTATAACTTTAATTTTTAATGAATCAATAATTTTTTCTTTGATCAATATATATATCCCAAAAACTCAACACTATTTTTCCTTTGCAAATTTGAATATTTTAATTCTAACGATCATTGAGCAAATGTTAAACATCAAACACTTTAATCTCATCTCATGCTTCCTAGTAATTGTGGATAAATACACACCATCAATATCCTTTGAGTATCTTTATATTTATATTTAAATGTTCATCATTTATATTAGATTAGATCTCCCATGATTATTCCACTTGGTAGCTCTATGTTCCTTCTACATATTTGGATTTTGACTCAGTCTTCACCATTAATCTCTATTGGTACAAACACCCCTGAACCATAGATCTTCTATCAACTCAACAAGATAGTGACACTTATCACGACCATGTGAAATATTATATTCTTTAACATTTTGATAAAAAAATAAAATTGGATCAAGAAATATATAATGAATGATCATAATTATATCATTTGACTAGTGACCTTAGACTTCAATGAAGTTAAACTTGATGGTCTCTGGCCCATCACAATCTATAAGAGCAACTTTTAAGGTTTTAAAATTGAGCTAGAAAACATTTCAAGAGTCCAAATTTTTAGGGGAACTTCTTATAACTATAAATAACATCTCCATGAAATCCTTTGACCTTAGTTTACTTTTTGAGTACCATAAATAAATGCACAAACTTTTTGGTTCATTCATATCTGCATGATGTGTAGTGATGTTCTAGTTTCTCTTAAGCTAGAAGATGCATACTTATCATTCCAAATTATCAAGTGACATATCACAACTTCACCAAGACATCCATGGATGACTCACAACTTATTTTTTATCCTTATAGACCTAAAAATGTGCCATATCTCTCAAACCATCAATTTGATCACTTTGCCATTAATGCATTAGTACAACATGCTCTATTTGACATTAATAACAACCAAACATTAATAACTATGTTTAAAAAATCCATGAATGAATTCTCAATATAGCTTGTTTTTATGATTTATCTATAACCATATGAATATAATAAGTATATTGATCTAAAGGATGCATCATTGTGGGTAAATATGTCTCTAATGTAAGGAAAGAAGGTATATCTTTCCTCCGTCCAATGACCTACTTCTATGTTGATGTATTAATAATGTATTTAATCTTATAAAATATATTATTCAATAAAATTATAGGGGAATCCATATGACTATATTGGCCAATGGGCATTCCCAATTATGTAGACAACTTGCAGGGTATGGCCCATACAAAAAAAATGGAGGTCGACAACAATCTTTCTAAATGTAATCCCACTAATGTTATGGGAGACTAAGGACTAGTTCCACTAAAGAATGAATATGTCATTGGGGTGTTGAGTATATTTTCTAATAAAATCTATGATGGATATATATGCAACCTTGTTATTAATAGCAGTAGTAAGAGGACCCAAAGTAAGAAACTATGGTATAGTGGACACAATTGGTATTGTAACTACTTGAGGATTATTTTTTTACCTTAAAGAATATACAAAATCAGTATTATCTACCACACCAATTATAGTAATAATAAATAAGGAAGTTGTCAAATAATGAGGGATTATTGTAATTACAATTTGAGAGGGGATTGCTAGGGCAATGGTTATTTTAATTATCGCCACTATATCTTGAGATAGAGAGCATAGGGATGTAGATGATGATGGCCCATGTGTTGAGGTTTGTAATTTTAAATTTTCATCCCCTTCAACATCTCCTTATTTATCTAAAAAAAACTAAGTGGTCATGAAGTTAGCATATCTATGATTAACCTCTTCAAATTCACCCAATATCTTAGTTCCTTTAGACTGAGTACTTTCTTTAGCCATCCATTCATATTATTCATCCATTTTAGTGGTCTCATTAAATGAATCCATTTCCTCAGTGTCTATCTTAGACACCCATTTCTCTTTAATTATCCATATTTTGTCTTCTTCTTCACTATCATAGATTTGAATAGGGTCTAATCTTTGTCTAGCCTTTCTTCTATCCTTCTTTTCCCTAGGACCTTTTGCCTATTTTCCTTCTAATTTTACCTTTTGGGGTGAAATAACATGATTCTTGGGTTTCTTTTTATATGTAATTGGTGGTTAAACAAAAGTAGGGGTTGGTCTTATAGAATATAGAGTGGGGGATGAAGGGATTATAGTGGTAAAAAGTGGTAATGAAATTAGGGGAGTAGTGACTATTGACCACTTTATATCCTTAGGCCTATAAAGGTGTCAACTTGAATATTGGGATTTTTGGTCTATTATAGAAACTCATAGTTGTCATGTATCTTTAGGAATTAGGGAGATTTAAAGGACTATTTAGTGGTTATCAAGTGAATAGAATATTAGTCTCATGTTTTTTCATGTTCATGCCTTAGTTTCAACTTGTGTTATGTTTCCTCATGATGTGTGAGCATGTTTATTTGTCTTTGACAATAGATGAAAGTTGTCGTATGATCTGGACCTAATGAGCTAACATGGTTGAAGATGGTAGCTAATGACTCACTATGAGATTATTTGATGTATTTAGTATATTCAAGCATAGTGGGATATAAGCCTTAAAAAGTGTGATGAACATACATAAAATCTTCATGAATATATTTTAGGAAGGTTATACGGTACTCTTGTGATATTCATTAGCAATCTTCTTTTGAGACTATGTGTATGTGGTCTAAAAGTGAAGGTTTTGGTCTTTAAATGGAAAAATATGATTTAAAAAGGCCACTAAATCATTCATAACATATTTAAATCAACCCATAGTCATGAAATTACTTTATTCAATCATTTCATGCTTTGGAAATGTCTCTTCTATGAACTTAGAAGGTTCTTTAGCCACCAAAAGGGCCCTCACATGTGAAAATAACTATCTTTTGATCTCCTTGATTTATTCCTTGCATTGAGATACCTTTTTGACATATATTCCCTTCACATTTCCAAAAAATGATGGATTTAAGATGAAACAAGAGGAAATGAAGGAGATTTTGCATATTTCAATAGTGTTTTGAAGTAGTATAGATCTATAATATATAGATTTTCTTAGGAAGAGTATTAGAGATGTAATAAGGACTTGTTATCGACATATGGTGAATATATTGGAAGGTTTGAAGGTTTGAGATGACCAAAATTGATGTGTTCTCCATGGCTTGTTCATTAATAGATAGCAAGAGCATTTAAGGTTTATACTCAGTCTGTATAGTAGAGAGAGAAAGTAGATTTAAGATATTGACTAGAGAAAATAGACCTTATGATCTTCCATTCATGGGTTTTAGTTTTTGGTTTAGTCTTCTCAAATTTATGTACAAAGGTTAAGAACTTAAGGTTTTTGATCACCATTCAAATCTTTACAAGGCAAGAAAAGTGGTCCAATTTTGTGAAGTTTCTATCTATTTTATTTAAACCACTACTTGTTCCTAGTTATAGATTATGGTAAAAGCAGGTTTTGAAGGGACCCGAAACCTTTTAACAGTATCAAAAAGGATAAAACATTAACAACCACTAGGAAAAGCATTCTTGAAACCTACTAGAGAGCAGCATCAAAATTAGGTTTTACAGGGACCTGAAACCACAAACATAGTTCAATAAAAGTACCCAAGTTTTACAAGGACCTAGAACCTCAAATAAAGTTTTTGACTAAGAACCAATAAATAGGACCAAAAACAAAAACTAGTTGCAACAACCAGCAAAAAAGACCAGAATAGAAATAAAACCAGCAAAGAAGACCCTAGTCTTCTATTACAAATCCATGATCATCTTAACAGCCTCCTTCCCTATCATAGCAGTATCCTGAATGGATTTAGCAGCCGAAGTAGTAGCAGCTTGCAAGGCTTTCTTCCTCGAACTCTACCTTGTCCTCTTACTTAGACCCTCCAAAGATATTGTTTCTTCATTTGCTCTTTTACCGAGGTTAGCTAAAGTAGCACAAATGCTTGATGTTACCTGCTCCATCTTTGTTCTACTTTCCTTGATGAGCATTCTAAGATTATGCTCATAATCTTTAAGTTTTTTTGGGATATCTCTCATTTTCATCTCCAAGTGGTTAATTTTGGTCCGATCAACATCCTGATTATGTTGCATTGTTTCCACTTTCTTCTTCAGCCCCATTATTTCATTATAGATCCAAGAATCAACTTGGAGAATAGAGTCAGCTTTGAACTTGGTAGAATGTAAGAAGGAAAGCTTGGTTTCCCTCTGCAGAGATTCACAAATGTATTCTACATTCTCATGTGGAGGGGAATCAACCTTTTTAATTTGTTCCTCCCTATCCATCAGTTTCTCCTCTCTAGTCTTGACAGGGTCTTCATGTTTAACAAGTTCCTCCTCTTCTTATTCCCTAGTCTCCATAGCAGGAGTAGAAGCCAAAACCATATGATCTTCCTCTCTCATATAAACTAGATCATCAGTTAAGATATCTTTGATTTTATCACCTTCCCCGGACACAGTCTGATTACCCTCATTTTCAAAATTTCTCTATTATGAGTTTCCCTCAATTAGATCCTCTTCATTCCCTTTCTCAATTTTTCCTTTAGTTTCTGGATATCCATCTAAATTGGAGCTAAACTCCCCAACATCCATCCCTTCATCTTCCTTCAGGACATCCTTCTCAGAACTTTCAGTACTCTCCAACTCAAAATCCTCTTTTATAATTTGTTTTTGAGAACTAGAGGGTTTTGGTTTTGCCTTTTCTATCCCTTTAACATTCTCATCCTTGTTACACTTTTTGGAACACTTATGTTTTTCAGAAAAAGGAATCAAAGCTATGGATTTATTTTTACAAAAACCCTCTATGAGAAGTATCAGACCTTCATGTAAAATGGGATGAGACTCCTTCCTATGGGCATACAAGTTTTGAAGCAACAAAAAATGCAGATAGAAAGGGAAAGAAATTTTATCCTTGTGCTTAAACTAGTTGAGAAAAACAAAATGAAATTTGTGAACTCTTTTATTCCTACCATCAAGGATAAAGTACTCATGGATACATCATAGCACATCTCGCCAAATTCCTTTTATCTGTTCCACATCAAAGAAGTCTCCATTCTTTTCCAGTTGCTTCTCCTCTGCATCCATATTTGAAATTTTTTTGTACACCACATTAGAGATACTTGTCTATTTTGAGAACTTAATACCACCCATGGGAAGCCCCATGACCTCAGTAATGAAGTCCTCAATAAGCTTCATAGTGACTCCGTGGAGAGTAACTCTGTCATCAACCCAATTTTTAAAGAAGGCAGTAGTTACATGGGGTTTAAAGCCATGTAAACGCTCCATATAACTAACCACCTTCCCTTTCTATAGAATCTTCCATACATCCTATCTAGCCTTCTAGTCTTCACATTTTTTGGGCTCTTGCTTCCTCGGTTCACCCCTCATATTGCAAAGTAAATGAAAAACTAGAAGCACCGAAACATAGAAGTCAGAAAGGAACCCACTATTTGTTACTTGAAATGGAATTCACCTTTTTGATGATACATGAAGCAACCACATTACATTCTCATGAATTTACCTCCTCGAGGAAGGTAATCTAACAACCATAAGGCCACTCCACCAAATCATTAAATTGCTAATCCAAGCAAATCTTTCCCACTTTGGAATGAATGGCATCATAATTAATAAGCACTTTAAGATCCACATGCTTATGTAATTCATAAAGCCACATCACCTTATGTGCTGTTTGAAGAGCATGATTGGCTATCCAGTCGGTGACCGCATTGGCTTCTCGATATGTATGGGATATGGCCACTTTTTCAAAATTTTGAATTAAGGCTTTGATTTCCATAACCATAGCCTCAATATACCATGAGATTGAATTTTTATTATTTAGGGTATTAATAATATTCAAATAATCACCTTCCAACCATAATTTGGAATACCCCAACTCAACAGCTAATTTAATAGTGTAGAGGGCTGCAGTAGCTTCAACAATATGGCTATTTGAATTACCAATTGGGACATCAATAGCATCAATTACATTTCCCACATGATCTCTCAAGACCCCTCCACATCTCGCTCTTCCTGGATTTCCCTTAGCTGCTCCATCAAAATTCCCTTTGATCCATCCATTAGGAGGAACATACCATTTTATGATCGATCTTGGATTATCATTTTTCAAATTTGACCCTTCAGATCGTAAAGGGTTATCAAATTGAAAGGTTTGATTAGAGTCCATCTAGGATTTAAAGTTCTCCTTGATGGCTCTAATGATATTCTGACCAAGCACCCATCCTAGAAGTTCTTTACTCTTGAATATTCTATTGTTTCTTTCTTTCTAGATACCCCACCAGAGATGAGGGAGAGTTAGTTTCCAAAGAAAAAGAGCATCAAGATACTTAGAGAGGCAACACCAGCTTTTAAAAGAGAGTTCCACATTTTTTTGATGGACCCATTTTATACCCCAAAAATTAAGAATCTCAGTCCACACTAGCTGGGTATAAGAGCAATTCAAAAACATATGGTCTCTATCTTCAAATCCATTTTTGCATAAAATACACCTATTAACCACATTTATACCTCTTTTTTGCAAATTGTCAAGGGTCAAAATTTTATTTTGAAGCAGAATCCAAAAGAAGATTTTAATGTTGGGGACGAGCCCCTTAATCTAGGCATGAGACCAAAAAGTTTGATTACCCTTTTCCTTTGAAGCAAAGATAGTAGAGACTTTAAATTGGCCACTAGGGTCAGCATGCCAAATAATCTTATCCTCAAGATAAGGATAAAAAGAGACAGCATTAAGAGATAATTGTATATTATTGAAGCCTTGATCAACATCAGTTAAATTCATTTAGGAATCATTCTACCAAGAATGAATTACTAATATGCCATATCTCTACTTGCATCGATCAACTAAATCCTTGTCATGAAAATCTCCAATCAAGGGATGATCCTTTAACCATACATCATCCCGAAATTTCACCTTAAGCCCATTACCAATTTTCCAGGAACATCCTTTTTCTAGAGTTTTCTTGGTCCCCTGAAAAACCCCCCATATAGAAGAAGGATGAATAACATTAGGAGAAGAGAAGAAATCAAGAAGGGATTTAGCATTGAAGAGGTACTTATGTTTCCATATGGTACTCCACTCTTTGTTGTCATGGTAAACTCTCCAACCTAGTTTGGCTAAAAGAGCTTTGTTCATACTTTTGATTTTCCTAATTTCGAATCCCCCTTCATGGATAGGTTTACAAACATGATCCCAAGCAATTAAAGGCATTCTTATTTTTTCCTTAGTACCAGTCCATAGAAAATTTCTTTGAATTTTTTCAATAGACTCAGCAAATTTCATAGGAATTCTAAAGAGACTTAAAGCATAAGTAGGTATGATTTGAAGGCAAGCTTTAAGAAGAGTTAACTTACCTACCTAGCTTAAAATATTTCCTTTCCATCCCACAAGTTTCTTGTTGAATTTATTAATAAGATCTTCCCAAAAGGTATCAGGGACCTTTAGGCCAAGAGGAAGACCCAAGTAAGAAGAGGGGAGAGATCCTATAGAACATCCAAGGATTTTAGAAATTTTATTTTGTCTCTGGATAGGGGTGTTGATAAAGAACACAACACTTTTATTCTAGTTAGCCAATTGACTAGAGGCAGCATAATATAAATTAATAGCTTGCTTCAAATTTCTGGCTTCCTTAACTTTAGCCTTACCCATAAAGATTGTATCATCAAAAAATTGTCCATGAGAAAAAATTAGAGGATGAGAAGAAGGTTGTAATCCCTTAAAGAAACCTCTATGGACCATGTACCCAATATATCTCCCCAAATAATCAGCCATAATAACAAAAAGGATGGGGGATAAAGGATCACCTTGTCTTAATCCCCGAGAGGGATAAAAGAAATGAGATGAGCTTCCATTAAACAGAACAACAATAAAGGAGGTGGAAATCAATTGATGAATAAGACCAACAACCTTTTGGTCAAATCCAAAAGCTAATAGAATGTTTGAGAGAAGTGACCAATCAACTCTATCATACGCCTTAGCAATATCAACTTTCATAATGAACCCCTGATTGTTAGAACAAGACAAGGAGTGAATATTCTCATGAGCAGAGATGATAGAGTTAAGTATTTGTCTACCTGAGATGAAGCCATTTTGTTGATCAACAATAATCAAAGGAATCACCTGGATAAGTCTAGAATTAATAACTTTGGAAATAATTTTATAAAAATAATTACAAAGGCTGATCAGTCTAAAATGATCAGGAGAATCAACACCAATTTTCTTTGGAATCAGGCACATAAAGGTGGAGTTGACTTCCTTAAGCATCTGTTTAGCTCCATAGAATTCCTTCATAGCATCACATACATATTTACCAACAAATTTACAAAGTTTTTGGAAGGAAAACATAAAGAATCCATCAGGACCAGGAGCTTTATCTCCTCCCAGAGAACAAACAGCTTTGAAAATTTCATCATCCTTAGGAATTGAGCTTAACATTTTATTATGTTCCTTCAAAACCAGAGGAGAAATCACTCTAAGGATTTTAGCCTGACTATCCAAATTGATGTTAAGATCAACCTTCATTAGAGAAGAGAAAAAATCCACCATTTCATCCATAATGGCCTTATCCTCTATAATCTTCAAGTCTCCCTTTTTTAGGTGTGATATATGAATTTTGGCTCTATGCTTAAGAGTGGATAGATGGAAAAATTGTGTGTTTTTATCTCCTTCATTCAACCATAACAACCTTGATATTTTTCTCCAATATATTTCTTCTTTAGTGATGATGTCATGATATTGAGCCAACTTTTCATTTTCTTCAATGAGGAGGTCAGAAGTATATCCTTCCTTCTGAATTTTTTCTTGTATTTTTAGAATATCTTCCTTAATATAATTTTTGTTCTCAAAGATATTCCCAAAGCTATTCTTATTCCATATTTTAACTTCCATTTTAACATTTTTGAGCTTAGAAACAACTCTAAAGAGGGCCATGCCTTCAATATCAATAATCCACCATTTTTCTAATTTACTTTCAAACTGTGGGTGTTGCATCCACATATTCTCAAATCTAAAAGGAAAATTCTTTTTAAGATTAATCTTTGTAGTAGTGAAAATGAGGGGAAAATGATCCGATCCAATTTTCTGGTAGGCTTCCAACTTGCAAATGAATTCTTTAGTCCAATCAAGATAAATAAGAGCATGATCAAGCCTAGCCTGAATACATTCATTACCAACTCTCTTATTACTCCAAGTAAATTGAATTCCATGGAGGTCCATATCCATTAAACCCTCTTTATTTATAAACTCCAGTAAATCCAAACTCCCTTCCAGCTGGGTAGCATTACTTCCCATTTTTGCATGATCATAGAGAGGCACATTGAAGTCTCCCATTATAATCCATCGTCCAGAATAGTCCTTACTTTTAAAATTAGAAATAGACTCCCAAACCTTTTTCCTTAGGTGCTTAATGCTGGGAGCATAAATATTCACAATATACCAACCCTCCTTTTGGTCAACACTAGTAATTTTGGCTATCATAAGATATTTACTAGCAATCATAATAGTTCTAGAATAATAATTCTTCTTCCATAACATCAGAGTTCCCCCTGATGTACCTTCTGAACTATTGGCATTTATAGAATAATTTTTAAAATCTTTAATCTATTCTGCTTTCTCTTTATTCATCTTAGTTTCTTGTAGCAAGAGAAAATAAGGCTTTTGTTCTCTAATAAAATTCCTAACAATATCCATCTTATGAATACTATTCAACCCCCTAATATTCCAAGTAATGATTTTCATATCTATTTTTTAGGGGTAAAATCCAGAATATTTGCCTGCCTACCATCAGCAATATTCTGCATACTTTCTAACTCTCTTTTTTTATTAATGGATCTTCTTCTAGGTTTGTCTGGGGAACCAACATCTAGTTTCACCTTAGAATGCTATTCAGCTCTTTTTCCAAATTTATTCAGAGTAGAAGCAAGAGGTTTCTCCTTAGTTTGTTGATCTATTTTGCTGCTTCTAGTTTCTACCCCCTTAGTATTAATCTTTTTTTCAGCCCTTTTTCTTTGGTTTAGTTTGTGCTTTGAGTTTTATCCATTATCTTTCATAGCTTCTAGGGGAGGAATCTCATCCAAAGGAAAATCATTATCAGCCTGAGATAACACCTAAATCTCCTTGGACTGAGAAAAAAGAAGATCTCCCTCCTCTGGTTTATTTCCATCTTCAGCCAAGATTCACCTTCCTCTAGCACAATTTTGTCATCTACATCTCTCCATTGATCTTCTATCCTTTGATAGCTAATGATTTGTTTTGATATATATGTCAGCTCCTCTTTTCTTTATTCAGGTATTATGATTTCTGATTGCAACCCATATCCTTCTTTCTCAGAGTTTGCTTTCTCAAAATAAAGCTCTTTATCCATCTCAGCATGTAGAACATTAGAATCTTCAGAAGAAGGCTCTTTATCCACCTCAGCATGTGGATCTTTAGAATCTAGATTATTCTTTTGTTCTTGGTGATGATCTTCTTTGAGTTTCCATACTTTCTTTTGCTAGACCTTGGTCTTTTTCCCATCCAAAACACTACTAGGATAATTTTTACTTTTGGAGGGACAATTTTTAACCAGATACCCCTGTTTCTTACTAGCATAGCAAGAGTTAGGCAAATCTTCAAAAAAAAATTCTTGAGTTTTTTTACCAAGCTTGGATATTAGTTCCACCTTTTCTAGGAGATGAATTAGATCTACCACTTTAACATAAAGTCTATCACTTTGAAGTTTGGTTCTAGAAGCCGTAGCATTATCCAGTGCCACAAGTTCCCCAAAAGAACTAGCAATACCTTTAAAAATGTCCTCATGCCAAAATTCCAAAGGGAGACTAGGAAGTCTAGCCCAAATGGGAGTTGTTAAGAAAAAAGAATCTGAGAGATCCATGTTAGGCTCCCATTTTTTAATAGTAAGAGAACATTTACCAAAAGACCATGGTCCTCCACTAAGAACATAATTCATGTCTTCCTTAGAGTTGAAGATAAACAAGAAAAAACCATTTGACATTGGTGTAATATCTAACTCTCCACGAATAACCCAATTCCTTTTAACCATTTTTCTAAGAGATTCTAGATCTAGTCTTGCTCCTAAAAAATTTCCCACTAGGGTGAAATCCATGGAAGACACAGAAAAATCAACTAAAGGATCTAGAATAAAAACTTGAAACTCACCTTTTTCCCAACAAGACTTAGTAATCACCAGTGGGAAAAGAGATTTTCTAGTAGGTTTCTTACCAAACAGAGATGACCAAGTCCTTCATTCTGAGAACCCTACCTTCATCCCTTCTGAGGACTTTTCCTTGTTAGAATCAACATTTTCTTTCTCCTTTTCAAGATCCTACCCCACCACATGATCCAATGGGGGGACACAGACCCCACAAAAAAGATTAGATACACACATAAACTTTTCATTATCCACATTGGTAAAAGATTTTGACCCAACATTCTTTTCCACACCCCCTACAATTCCTCCAGGGTCTGTACCTCCTACCAGATTCTCCCCAACTAGTTTCCTACCTACCCAGTTATTCAAGTCTTGAAGAGACATTTCATGTCTTACCCAGTAGTTTGATATGCATGAGTGAGTGAATATAATTCAATAACACACCTACTACCAAATCTACAATCTGTAGGTAGTTTGAAGGAAAGTGTATAGTTTAATGGGTGATTAAGCTATCAAGCACAACATTTTCTATATAAGATGTTATATTCATGATCATGTGTCTTTATTAAAGGTGTATCAAAGTTTCCTCAAAGTCTCATGGCTTATAAACCATCAGTATGCCCTCAAACACCCTTATAGTCTCAATTTAGCATATGCTAAGGTATTTTAACATATGTTAAAGTATTTTGTACAATCCTAGGTTTCACTTTTCACAATCTATGCTTCATAAAGAGCCATCAAAATGATATATACTATTGATGCATATGCTACAGTATTAGTTAGGATCCTTCAAGATTGTCTAGATGTTGGATTCATGTTTCATTTCACTCTCTAGGTTTCATTTAATTTCACAAACTTTCACCTTACCATTTTACCATTGATATAAGCTTATCACTCCATTTTCATTTCAAAATATAATCAATTATCACCACACATACCATCACTTCTACCTATTCACATTAACCTCTTGGATCCATTTTTTTAGAGGAGTCAAGAGTGTTATGAACCATTGTGGTCATGAATGTACATTATGCAGCCTTACACTCTACTAAAAGGTGTGAATCATCACCTATAACTAGGCTGAGATAAAGTCAAGAATATGCTTCATGAAGTGGTGTATATAAGAGGATAAAATATATATCATTGAAGTAATTTTTTTGAACTATCCACCTAAGTTGAAATGAATGGATGATAAGTTCATAAACTATGTTTTAAACTTATCAAGGTCTCATTATATCCTAGTCCATATAATCCACTATGAATCATCACCTATAGTCACACTAAAACACAATTAAGCTCTCTCTTCCAAGAATATTTTATGTATGAGGTTTGGAAAAGATAGCAAACATGGTTTTGGTGTTTTGATCAAAATGCAAAGGGTACATATGGTGAGATAATAATAATTATTTTATAGTTAGTCATGAATGATGAGTTATATTCAAAACCCCAATTTCACCTGCAAGCATCTACATTTAGCTTAGTGGCATTGTGTAGTTAAGAGAAGCAAACTCAATTTTAACCAAGTATTGAAAGTGGAATTATGGTGTATGAAACATGTTGATATGTTTGGACCTGATAAAGGCTCACAATAAATTTTAAACCATTTAAAGGAGTTTAAGTAATTTAATTTTAACACAATAGTCACCATTTCCTAAAATAACCTACAGGTACTAAGTATTTTACTATGCATAATGAGTAAGATAATAGGTCAACAATGTTGGCATGAACATTAAGAGGTGACTAAGACCTATCTAATACTTTAATAATATTAAAAGTATTGTTAAAATCATAATAATCATGTGAATGGTCCTAAAACACATAAACATAGTCAAAATAAATTATAGTATGCTAATTCTTTAAACGATCCTAATTAGATTGAAGAAAGAGGTGGATTGTGATCATGTTGATAAAAATGAGATACATTTATGGATGATTCATAAAATATTTTAACACCTATAGATCATTCATACACCTTTATTTAAATATTTAACTAATCATAAAATGGCCTAAACTTATTGACCCCAAGAGAAACTAAAGTCATAGTCAACGTATAATCTATCTTGAGAAGTTTAAGAATTCAAAGCCTCCATATGTAGAGTTAGGTTCTAAAACTTGGTAAAATTGGTCTCCATGATTGTATTAATCTATACATTATATCCTCAATGTCACAAAACTAGTGGAAACATCCACTATTTTATCTAAGATATACCTCAGTCTATTGATAGTCATTAAAGAAACCATCTGGGCTATTTAGAAGTTTTGTGGATAAGACAAGGGGTTATAAATTAATGAATATGTTTTCAAGCTAATAAAAGGTAAGGCCAAATATTCATACATTTTTTTATATTGATCACCCTCTAATTTTCATGTTAATTTGACCTTGAGGGCTAGCAGATACAGATAGACCTTAGGCCCTAAGAAACCCTACCACCATATTGAAATTTATCTAGGTGTTATTTCAAATTGATAGTCATAAGAATGGTGTGAAGAGTCACTTAAATTATTTATGGAAGTGTTGGAGTGATGGGGATTAAAAAAAATCATTAGTTTGGATCTTAAACCTTCTTGTTGCTTACATAGTCTAGACAGGTAGTCGAAGCATGTTTTCACTACATACATATCTTGATGAATATTATACCTAGGAACTCAAGCTAGTAAGAAATGTTTAAGGAGTTATTTTAATTTAAATCCATGATAATAGGTTTTAATTTAAGTTTTTTTATGCGATGAATCATTGCTAAGAGTTTTAGATCCCTAAAACCCTTAAATACACCTAATTATGGAAATATGCTTCAAGATGCATTCCAATAAAGTGTTTGAGCCATTAAATGATGTTTATGATCTTCCTAACTAACCTGAACATGACAACAACCTATTAGTTGGCACAAGTAAAAGTCATTCTATATGGACTAGGCCTGAGAAGGCTAATTTGAGCCTATAGAAAGGAAATGAAAGGGGTTTGCATATATAATGAGCTAAATATCAAATAATGGGTCTTATATTCCATAAAAAACTTACAAGAATAATCTAAAAGGGTGTTTATGATGGTTTCTATAGGAAAATAGGTTTGGGTCTTAAAATAAGAGAATGTGTACATGTAGATAGAGGGTGAATGACTCATTAAAGCCAATATCATAACTCCAAAGGACCCTATAGAGGTTATTAATGTTTTATATAGTGGGTAAGATCTTTTTAACTCATATTTAGGTCAAAACTCTAAAAACCCTACATTTACATATGTTTGTCTAATGGCTTCATTAGATAGTGTCATCAAAAGGAGGTAACAAAAGGAAAATTGAGGTCATGAGAGCACCTCCAATCTTCATGAACAACATCATCAGGTTTTGAGATTAGTGTATGTCATATTTGAGCCTTAGGATAGGTGATATGACTGGTCATTTAGGCCTTAAGACACCAAATGCTACTTAGAAAGCCTATTTCTTCCTTGAGAGGTGACTTCACATGCTCACCACTATATAAAGATTTTGCATGTGAGGATGGAAAATTTGGGAGAGGTGAAGGGATTAGTCTACTATTGTTTTAAGGGAACTATTTTAGAGATTTAATTCCTAAAATTTATGAATCATCATTAAGAGTATTGAGCACTCTTAAACCTCTCTAAAACCCTAGTTAAGACCTGATTGAGAACAATTAAATGCAAAGGTATCCAAGTAGGATTAAATCACCTGATTAAACACTAAAAAAAAAAAATTACACTTAGAGAGGCTCATTACCATGGTACTTTATTGTATAAAAGTTGTACATACCTATCAAAAATAGGGTATTTTGGGGAAAAAGTGCAAAAAGAGATGTACAATGTAGTTTACGAAGATGAAAATTAGTGGAAGAGAAATTTTTGGACTTTTTACACATCTTTAAGTAGTTATAAGATCAAAAACATGCATGGAATTATCTCTTCAACTCTCTTCTAATTTGCTAGTTTGTGAGACCTAGTGAAAATGGCCTAATCAATCAAATAAGACTAAGTTGCAGATGAAGGAACTCTTGGGAATATAAAGGATATTTGTAGAGTTAATAAAATATATATATATATATATATATATATATATCAATTTTTACCCTTTAATAAATCAATTTCCATAGTTATGAGCATTCATGAAGGTTTCTTGGTGGTTATATGGATATGGTCAGCCCGCAAAGAGAGGTAGTTAGTTGATGCTTTATTAAAGATGGTTGTTATGACTGTTCAACATTTTTAAAAGATAAAGGGGAATACATTAAATAAATATGGTGTGTATATATATTTCATGGGTTAAAGGATAATATAAATAGGCTTTAACTATCTTAAGCACCCTATGAAAGCACTTCAATGCATAGAGAACTATTGTAACTATCATGTATGGTAGTTATGGTCTCTTGACTTCTTTAAGGACTGATATAACACTTTCCTTCTTTATCTCTTGATTTACTTATATTTATTTAGTTATAAATGCCTAATTTTGGCATCATTTAGGCTAGTATACAAAAACACTACTGAAATTGTAACTTGCATCTTGAGTTAATGAGAAAAGATTTTTGCAGACTTATCCATTATTATTATTATGTATCTTGATTGTTGAATTGAAAATAAGTATGTTATTAATCTTATTTTCTATGTCTTATCCTTCAACTAATGCAATTTTTTAATCCTCTATAGGCCATATGAAGTTTTAAGAGGTATAAATTATGTTGAAGAGTGAGTTAGTTTATAGTGTCTTATATAGGCCTCCATTCCTTTACCTTCAAGTGGTAGACATTTTATCTAACCTTCATATGAAATACTCATGTTTAGGATTGTATCAAGAAATTATAGTTTATAATATATTCCCTTTTTAATCAAAAGTGTGATTAAGGACAAGGTTAAGAGAGGATCATTAAATAATTGGTGCATCACCATCACTAGTATAGGTTTTGATTTTAAGTTATATTTTTAACTCTTTTCACCCATAAAAAAAAAAGGATTTAGGAATAAGATTAAAAGTTGATACATTATATGATATATACTCATAATCTATAGTTTTTTTCTAGTTATAGGTATCCCATAGCCTATAGATCAATCCAATGTTAGTCCATGTTTGAAGGAGAAGTGAATAATCTACTTCACAGGGTACAGCTTGGGTTTCTAAAAGTTATAACACACCCAAATGGGGAACTAATTAAAGGTATTTGGATCATGAATTTTTATGTTTGATTACCTTAACAACCTTCAAGGGTTTTAGAGGCATATTTCTAGACATTTCATACTAAGAGTGGTTATATGATATTCCTCAAAAGGCAAGGAGACTGAATTTATTGACTTGTCTTTGGATATAGTTAATAAAAAGAAAAAATATAGATATAATACAAATATTGAACCTGATAATTCTCCTAATTTTTCCAAAAAATATACCTTTTTTCAATAAAATACTATCCAAACAAACACTTATATAAATCCCACACTTCAAATGGCCATTCTTAGGAGACAAGGTTTTGTGCCTTTTAATGGTTTCACACTTTAAACCTCAATAAGTTTGATGAAATTTCTGTTTTCTCCTTAAATATCCTTCTTTATTTCACTAGAGATAACTCAACTACTCCAATTGATCATATTATATACATAACCAATCTAGGTTTAGTGCATAATGTAACCTAGGAGAATGTGGTTATGAGATTGTTGGAAACTTCATTTAGAGGTAAGGCACTTCGATGGTATAGGGGTTTAGCACCCACATTAACTAACACTTGGGATGAGTTTGGATAAATCTTATGTAAACATTTGAAGATAAGAGTGACCATATTTCCTTGGTAGAATAACTTACTAAATCAAGATAAACCCCTAAGAGTTCATGGTAGACTTTAATTATAAGTTTCAAAAAACCTGGGACAAGATCCCTATAGTTATCAAACCCACCCCTAACTATGAATTTTTGTATTATTTTAAAAATATAAACTCATATGTGGTGGTTATGACATAATCAATGGGGATGTGCCTTTCTATATGACTATGAAGTAGCCATAAGGGTCAAGAATTGCCTAATCCAATTAGGTAACTCACCCCTAGACCACCCATGCCTTTTTTTCCAAAGGTTTAACCCCATATTCTCACTATTACTCCATTAATATATCCAACTAATCTTGATCAAATATATGGTAACCAAGTGGATAGATTGGGTAATATATAGGGGCTACTTAAAGCCTAAAATAACAAGCTAGTGGCTTTAGAAAGACAACAAATTCCACCTCGTAGGCCTTATCAATAACCTTATCAAGATTCTAACTAATATTTTTAGTATAAAAAGCCTTATTATCAACCCAATCAATAAGGTCAAGGGTAGATTACACAATCAAGACCATATAATGCTTATAACCCCAATTCTACTAGTAGTTCTATAGATTTGGTTCCAACTCAAAATAATTATGCTCAAGAAGGTCAATGGTATAGTCAATATGAAAATTAAAACACTATGGAAATGTATCCAAGTGGTGAGGTGAGTTAATAATCTTATATGAAAAAATTACAACTCTTCCACCACTTGATAATCAACTACCTTCACAACACAAGGAAGCTTTTCTATCACATGGATATATTCCTTCTATGACTCAAGATGAAGTATCAAGTCAACAAGTATCAAGTGGAATAAAAAAACCTTCTAAAACTACCTTTTCCAATTTACAAGAAGGTGAAAATCCATTTTATTAGGTGGAAACTAATTAGGGCTAGAATATGGCAAATGTGGATAAATCAATTACAACTCACATAAGGTCTAAAAGAAGGGAATTTGGTGATGATTTTGGTGTGGAAAAGGCATCCACTCTACCTTATCAACCAACTCAAAATACTACCACTCAAGATGCACCTCAAAATTCACAATCAACTCAATAAATGCAATATGGTGAGGGGTATAATTAGAAGGGTCTTTTCATACTATATTTTACACAAGATTCAAACAACACTTCTACTCCTAAGATGAATTCTAAGGTAGCTAATAATCCTCTTATAATTTTTGATCAAATGAATAAGGTATATGTATCAATTTTTATGTGGGACACATTTCTTATTCTGGGACAAAAGGATCTCCTACAAGAAGAGCTCTCCAAGCTTCATGTTTTGGATAAACAATAAAAAAAGTAGGTGTTACTCTAACAGATTATAGTCAACCTCTTAATAATAAATCACTAAAGGTGATTAAACCACCCCATTTATATATTTTATTTATAATAGGTGATTTCTTTTTACATAATTACATGATTGATAGTGGGGATAGTGCCTTTGTCATGCCTAAATCTATAACTGATAAGTTAGGACTTCAATATGAGCCTCATGAGAAGGGATATTTATATTTAGATGGGTATATTACTAATATTATAAGTGTTCTTAGGTATCTTAAGGTCATTTTATCTAATTATCATAATTTTACTATCTCTCAAGATGTAATAGTAGTTGATCTTGCCCCCTACTTTGCTTTATGCTTATCTAGGGATTTCACTACCTAAATATTGGGAAATCTTTATTTTGATTGGTCCTACATGGTTTTTAGAACCAAGTATTGGAAAAAGGTAACCATAATGTTAGAACCTATATCTAGGCTTCATTTATAACCTTATATTCCCAACTTATTAAATGTTAATTCATTATCTCAGAGGAGGATGAACACTTCAATGATCTAGAACCTTTTGAACCACTTGAAGGTATACTAGGCTTACTCCTTGATGAATGGGTAGATGATAATCATGGTTATGATCCTTATAAAAACATTGAATAAATAGGTTTGTGTGTTTATTTCATGCATCAAGAAGGTGCCTTAATGCCAAGTCTCACTATCACAACACAAGATCATGAAGGAGTTTGGAATTTTTTCTTTGATGGGTCTAGATCAAAGAATGGGAGTGGGGTAAGTGTCATGCTTGTTTATCCTCTCAATCAAAGATATTATTATATTATATTTAAATTGTACCTCTAATACTATACAATATGAGACCCTCGTTCATGGTCTATAGTGGGCAAGGAAGAGAGGGATTAAACTTTTGTAAGTGAAGGGAGATAGTGAGTTAGTAGTTCAACAGGTAAGAGGTCTAAGTGAAGCCAATAATACAATTTTTAAGGCCTAAAAACACAAGGTTTGGGACATTGTGGAGGCCTTCTAGGATTTTGACATTCTCTCCATTCTTAGAGGAGCCATTCAATATATATATATATATATATATATATATATATATATATATATATAATGGTTAATTGTTATTAGAGTATTGTATGACATAGTTAATGGGATCAAGGACACTAAGGAATAGTACCTAATTAAATTGGTATGTAGGCCTCAGTACTTGATAATGAATTAAGTTATCAAGTACTTAATAGTGATAAATAAATTGCTTATTTCTACAACATGAGGTAGAATTCTGCTCAAAGAACCAAGATACATTGTAATGTCAATATGAGGATCAAATTGTCCAATTGAATTAAAATAAGTTACCTAAGGGATTGGTAAATTTGGAGAGTATTTTTAATGAGTATTATTAGCTTATAAATATAAGGTAATCATCTCCACTAAAAAAGAGCATGATGAACAAATTGCCTTTTTTGAAGATAAACTAATCAAGTTAGGAAAAGTGAATACTAAAGAGGAGAGAGAAGCCTTCATAGCATTTTGAAAATAGTTTATGGATGTTTTTAAATGGGAATATCATTAATTAAATGGGTTTTATGCTAGGTTAGTAAAACATACCATAAATCTATAATAAAATTCCAAACCTGTGAGAAAAAATCAAAGACCAATCAACCCAAGGTGGAGATCCTTGTGAGGAAAATACTAAAAAAGCTTATTAAATATAACATAATATTTCCCATAAAACATTATACATGGGTGGAAAATATTTTACCTATGAGGAAAAATAATGGGGAGATAAGGTTGTGTGTATATTTTAGATATCTCAACAGGGTGTCATTGAGAGATCTCTACCCTCTTCCATTCATGGATCAAATTTTGCAAAGAGTTTTAAGTTCATAAAGGTTTTCCCTACTTCATGGCTACTGAAGGTATAATAAAATATTGGTGAAGGAGAAAGATAAATACAATGCTACCTTGACAGTTGATTAGGGTACCTATACATATAATAAAATTCCTTCTGGACTGTCCAATGTTGGGTATACTTTACAAAGGACAATGGATGTGGCTTGAAAAGGGATTATAAATGAAATGGTACTCATTTATCTTTATGCTATTACTATGTTTTATAATTATCGTAAGTATCATTTAACACATTTTAGATTAATATTTGATAGGTGTAGATGTTTTGGAGTCTCTTTGAACCCCAAATAGAGTATCTTTGTAGTGTATTAGGGTAGGCTTTTAGGACATGTTAGGGTGGAATTTCTATTGATCCTAAATGAATAGAGGAAATCCTTGATTTATATTTTTCAAAACACAAGAAGGTATTTCAAATTTTCTTGGGAATGATCAATTCTATGAGGAGGTTCATACCTAGATTTGTAGAATTGGTGAGACCATTAACTCACATGCTCAATAAATATCAAGAGTTTTCATGGAGCAAAGAAGGCAAGAAATGTTTTGAGTATATTAAATAGGAAATTAGTCAATATCCTACCCTAATAAACCATGATTTTACTAAATATTTCTTCATGTATGCCTTATTCACATGTGACATAATTTTTTCCATGCTCATACAATAAAACATTGAAGGTTTAGAGTAGCCTATTTCTTTTTTAGTCAAACATTAAAAGGGTATAAGGAAAAATATATATTTGTTTAAAATAATGTCCTTGATATCATAAAGGTCCTAAATAAATTTAGACATATGGTATATAACACTAATATTTTTATGAAGGTGGTTCATCTTAATGCAAATTATTTTATCCTTAATAGATACCTAAGTGAAAAGAGGGTTGGTTGGGTGACCAAATACATGGAATATGATATAAAATTGAAGGTTAAAAATATGGTAAGAGTTAGGGAACTCTATGATCACTTTGAATTATATGTTAAATAGGAGAAATAAGTCTTTTTTATAGTCCAAGATAGTCAATATGTAGTTATAACTATCTCTCCTTCTAGCTAGACATAAGACATAGCAATATTCCTCTAAACGAGATAGTGTCTTATAGCCTTATATGGGGAAAATATGAGAAATTACATTATAAAATATATCCCTTACATCTTACATTATGGATTAATATTTAAGAAATACATTGGAGGTATATTTTTAAGATGTGTATAAACTAGCCAAGTAGACAAGTTACTAGAATAATTTCATGATGGGTCTACAAGAGTCCACTTTGTAACCAAGACTAAAACATCAAATATAATAATATATGGATAATTTTGTACTACCTTATTCAAATACTCACATTATTTGGTTATAACATGTTCTAAGTGTGAAATTCTTATCATAAAATAAAGACTAGTTTTCATGCCTTTGAAACCTATTCAAGTTTAGTATCCCTTCATGAAATGGGGATAACACTTCATTGTAATGATTCATACCCCATAAAGTGATAGTAATAATTTGGTTTTTACAGCCATTTATTAATTTACCAATTGGGTGGAGGAATTTGAACTGAAGGAAGCAAACGAGAACATAGTTTTAGATTTTTATGATAACCTAGTGACTTAGTTTGGGGTCCACTCAACCATCACATTAGATAATTATTTGGATTTTAGTAGTACAAAAGTGTGTGACTAGGCCCTTGATTATGGTATTTATATTAATTATTCATCTAATTACTATCCTTAGGTAATGAACTAACATATTTCACCAATAAGAAATTGATTAGGATCATTAAGAGAATAATGGAGGATAGTCAAAGAGGATGGCATACCAAGTAAAATAATTACTTATGTGTAGATATAATTACTCAAAATAAGGATATTGGTCACTCTCCTTACCTATTGGTTTATGATAAAAAAGTAAATCTTCCCATTTATTTAAAATTTATAGCCTTATAAATTTCACACAAGCTAGAGCTTATAGATAATGATGTAATGGAGGTAAGAATGAATGAGTTGAGAAAGTTGGAAGAAACAAGGGACAATGTTATGCATACTATGTGTTCCAACCAATAACACGTCAAAAGATATTTTGATAAGAGATCTTGATCCAAGACCTTTTAGAAATGTGATATTATGCTTAAGTGGGATGAGTACCATGCCAAAATAGATAAACATTCCAAATTTTATAGACTTTATAGTGGTCCATATGTCATTACTAGTTGTGAGGAAAGTAATGCTTTTCAATTGTCCAGTTTGAGTGGTGAGGAAATCCTTATTCCTATCAATGAGATGTTCCTTAGGTATTGATATTAGGAGATCCAATATTATTATACATATTAGTAGTTTCCTTCCTCTAAGTGTTACTACACATGATTATTAGTTTTGGTTTTGTTTTAGTTGTTTATTGTTGTTGTTTTATACTTTGTGTCTTTTTTTGGTTTTGTGTTCAAGTTTGCAAGGTTAGATAGTTTCAGAGAGAAGTCATGTTTTGTGTAAATATAAGTGAGAAGTAAGGAGATTCTATATTCTTTTAGCTAGTAGGATATTCAAACTAGATGAGTCTCCACAAATGTTGATAACTTTATATCCTTAGGCCTAGAATGGTGTCAAATTGAGTATTGGGATCTTTGGTCTATTATGAAAAGTCATAGTTGTCATATATCTTGAGCAATTAGGGAGACTAAAAAGAGTGTTAATTGGGTATCAAGTGAAGTGAGTATGAGTATCATGTCTTTTTATAGCCATGTATTAGTTTCAACTTGTGTTAAGTGGATTCATAGTGTGTGATCATCTTTAGATGTCATTGACAATAGATGAAAGTGGTCTTATGATCTAGACCTAATGAGATACGATGGTTGAAAATGGTAGCTAATGACTCATTATGAGATTATTTGATGTATTTAGTATATTAAATCATGGTGGTCTATAAGCCTTGAAAATGGTGATGAACATAAATAAAAGCCTCATGAATAACTTTTAAGAAGGTTATAAGGTACTCTTTTGATATTCATCAACAATCTTCTTTTGAGACTATCTATATGTGGTGTAAAAGTGAAGGTTTCGGTCTTTAAATGGAAAATTGTGATTTAAAAAGGACACTAAATTATTCATTATATAATTAAATCACCTCATGGTCATGACATTACTTTGGTCAATCATTTCATGTTTTGAAAATGTCTCTTTTATAAGCTTAGAAGGTTCTTTGGCCACTAAAAGAGCTCCCACATGTGAAAACAACTTATATTTTGATCTCCTTGATGTATTTATTAATTTGAGATAACTTTTTGACCCATATTTACCTTAATTTTTCCCTAAAATTGTGGCTTGAAGTTGAAGCAAGAGGAAATGAAGGAGATTTTTCAAGTTTCAATAATGTTTTGAAGTAATATAGATCTATACTATATGGAATTACTTAGGAGGAGTCTTGGAGATGTAATGAGGACTTGTTATAGACACATGGTGAATATATTGGAATGTTTTAAGGATTAATAGGACCAAAATTGATGTGTTTTCCATGGTTTGTTCATTGGTAGATAAGAAGATCATCTCAAGTTTACGATCAATTTATACAGTAGAGAGAGAAAGTATATCTAAGATATTGACTAAAGAAAATAGACCTTATGACCTTAAATTCATGGGTGTTGGTTTTTGTTTTAGTATTATAAACTTTATGAACAAAGGCTAATAACTTAAAGGTTTTGATCACCATTCAAATCTACACAAGCCAAATAGAGTGGTATAGTTTTGTGAAGTTTTTATCTATTTTGGTTAAAATAAGACTTGCTCCTAGTTATTCAAGTATTGAATATACCTTTCATGACCTGCCTAATAATTTTATATGCATGAGTGAGTGCATAAAATTCAAGAGCACATCTACTACCAAATCTGTAGTTTGTAGGAAGTTTAAAGGAAAGTGTATAGTTGAATGGGTGAGTCAAGTTATCAAGCAAAACATTTTATAGTTGAGATGTTATATTCATGATCATGTGTCTTTACTGAATATTTATCAAAGTTTCCTTAATGTCTCATGGATTATAAACCATTAATATTTCCTCAAACATCCTCATAGTCTCAATTTAACATATTTTAAGGTATTTTGTAATCCTAGGTTTTACTTTTGATTATTTATGCTTCATAAAGAGCCTCCAAAATGTCATATCCTATTGATTAATATTCTACAAGATCACCTAGGATCCTTAAAGATTTTATATATGTTATATTCATGTTTCATTTCACTACTTATATTTCATTTCATTTCATAGACTTTCACATTGCCATTTCACCATTGATATTAACTTACCACTCCATATTCATTTCCCCATATACTCTATTATCACCACAAATAATATCAATTATACCTATTCACATTCATGTCATGGATCCACTATTTTATAGGATTCAAGAGTGTTAGAAACCATTATGGTCATGAACATATGTTATGCAGTCTTACACTCTACTAAAAGGCATGAATCATCACCTACATCTAGGGCAGATACAATCAAGAATATTCTTCATAAAGTGGTGTATAAAAGAGGATAGAGGATATCTCATTGAAGGAATTTGTTTGAACTATCTCCATAATTTACAATGAATGGATGAGATGATTATAAACCATGTTTTAACCTTCTTAAAGTCTCATTCCATCCTAGTCCATATAGGCCACTATGGATCATCACCTAAACTCACACTAAAATACTATTAGGATCTATCTTACAAAAATGTTATATGTATGAGGTTTGGAAAATATATAAATCATAATTTTGGTGTTATGATCAAAATTTAAAAGGTCCGTATAGTGAGCCAAGGAGACATTGTCTACAGTTAGTCATGAATGATGAGTTACAATCAACACCCCACTTTCACTTGAAAGAATCTACTATTAACTTAGTTTCATTTGTTAATAAGCTATTAGTGATGTCATGGAGGTGGCGAGGTGAGTGGATGAAGTGTATTGATAGTCTTAGTGTCAATGACAAAGTGTTAGTGTGATTGTCCTAGTATGCTTGAAGTAGGCTTGGTTGATCTTCTATTTTATCATGATTAGGGATGGATCTAAAGTATTGAGCATGTGTGATGGGTATTTTTATGTGTGAGGGGTCCCATAAAAGGTCAAGGGTGATTGGATAGATTATATAAGTGCATGTTATTCATTGTTTCTTCATTATGTTTATCTTGGCATAGTTGGTTCTGTCATAGAAAAATCTGAGTAGGCAGTTTGTTAATGTCACCATTTCTATGTATAGATGAGTCAAGGGAATTTAGTTATATATGTGTGATCACATTAGTCCAAATTTCATATTATTAAAACTTTATATCATGATTTTGAGCATAGATAAAGATATGTAGGTGTAAAATTGGCCTGTCAAATAGAAGTTCACTAAGTTTATATTCTTAGCTAGACCATCACTGCACATCATGTAGATATGTATGAACCATTAAGTTTGTAAATTTAATTTGGGTAAAAATAAAGTCAATAATGGTTAAATATTTAAATATTCATTTTTTATATATTTTCAAGAAGCTACCCTAAAAAATTTTGAGTCTTGAAGTGATTTATAGCTCCAGTTATTAAGCTTCAAAGTTGCTCTAGTAGGCTATGATGGGCCAGAGACTATCAAGTTTAATCACATTGAAGTCTGAGGTCATTGGTCTAGAATATATAATGGTGATAAATTAGTAATACATATTAATATTAATAGTGCATATGAATTTAACATGTCAAATTTTTCATGCACTGGTGACAAGTGTCACAATCTCACAAATCTGACAAAAGATCAATGGTGAGTAGCAGTTCGCATTTATGAAGATCAATGGTGTAGGAAAAGTTAAAGTGTCAACAAAGCACATGGGAATACCAAATGTAATAAGCATAAGGATTGATAGAATTTTTTTATAAGGAATTCAAGGGTGCCAAGTGTGATAATAATTTGATGTTTGATCAAGATCTAATGGTGATCATTACAATATAAAGACCTGGTTGATTTGAGGAGATTGATGGAGCATGTTTGTTCCAAATTATCAAGAAGTAGTGAGATGATGTCAAGTGATTGATGTTTAACAGTGAGAAAATTTAAATACCAAGATAATTTTGAAGTAGATAGATGATGTGTATTTGTTCAAAATATGAGAGGGCACAAGATATTGATAAAGTGTTCTAAGTTTAATAGTTGCTCAGTGACTGTGAGAATTCAAATATTTGAATTTGTAAGGGAAAACCAAACTATATTTTTTGTGCTTAAAATTTTGATATATGAAGAATTTGATCATGGTGTAAAATTAAAATTTGTAGAGGACTTCATGACACATCTAGAGAACCTAGTTAGAGGGTCTAAATATTTGTACAATCAAAGATATGGATATCTAAATTTGAATATGTATGTGTTCATGCTCTGTAAGTAACCCAAGAAGGGTAATTGAGTTATTCTTGATTGTATTTTGATGTTTTAAGATAAAATAAGTTCTGGAGTATGTTTTAGACTTCATCAGGATCATATGTGTGGATTATATAGGTTTAAACAATATAGATTATAAATGATCAAAGGCTTAGAAATTGACTATTTGTTCATTCTTGGTGATCATATGCACAAAATGATGTTTGGGATAATTGTGCTATAGCAAAAGGGTGTTTTGATGGATGTTGTCACTTAAGGTGTACCTATAGATCATGTGTCATGGGTATATGTATTTTTAAAGTGTTCTTGTGTTCTAAGTTTTCTCAAAGAAGTGTGAAAGAGGTGAATGGGTCTCTATAGGACCTAAAAGGACTCTTAGGCCTATTTGAAAGAGGGTACTGCTTAAAGGTGACCCATGTAGATGCCTTAAGATCAAATGCATGTGTTATGGCTGATAAGAAAGGGTTTGAACATGATATTCTTGATGGATATATAAAAGGTGAAATCAAAAGTGGTAATTTATATATTTTTAAGAAGAGGTGTGTGTAAGAGTTGAAGGGTGAAAGAAAGAAGAAAGCATGTGTACCTAGTGGATAGATTGTAGAGTAGAGAAGGTTGATGACTATGTGTATGACTTATAGGTCATATTTTTGATTTTATAATAGTGATTTGTTAGGTTTGAATATTGATGATGAGTGAAGATGTCTAGAGTGATCCAAAAGGAGGTTTTGGATGCTTTAAGTGTGAGTGAAGGATAGATGATGTCTATGTGAGCTTGGTGGTTGATTTGAGAGGTAGATTAGAGTATGAAATATGTGTATGAAAATTTGGTCATGTTTCTAAGGTTGTGACAAGTTTGTTGTTCAAAATTATATAGTTATCTAGAAGGTATTTTTGGATGTTTGTGAGTGTGTGAAGAAGAGAATGGGGATGTGTTTGTGTTTGTAGAGTGTCTCCATCAGATTGGTAGGCAATCAATGGTAAAGAGATGTTCATTTTATAGGTGCTGGGAGGGTGATCAACATCTAGGTTATAAAGACTTGACCATACTAGGGTTAGGTGCTCCTTGTGGAATAGGTGTTTCAATAAATTTTGGTCAAAAGGACTTGGCCATCCTAGGGGTAGGTGCACATTGTGGAACATGTGTTTCACTAAAGTATGGTTGGAAGGACATGACCATCCTAGGGGTAGGTGATCCTTATAGAATAGGTGTTTCACTATATTCTCATGTTTTCATACTTATTATAGGATAATTAGTCCATATTTTTGTAGGCTTGAGAGTGGGTTTTATTCCATAAGAGGTTTTCCCACATATATCTTGTGTTGTGTGTGTAATCTTGAATTATATAGTTGTTCATTGCTATAAACATATTGAATCTTTCATGAATGGTTGTATTGAATTCTTAAGTGTTTAAAGGGTTTGTAAATTGAATTAGATTGTTTTATACTACTTATTCACCCCCCCTCTTAGGGGTTTATACCTCTAACAATTGGTATCAGAGTAAGGTCCTATGGTAAATCTTGAAAACTTGAAGGAGATCCAAGGTACAATATGGGTAGTCGTCAAATAGAAGGAGTTTTTCCCACTAAGAAATCACTGATATTAAATAGATCATATTATGTTTTTTGGAGTCTAAGTATGAATCCCTAAATCATGTACCTAGGGTTTGACACTTGATAATCTATTTTGGATGGCTATTCTACACATACTATTCCACCATCTGGTGTATAGATAAGAAGTTGTTTGAGAATAATTATAAGGCAATGAATGCTATCACTTGTGGTATTTTATAGATTGAATACATCAAGGTAATACATTACATATCTACCAAATAAATGTGGAATAAATTGATGACTATTTATGAAGGATATTTAAAGGTTAATTTTTAAAAGTTACAGACTCACCAAAGACAATTTGAGAGTCTTAAGATGAAGGAATAAGATTTTGTGGCATCCTTTCTACATAGAGTTCATGAGATTATTAAAATAATAAAAGGTCTTAGAGATAAGCTTAAATAAACTATTGTAGTTCAAAAGGTGTTAAGGTATCTCTTTCAAGTTTGATTCAAAAATGTTTATTGTAGAAGAAAGTCATGATCTTACTCAGTTGAAGATGGATGAATTGCATGGCATCCTTATTGCCTATGAGATGAGAGTAAATGATGATATACCACCAAATAAGGAAGAAACATTTAAGATAGAAATGAATCGAAAGAAGAGATTCCAAGGTAAGAAACTCAAGGAGGATGAAATTTATTGATGAAGATGAAATAATTGCTTTTTTTACAAGGAAATTGAAAATAGGGTTAGACAAGTATAAGGGTAAACTACCCTTCAAATGCTTCAATTATGGAGAGGTAGGACATTTTTATAATAAATTCCCTCATAAACATAAGAAGAATAATGATGAATAGCATGGTGATGGCCAAGATGAAGATAAAAAGACATATAATTTTAATAAAAGGAAGAAAGGATTCAAAAAGTATGATAACAAAAAGATGTCCTTCAAGAATAAGAAGAGTCTCCACACCAATAAAGATTGAAAATCATCAAGTGAGAGTGAGGATAGTGATTCTAAGTTTGATAATGAATATGATGGTTCTATTGATGATAAAACCCTCTTCATGGCTGAGGAAGGAAGTTGATCATATCAAAAGGAGTCTACTTAGAGTGATTCAGATGATGATAAAGATGAGGTGGACTATGAGACTAAATTGATGAATGGTCTTGAAGAATTGAAGATTGAGAAGAAGATTAACAAGAATATGAAGTCTCAAATCAAGTACTATAAAGATAAATTTAGTATGTTTGAGGCAAGAATGAATGAAAACACCAAGGAGCTTGAATATATAGTCAAGAATCTCATTTGTCAATTGAAAACCCTATCTACAAGCCTGAAAGCTAAAGAAGATGAATTTTAAAGGTATGTAATTAAAAATGAGTCATTAAAAGCTAAGTTAGAGAGGGCATCTAGTAAGATGAAGTCATTTGTGACATTTTAAAAGAACTCAATTGATCTATACAATATTTTAAGTGATCAAAAGCATGCAAGTGATAGATCTAGTCTTGGATACAAATAAGAACTAAAAAATACAACTCAAGATAAGATGAAGACTAATGTAAATCAGACCTTGAAGGTCAATAATTAGTCAAGGAATGAAGATGCCAGTATAATATTAGATCAAAAAACAAAATTCCATGAGTTACAAAAGTTTAAATTGTTACTATTACACATGTAATCAATTTGTTTATAGAGCTAGAGAATGCAAGAGACCTATTAGAAATGAGTTTACATGGAGCTAAGATGGGGATCATCAGTCAAAATGTGAGTCTTCTTCAAAAGGAGTAGTTTGTTTCAATTGTCAAAAGAATGTACATATTCCAATATTTTATTCTAATTAGGAAAGGTAGGATAATATTTTTATAAAAGGTATACTATGCTTTAACTATTAATAGAGAGGTCACATTGCTATATTCTAAAAGTAAAGGCCTACAATATACAATAATTTTAATTAGGCTCCTAGAGAGCAAGAAAGAAGGCAAGTCAACTCATGGAAACTAAATATAGTAAGAGTGAGTCATTGTGAGTTTTTAGGTCCAAGTAATCTATTTTTATGGTAGAGAATACTATATAAGTTGGAGAGTGCCAAGAGATCTCATTTTCTGCTCATGTTGTGAATGAAGGGACCAAGCTTAAGGAGATGACCAAAGTGCTGGTTGAGGCTAGTGTTGGTTGAGGCTACTTATAAGGTGTTTATGGATTTAAGTGAACATCATATTATTGATAATAAATTTTCATGTAAATAACATTAGTTGTAAATACCTAGTGATGAGGTTTCAAAATGCAAGGAAAATTCTTTATCTGAAAAGTATGTCATAAATCTATGTTATCCCCATGTGTTGTCAATACAGTCTTAAAAGAGAAGGAGAATGTTATTGTGGATGAGAAAGTTATTTTAATTAATCCTAAGAATAATAAGAAGAAGAACTATTAGTATTAGATGACCAAATAGGATAAGGAATATGAGGAGTTGTGGGCAACTCCTAGTTTCACATTGTTCTAAGGAACCATGTGAAATAAGGTGTCTCTATCTATGCTTCTTAAGAGACTCCTTTTAGTGGAGAAGAAAGAGTTGCTATGGTATTATTCAAAAGGTCCCATAAGGCAAGATATGAGTGTTTCTAGTTGGAGTTAGTGTGTTAAGATGGGAGAAGTAATTTGATAAGGCTAGAGTGATGTTATAAGGTGTTTTTCTATGTATGTAGTGTCTGTAAGATCAAAATGGGTTTTTTTAGGTGGAATAATGAGATTGATGGAATGTTAAGAAGATTTTAGTGCTCAAAAAGGTTTGTGCACTTATTTATGATGTGTTCTAGGTGGTTTTATGTCTTGATGATCATGTTTGTGCCTTTTAGAGGTTTGTGTGTACCCCTAGGTTTATCTTTCATATTGCATATCAAAGCCATGGTATAGGAATTCAAGGTTCCCAAAGGTTTAAAGGCTCAAATATTGGTCCAAAAGTATGTGATGGTTATCTCTAGGTGTGAAATAAGTTTTAGATGTGGGCATTGACTAGAAGGAGGTTTGTTGACCTTGTTTTTTTTGAGATTCTAGAATTTTGGGCTATGCTAGAAAAGTGGTTTGCCTTATGATTTGAGGTCTAAGGATTATTAATAGGTTTAATGGGAAAAATTAGTTGATAAATAAAGCTTCATATAGAATTGAATGTTTTTGGTTTTCAAATTATTCATGATTTTATCAAGATAGAGGCCTAATTAGTTAATAAATTTGTGAAGGAAGTATATTTTAGAGGAGGAGCTAGGTGATGAAAATTAGTGTTCTTAAGGGGTAATATGAGAGTTCTCTATATATGAAATTTTAGGAATTGAAAATATGTATACTATAATTTGTGGGATATACAAGTTCCATGTAGGGCTACAAGGAGTCTAGAGAAGCCTAACATGAAGATTTGATGTTTTTATTTAGTTTCTCCAAAATATAAATTCATGAGTGTTTCAAAGTGAGTTATTAGATTGGTTTAGATCATATTTCCTATTTAGTGAGTGACATGAAATTTTGTTGTTGGTCCTTGAGGTGGCTTGAGAGAGAGAGTAAGCCTGTGTGGTGGTTCTTCATGGTGTATGAAGATCTGAAGATGCTCAAGAGGTGAAATGGATCATATATATTAAGGGGAGTCCCTATCAGATGTCTCTTGGTGAGTTTCATCAGATTTTAGTTATTTTGTGTGTTATTTCTTCATTGGTTGTAGTGCTTGGTTGAAAAGAGTGTTGGCATATATAAAGAGGAAGTTGTCAAGGTAAGAAGAGGTATGATCAAGGTAAGGGGGAGTTTTTATCATATTTATAAGGTTTTATTATCCTAATGGTGCCAAATTTATCATTGTGTTAAAGGGGGAGAAGGTTCTTATTATGAGAGTGCTTGAAGAGAGAGAAAGAAGGTGAGCTTTATGATGGGCATTGACATCAATGACAAAATGGGGAGATTATTGGAGAGTTTTTAGTGATGTCATAGAGGTGTCCAATTGAGTGGATGAAGTGTATTGATGGTCTAAGTGTTAATGATAAAGTGTGAAGTGTGCTTGTCCTAGTATGCTTGAAGTAGGCTTGGTTAATCTTCAATTTTGGCATGATTAGGGATGGGTCTAAGGTATTGAGCATGTGTGAGGAGTAATTAATGTGTGAGGGTTCATATTATAGGTTAAGGATGATTGGATATCTTATATAAATTTATGTTATTCATTTGGTTCTTAATTATGTTCATCTTGGTATAGTTGGTTCTATGATAGAAAAATCTAAGTAGGTAGTTTGCTGACCATGTATAGATTATTCAGGGGGAGTTGGTCATATGGGTGTGATCAAATTATTCACAAGTTAATATGATTCAAATTTTATGTCATGAGGTTGATCATAGATAAAGATATTTTGGTACAAAGTTGGTCTCTCAGAGAAAATTTCAGTAATTTTCTATACTTAGCCAGACTGTCACTGTACATCATGTAGATATGTATGAACTATTAAGTTTATGAATTTAATTTAGTTACAAAGAAAGTTAATAATGGTAAAATATTTACATGGAGATTGTGTCTATATTTCTAATAATCTACCTTGAAAATTTGGAGTCCTGAAGTTATTTATAGCTCAAGTTATTAAGCTTCAAAGTTGTCTAATAGATTGTGATAAGCCAGAGACAGTCAAGTTTAATCACATTGAAGTCGTAGGTCATTGGTCTAACAAATACAATGGTGAGTTATTAATCATACATATTAAGATCAATGATACATATTAATTTAACATGTCAAAGGTTTCATGCACTGGTGATAAGTTTCACAAGCTCGCTAATCTAAGAGAAGATCAACAGTGAGCAGTGTTTCATACTTATGAAGATTAATAGTGTGAGACAAGTCAAAGAGTCAACAAAGAATGTGGGAATACCAAGTGTCATAATTGCATGGATTGATAGAAAAGTGTTTATAATGAATTAAATGGTGCCAAGTGTCATAATCATGGGAGTTTTGATCAAGATATAATGGTGAGCATTACAAGATAAAGACTTGGCTGATTTAAGGAGATTGATGAAACATGTTTGTTCCAAACTTTTAGGAAGTAGTGAGATGATGTCAAGTTCTTGATGTTTAATAATGAGAAAAGTTAAATACCAAGATAATTTTGAGGAAGATAAATGATGTGTATTTTTTCAAGCTATGAGAGGGTATGAGATGTTGACAAAGTGTTCAAAGTTTAATAGTTGCTCAGTGACCATTGGAATTCAAATATTTGAATTTGTGAGGGAAGACTAGTCTATAGTTTTTGTGATATAAATTTTGATATATGCATAATTTGATCATGGTGTAAAAGGAAAATTTGTAGAGGATGTCATGGTACATACATATAACCTATTTACAAGGTATAATTATTTATATAGTTAAATATATGGAGCTCTAAATTTGACTATGTATGTGTTCTTTCTCTGTAAGTAACCCAAGAAGGGTAATTGATTTTTTGTTGATGGAATTTCAATGTTTTAAGATGAAATAAGTGTTTGAACATGTTTTATATTAATGAGGATAATATTTATGGATTATGTTTGCTTTACCAATCTAGATTTTGTATGATCAAAGGATTATAAGTTGACTGTGTGCTCATTCTTGGTGATCTTATGTACATAATGATGTTTGGGCTAATTGTGTTGTAGCATAAGGGTGATGTGATGGATTTTGTCACTTAATGTGGACCTATAGATTATGTGTCATGGGTCTATGTATTGTTAAAGTTTTTTTTGTGTTTTATATTTTCTTAGAGAAGTGTCAAAGAGGTGAATAGGTCTCTATAGGACCTAAAAGGAAACTTAGGCCTGTTTGAAAGATGGTACTACTTAAAAGTGACCCATGTAGATGACTTAAGAGTGAAAGCATGTGTTGTGACTAAAAATATAGGTTATGAACATGATATTACTAATGGATATATAAAATTTGAAATAAAAGGTGGTGATTTCTAGACTTGTAATATGATGTGTGTGTAAGAGTTGAAGGGTGAAGGAAAGAAGAAAGCGTATGTACCCATTGAATGGGTTGTAAAGTAGAGAAAGTTGATGAGTATGTATATAAATTATAGGACATATTTTTGATGTCAAAATATTTATCTTTTAGGTTTGTATATTGAGGATGAGTGAAGAGGTCTAGAGTGGTCTAAAAGGATATTTTATATGCCTTAAGTGTGAGCGAAGGATAGATGATGTTTGTGTCATATTGGTGGTTGATTTGAGAGGTAGATCAAAGTATAGATTATGTGTATGACCATTTGGTCATTTTTTTGAGGTTTTGAAAAAGTTGTTACTAAGAAGTATAGAGTGATCCAAAAGGTGGTTTTGGATGTTTGTGAGTGTGTGAAGAAGTGAAGCGGGTTGTGTTTGTAGGGTGTCTCCATCAGATTGGTAAGAAATCAATGATTAAGAGATGTTAATTTCATAGGCATTGGGAGGGTAATAAACATATAGGTCAAAATGACTTGACCATCTTAAGGGCAAGTGTTCCTTGTGGAATAGGTGTTTCACTAAAGTCTAGTCAAAAGGACTTGACGATCTTAGGCGCAGGTATTCCTTATGGAATAGGTGCTTAAATAAAGTTCGATTAGAAGGAATTAACCATCATAAGGGTAGGTGATCCTTATGGAATAGTTTTTTCACTAAAGTGTCATGTTTGCATACTTATTATAGGACAATTAGTCTATTTGTTTAGAGGCTTGAGAGTGGGGTTTATTCCCTAAGAGGGTTTCCCACATAGATCTTGTGTTGTGTGTTTAATATTGCATTATCTATTTGTTAATTTCTATAAACATCTTGAATGATTAATTAATAGTTGTATTTAATGCTTAAGTTTTTAGAAACTTAAGTTGATTATTTTCTACCACTGATTCACCCTACCCCCTCTTAGTGGTTTGTACCTCTAACAACATTATGTAGCTAAGAGAAGAAAACTTAGTTTTGACTAAGGATTAAAGGTGAACTTATGGTGTATGAACCATGATGAAGTTTTATGACCTAATAAATGATAAAAATTAAGTTTACACCATTAAAAAGAGTTAAATTTATTTAATTTCAACACAACAGTCACCATTTCCTATTATAACATATAGGTACTAAGAACTGTATTATGCATAATGAGTAAGATAGTAGGTTAACAATGTTTTCTTGAACATTAAGAGGTAATTGAGACCTATATAAGGTTTACATAATATTAAAGGGACTTTCAAAAGCATAATAATCATGTGAATGGTCCTAAAATATATAAACATAGTCAAAATAAACTATAGTATGCTTATTCTCTAAATGGTCTTGTTTGGATTGAAGAAAAAGTTGGACTATGAGCATGTTGAGAATAATGAGACCCATTTTTGGATTATTATTAAAATTTATTAACAACTATATATAACTTATGCACCTTTATTTTAAAAATAAACTAATCAAAAAATAGCCTAAACATTTTGAACCTAAGAGAAACTATAGTCACAATCAACATATAGTATGTCTTGAGAAGTTTAAGGGTTTAGATCATCCATAGGTGGAGCTAGGTTCTCAAAATTGGTATAAGTGGTATATATGACTATATTAATCCATAAATTATATCCTAAATGTCAAAAAATTAGTGGAAACATCCATGTTTTTATCTCAAATAAACCTCATTTATTGATAGTCATTAAATAGACCAGTTGGGCTATTTGGAAGTTTCATGGATAAGATAGGGGGTTTTAACTTAATAAAGAGGTTTGTAACCTAAGAAAAGTTAATTATAAGTCTTAATACATATTTTGAGATTTATCACACTCAATGTTTAATTTTAATATACCCTTTAGGTATAGCATATGTAGACATACCTTAGACCCAAAGAAACCCTACCACCATATTGAAACTGATCTAGGTGTTCTTTCAAATTGATAGTCATAAGAATAATGTAGACATTAATTTCAAATCCTGAGGGAAGTGTTGGATTTATGGGGATATAAAATATTCCTTATTTTATCTCTTAAACCTTTTTATTACTTACAAAGTATAGACAAGTAGTTGAAGCATTTTTTCATTACATACATATCTTGATGCATATTGTGCATGAGAACTAAATATATTCAAATTTTAATTGGTTAGTGTACTTAAAATCCATGATAATAAGTTTTGATTTAAGTTTCTATACACTATGAATCATTGTTAAGAGATTTAGACCCTTAAAACCATTATAAAACCCTAAAATTCACCCAATTAAGTAAATATTCCTTAAGGTTCATTCTAAAAAAGTGTTTTAGACATGAAATGATGTGTATGTTATTCATAACTCTCCTAAGAATAATAACCTATTAGTTGGCATGTGCAGAAGTCATGATGTACAAACTAGGCCTAAGAAGGCTAATTAGAGCATGTAAGCAAATAAATGAAAGGGTTTTGTATATATAATGAATTATATAAGGAAAAATGGGACAAAAAATACCTAAAGTACCTTCAAATAATCATTCATATGGGTCTTTATGATAGTTTCTATAGGTAGATAGGTTTGGTTATTTAAAAAAAATACCATGTGTATGAAGATAGAGGGTGAATGACTCATTCAAGCCAATTCCATAACTCCAAATGACCTTAGAGAGGTTATTCACGTTGTCTACAATGGGTAAGATCTTTTCAACTCACATTGAGGTTAAAATTCTAAATCCCTACATATACATATGATTGTTTAATGTCTTGATTAGAGAGTGTTATAAAGAAGAGGCAATAAAAGGCAAAATGAGGTCATGAGCATACCAAAAATTTTCATGAATGATATCATCAAGTATTAAGAGGGGTGTATGTCATATTTTATCCTTAATATAGGTGATATGACTAGTAATTTAGGCCTTAAGACACCAAAAACTACTCAAAAATCTTGTTTCTTCCTTGAGAGGTGACTCCACATGTTCACCACTGTACAAATATTTTGCATGGGAGGTTGGGAACTATGGGAGAGGTGGAGGGATTAATATACTAGTATTTTATGAAATTATATTAGAGATTCAATGTCTAAACTTTATGAATCATTGTTAAGAGTCCTGAGACTATTAAACCTCTCTAAGATCCTAACTAAGACCTGATTGAGAAGAATTAAAGGAAATGACACCCAAAAAGATTTAAATCCCCTAATTATCACTTGTATAAAAAATTAAACTCATAGAGGATCATTACCATGTCACTTTATTGTATGGATGGTGTATAGACCTATCATAAAATAGGGTTTTTTTGGGAAAAAGTGTAGAAAGAGAGGTATAAGATAGTTTAAGAAGATGAAAATTAGTGTAAGAGGAAATTTTGGACTTTTTTCACCTCCTCAAGTAATTATAATATCAAAAACATGCAATGAATTATCTCTTCAACTCTCTTATAATTTCCCAATCTATGAGACCTAATGAAAATGGCCTAATTAATTAAATAATACTAAATTTCATATGAAAGAGCTCTTGTGTATATAAAGGCTATTTTTGGAGTTAATAAACTATATAGAGACATCCATTATTAACCAATAAGCAATAAAGTTCCATATTTATGAGCATTCATGAAGGTTTTTTGGCAGTTATATGGATATTGTTAACCCATAAAGAGAGGCAGTTAGTTGATGCTTTATTGAATATGGTTGTCATGACTATTCAATGTTTTAAATAGATAAATGGGAAGGAATTAGATTAATATGGAGTTTATATACATTTCATGGCTTAAAGGTTACTAAAAATAGGATTTTACTATCTTAAGCACCCTTTGAAAGCACTTCAATGCATAGAGAGTTGTTGTAACTATCATGTATGGTAATTATGGTCTTTTGAATTGTCTTGTACTTCTTCAAGGACTGATACACCAATTTCCTTCTTTATTTCTTGATTTAATTCTATTTATTGAGTTGGAAAGTCCTAATTTGGGTATCCCTAAGGTTAGTATACAAAAACTCTACTAAAATTATAACTTGTACCTTGAGTTAATGAGAAAATATTGTTACAAATTTCTCCATTGTTATTAGTGTGTATCATGATTATTGACTTGTAGATAAGTATGGTATTCATATTATTTTATAGGTCTTATCTTTCATCTAATGATATTTTTCATCCTCCATAGGTCATTTGAAGTGTTAAGAGATAGAATCTGTGTTGAAGAGTGAGTTAGTTTGTAATGTCTTATATAGGTCTCCATTCCCTTACCTTCATGTTGTAGACCTTTTATCTATCCTTCATATGAAATACTCATGTTTAGGATTGTATTAAAATATATATTTGATAATCTATTACCTTTTTATTCACAAGTGTGTTTAAGGACAAGGTTAATATAGGATCATTAAAGAATTGGTGCATCACCATCACTAGTAAAGGTTTTCCTATTAAGTTGTATTTCTAACTATTTTCACCCCAAAGAAATATAGGTTTTAGAAAAATAATTAAAAATTGATACATCATATGAGGTAACCTCATAATATATAGGTTTATTATATCTATAGGTAACCCATATCCTATAGAACAATCCAATCTTAGTCCAAGTTTGAAGGAGAAGTGAATAATCTACTTCATAGGGTGCAACTTGGGTTGCTAACAGTTTTGGCATGCCTAGTGGAGAATCTTGTTGAAGGGATTTAGAGAATTAATTTGAGTATTTGAGTACATTAGTAATATTTAATGGTTTTATAGGTATATTTATAGACATTTCATACCAAGAGTGGTTATAACATATTCCTCAAAAGGTAAGGAGACTGAATTTATTGAGTTGTCTTTGGATAGAGTTAATAAAAATAAAAATTCAAAGTATAATCCAAATCCTACACCTCCTATTCTCCTAATTTTTATTATAAATATACCTTTTTAAAAACAAAGACTTTCCAAATGAACACTTTTGTAAATCCCACACTTTAAATGGCCATTCTTAGGAGATAAGATTATATTCCTTTTAATGGTGGTAGCCCCTTAAACCTCAACTAGTTTGATGACATACCTAATTTTACCTTAAATATCCTTCCTTATTTCACAAGGGAGAACTCAACTAATCCTATTGATCATATTGTATACATAGCCAATCTAGGTTCAATGCATAATATAATCTAGGAAAATGTGGTTATGAGATTGTTGGCAACTTCCTTTAGAGGTAAGGCACTCCAATGGTATAGGGGTTTAACACCTACATCCACTAACACCTAGGATGAGTTTGGAGAAATATTGTGTAAACATTTTGAAGACAAGAGTGACCATATTTACTTGGTAATAAAACTTAATACAATTAAGAGAAACACTAGGATTTCATGGTAGACTTCAATTATAGGTTTCATAAAACTTGGTATAGGATCCTTACAATTATCAAACCCACATTTGTATTATTTGAAAGTTATAAATTTAAATGTGGTGGTTATGATACAATCAATGAGGGAATTACCTTATCATAGGCCTATGAAGTAGCCATAAGGGCTAAGAATTTATTAATCTAAGAAGGTCAACTAACCCATAGACTACCCATGCCTTTGTTTCCAAAGATCCAACCCCTTGTTCCTACCATTGCTCCATTACCAGTTCTAATTAATATTGATCAAATAGATGGTAACCAATTAGACAAATTAGGTAAGATGGAGGGGTTACTTAAGGCCCAAAATAATAATATATTGGCTTTATAAAGCTAGTAAATTCCACCTCACATGCCTTATCAAGCACCCTACAAAGCTCCTAACCAGTCTTATCACTATGAAAAGCCTCCTTATCAACCCAATCAATAAGGTCAAGGGTAGATTACACAGGAAATACCATATAATGATTATAACCCCATTACTATTAATAGTTATAGATATTTGGTTCAAACTCAAAACAATTATGTTCAAGAGGGTCAATGTTTTAGTCAATGGGAGCAACCAAACACTATGGAAATGGATCCAAGTGGTGAGGGGAGTCAAAAATATTATATGCAAAAATGCACAACTATTTTACCACATGATAATCAAATATCTTAAAAACACAAGGAAGCTTCCCTATCACATGAATATGTTATCTATATGACTAAATATGAGGTACAAAGTTAGAAAGGAGAAAGTAGAAGTAAAACACCTTCTAAAACTACCTTTTCTAAATTACATGAAGGTGAAAATAATTTTGATTAGGTGATAACTAATTAGGGTTAGAATATGTAAATTGTGGACAAATCATATTTATCTCACACAAGGTCCAAAATAAAGGCAATTAGTGATGGTTCTGGTTTTGAAAAGTTAGCCCCTCTACCTTCTCAACTAGCTCAAAATACTACCACTCAATATGCACCTAAAAATTCACCATCAAATCAACAAATTCATGATGGTAAGGGGAAAAATTAGAAGGGTCTTTCATACCACAATTTACATAAGATTTAAGCATCACTTATGATCCTAAGTTGTATTCTAAGGTAACCAATCATCCTCTTAGCATTTTTGATCAGATGAATAAGGTGGATGTCTCCAATCCTATTTGGGACACATTGCTTATTCTGAGACAAAAAGATCTCATACAATAAGAGATCTCCAAGCTTCATGTTTTGGATAAACAAACATAAAGAGTAGGTGATGTTATTAAAAATTCTAGTCAACCTCTTGAGAATCAAGCACCAAAGTTAATTAAGCCACCCCCATTCTATCTTTTAGCTATCATAGGTCATTTCCTTGTACATAATTTCATGATTGATAGTGGGGCTAGTACCTCTATCTTGCCTAAATCCATAGTTGATAAGTTAGGACTTCAATATGAGCCTTATGACAAGGGAATTATATAGTTGTATGGGTATCCTACTAAGATTTTAGGTGTTATTAGGGATCTTAAAGTATTTTTAGCTAAGTGTCCTAATTTTACTATCTCTCAAGATTTAGTAGTAGTTCATCTTTGCCTTGCTTTGCTTTATGCTTGTCCAGGGATTTCACTACCAAAATAGGGGTATATTTATTTTAATTAGTCCTCATTATTCTTAGACCTAGGTATTGGACAAAGGTCACCATTAGGTTAGAACCTATATATATTTTTCATTTATAACCTTATATTCCCAACTTAATAAATGTTAATTGCACTATCTTAGATGAGGATGAACACTTCAGTGATCAAGAACATTTTGAACCACTTGAAGGTTTAATAAAATTACTCCATTATGAATCGTAAGATTATAATCATGGTTTTGATCCTTATAAAAACATTGCAGGTTTGGGTGTTTATTTAATGCATGGATAAGGTGCCTTAATGTCAAGTCTCACTAGCACAACACAAGACCATGAAGGAGTTTACAATTTATTCATTGATGGGTTTAGATTAAAAAATGGGATTTAGGTAGGTGTCATGATTTTTTCTCCTCTCAATTAAATTTATTATTATTCTATATGATTATAATTAATTTGTACCTCTAACGTTGTATAATATGAAACCCTCATTTCATGGTCTACAATGGGTAAGGAAGAGAGGGATTAAGCTTCTGCAAGTGAAGGGAGACAATGAAATAGTAGTGAAATAGGTAAGAGGTATGAGTGATGACAATAATCCACTTTTGAAGGCCTAAAACATATATTTTGGGACCTTATGGAGGACTTCTAAGCTTTTGACATTCATTCCATTCCTAAAGAAGCCATTAGCATGCAAACTAGTTATCTTCCATTTTAGCACAATATGACATAGTTAATGGGATCAAAGACACTAATTAGAAATAAAAAATTAAAATGGTATGTATGCCCTTAGACCCTGATAATGAGGTAAGTTTTCAAGTATTTGATAGTGATAAACAAATTGCCTATTTCCTACAATAAGAGGAAATTTTTTGCTCAAATATTCAGGATAAGTTACAACATCAATATGAAGACCAAATTATCCAATTGAAGTAAAATAATTTACCTAAAGGATTGGTAAATTTGGAGAGAATTTCCAATGAGTATGATCAAATGATAAAAATTTAGGTAAGAATCTCCACTAAAAAATAACATTATGAATAAATTGTTATTTTTGAAGATAAACTACTCAAGTTAGGAAATGTGAATACTAAGGAGGAGAGAGAATCCTTCATAGTATTGTGAAAATAATTTGTGGATGTTTTTTCATGGGAATATCATGAATTAATGGGGTTTTATCTAGAAGAAAATGTCAAACCTATGAGACAAAAATAGAGATCAACCCCAAGGTTGAGATCCTTATGAGGAAAGAACTAACAAAGCTTATTGAATCTAATGTAATCTTTCCCATAAAACTTTATAAATGAGTGGAAAATATTTTAACTATGATTAAAATTAATGGGGAGATAAGGTTGTATGTAGACTTTATAAGTCTCAACAAGGTGTCATTAAAACATCACTACCCTTTTCCATCCATGGATCAAATTTTACAAAGATTTTCAGGTTCACAAAGGTTTTCCCTACTTGATGTATACTTAGGGTATAATTAAATATTGGTGAAGGATAAATATAAATATAATAATACCCTCACAACTAAGTGGGGTACCTATGAATATAAGAAAATGCCTTTGAATTATCCAATGTTGGGGCTACTTTCCAAAGGGAAATGGATGTGTATTTCCAAGGGCTTATAAGTGAAATGGTACTCATTTACTTTGATGATATTGCTATGTTTTCTATAGATCCTAAGTATAATTTAACACATTTGAGATTGGTATTTTATAGGTGTATATAGTTATGGGTCTCTATGAACCCCAAAAAGTGTATCTTTATAGTGCATGAGGGTAAGCTTCTAGGACATGCTGTATCCAAGGGTAGACTTTCTATTGATATTGAATGAATAGATGAAATATTTGATTTGTATTTTACCAAACACAAGAAAGGATTAAAATTTTTATTTGGAAATATAAATTTTATTAGGAGGTTCATACCTAGATTTGTAGAATTGGTAAGGCCATTAACTCACATGATCAAGAAACATCAAGAGTTCTCATGGAGCAAAGAAGGTAGGAGAAGTTTTGAGGACATTAAATAGGCCATTAGTCAAGATAATACCCTAATCAAAATTTATTTTTATAAATATTTATTTATGTATACCTTCTCCACATGTGACACAATTTTTTCCATGATCATGCAACAAAATAATGAAGGATTAGAATAACCTATTACTTTTTTTAGTCAAACATTGGAAGAGCGTGAAGATAAATATACATATTTTGAAAATAATGTCATTTCTCTCATAAGGGGATTTAATAAGTTTAGACATATGGTCTCTAACATTAATTTTCTTGTGATGGTGGTTCATCCTAGTGTAAATTATTTTATCCTTAATAGAGACTTAAGTAAAAATAAGGTTGGTTGGGTGACCAAATGCATAGAATATGATATATAAGTGACAGTTATAAAGTTATTAATAGGTATGGGAATTTGTGAAAACCTTGAAACAAGTTTTAAAAATGATAAATAAGTGGTTTTGATATTCCAAGATAGTCAACATGTAGCTATAACTATCTCTCCTTCAAGATGGACACAAGACATAACAAGATTCCTGAAAATGATAGAGTGTATTATAAGATTATATGGGTAAAAGAGGAGACATTTTATACTGAAATATATCCATTAAATATTGATTTATGTATTACTCTTTAATAAATTCATTGAATTTATGTTTCTAAGACGTGTAGAAACTAGACAAGTAGACAAGTTATTAGAATAATTTCATGATGGGATTGCAGGAGGCCACTTTGCATCCATGACTATAGAATAAAAGATAATAATGTATGAATATTTTTATCCTATCTTATTAAAAGATTCACATTCTTGGGTTAGAAGATGTTCCAAGTGTGAAATATTCATCGATAAATAAAGACTAGTTTATATGCCTTTGAAACCTATTCAAGCTAAGTAGCCCTTCATGTAATAGGGCTTAGAATTCATTAGAATGATTTATACCACATAAATTGATAGTTTTGAGTGAGTTTTTACAGGCATTTATTACTTTAAAAATTGGGTGGAGGTAGTTTCACTCAAGGAAGAAAATGAGAACTCAATTTTAGAATTATATGGTAACCTAGTGACTCGATTTGGGGTCCCCTCAACCATCATATCAAATAATTCTTTGGATTTCAGTAGTGAAAATATGTGTGAGTTAGCCCTTTATTATTGTATTTATCTCAAGTCTTCATCAAATTACTATCATTAGAGTAATGGACCAGTATATTCCACCAATAAAAATTTGATTAAGATCATTAAGAGAATAATGGAGGATAGTCAAAGAGGGTGGCATACTAGGTTAAAGACTACCTTGCGGGAAGATAGAATTATTTAAAATAAGTATATTGGTTAGTCTATTTAACTCTTGGGTTATGACATAAAATCAAAGCTTCCCATTTCATTAGAACCTACATCCTTTGAACTTAAAAATTATTCAGAGGTTATGGAGAATGATGTAATGGAGGTAAGAATGAATGAGTTGAGAGAGTTGGAAGAAAAAAGGGACAATTATATGCATAATATTTGGTCTAACCAAGAAAAATTCAAAATATATTTTGACAAGAGAGATTCATCCAAGACCTTTCAACATAGTGATATTGTGCTCAAGTGGGATGAAAAATATGCCAAACTAGGGAAACAATCTAAATTTGATAGTGTTTAGAGTGGTCCAAATGTCATTACTAGTTGTAAGAAAGTAATGATTTCTAAATGTCCAATTTGAGTGGTTAATAACTCCCTATTACTATCAATGGAATGTTCCTCAATTATTGATATTAGGAGAACCAATCCTCTTATACATAGTATTAGTTTCCTTCCTCTAAGTGTTGTTACACATGCTTGTTAGTTTTTGTTGGGTTTTATTTTAGTTATTTGTTGTTATTTTTTTCTTTGTGTCTTGTTTAATTTTTTGTGTTCAAGTCTGAAAGGTTGGATAGTTTTAGAGAGTAGTCATTTTTTGTGTCACTATGAGTGAGAAACAAGGATATTATGGATTATTTTGACCAGTAGGTTGGTAAAATCAGTTGAGACACCATAAATGTTGATCACTTTATATCTTTAGGCCTATAAAGGTGTCAACTTGAGCGTTGGGATCTTTGGTCTATTATGAAAACTCATAGTTGTCATGTATCTTGAGGAATCAAGGAGACTCAAAGTATTATTCATTAGTTGTTAAGTGAAGGGAGTATGAGTTTCATGTATTTTCATGGTCATGTCTCAGTTTAAACTTGTGTTAAGTATCCTCATGGTGTGTGAGCATCTTTAGATGTATTTTAAAATGGATGAAAGCGGTCTTATGATCAAGATACAATGGGCCAAGATGGTTGAAGATGGTAGATAATGACTCATTGTGACATTCTTTGATGTATTTAATATATTCAATCATGTGCAATATAAACCTTGAAAAGGGTGAAATCATACATAAAAACCTCATGAATAACTTTTAAGAAGGTTATAAGGTGGTATATTCATTAGCAATGTTCTTTTGAGACTGTGTATGTGGTCTAAAACTGAAGATTTTGGTATTTAAATAGAAAAATATGATTTCAAAAGGAAATTAAATCATTCATAACATATTTGAAGAACCCCATGTCCATGAAATTACTTTAGTCAATCATTTCATGATTTGAAAATGTCTCTTCTATGAGCTTAGAAGGTTCTTTGGCCACCAAACAATCTCCCACATATGAAAACAACTATATTTTGATCTCTTTGATTTATTAATTACTTTGAGATACCTTTTTGACCTATATTTCAAATAATTCTTCCCAAAAATGGTGTCTTAAAGTTGAAACAAGAGGAAATGAAGGATATTTTGTAGGTTTGAATAGTGTTTTAAAGTAGTACAGATCCATACTATATGAATTTGCTCAAAAGGAGTGTTTGAGATACAAGAAGGAATTGTTATATACACATGGTTCATGTATTTTAAGTTTTAAAGGCTTTATAGGACCAAAAATAATGTTTTTTCCATGTATTTTTCATTATAAGATATAAATAACATCTAAGGTTTATACTTTGTCTGTATAGTAGAGAGAGAAAGTAGATCTAAGATCTTGACCAGAGAAACTAGACCTTATGACCTTCTATTCATGGTTTTTGGTTTTTGGTTTAGTATTATAAAAATTATGAAAAGATGATAATAACTTAAGGGTTATTATCACCATTAAAATCTATACAAGGCAAGAGAAGTGGTATGGTTTTGTGTAGTTTCTATCTATTTTGGTCAAACTACTACTTGCTCCTAGTTTTTCAGGTCTTGAAGAGATGTTTCATGGATTCCCAAAACAATTTATATGTATGAGTGAGTGAATATAACTAAATAACACATATAATACCAAATATATATTCTATAATTAGTTTAAAGTAAAGTATAAAATTTAATGGGTGATTCAAGCTGTCAAGAATAAAATTTTCTATTTGAGATGTTATATTCATGATCATGTGTCTTTATTTAAGGTGTCTCAATGTTTAATCAAGGTATCATGGATTATAAACCATAAATATTCCCTTAAACACACTTAAAATCTCAGTTTAACATATGTTAAGGTATTTTTTAGAATCCTATTATTCCCTTTTCACTGTTTATGCTTCATAAATAGCCTCCAAAATGATATATCCTATTGATGCATATGCTATAGTCTCACCTATGATAATTCAAGACTATATATATATATTAGATTCATGTTTAATATCAATCCCTAGGTTTAATTTCATTTCATATACTTTCACACTACCATTTCACCATCGATGTAAGCTTATCACTCCAGCTTCATTTCCTCATATACTCCATTATCACCATACATACCATCACTTCTACCTATTCACATTCACCTTATGGATCCATTTATTTAGAGGATTAAAGAGTGTCATAAACCATTATTGAAATGAATATATGTTATTTAGCCTTAAAATCTACTAAAAATTGTGAATAATCACCTACAATTAGGGAAAATATAGTCAAGAATATTCTTCATGAAGTGGTATATAGAAGAGGCTAGAGGATATCTCATTTAAGGAATTTGTATAAACTATCTCCTTAAGTTTTAATGAATGGATGAGATGTTAATAAAACATCTTTTGAAATTATCAAGGTCTCATTACATGTTATTCCATGCATGCCATTGTGGATCATCACCTATAGTCACACTAAAACACAGTCAGGTTCTCTCTTGCAAGAAGGTTATGTATATGAGGTTTGGAAAAGATAACAAACATGGTTTTGGTGTTATGATAAAAATTAAAAGGTTCCATATGGTAATAAAATGAAACATTTTCTATATTAATTCATGAAAATGAGTTATATTCAACATCTCACTTTCACCTATAGGCATCTACAGTAAGCTTAGTGGCATTGTGTAGCTAAGAGAAGCAAACTCAGTTTTGACCAAGGATTGAAGGTGGAATTATGGTGTATGAAAAATTATGAGGTGTTTGGACCTGATAAAATCTAAAAATATTGTTTAAACCATTGAAATGAGTTTAACTAATTTAATTTCAACATAATAGTCACCATTTCCTAAGATAACTTATAGGTACTAAGTCCTATACTATGCATAATGAGTAAGATAATAGGTCAATAGTAATGGTATGAACATTAATAGGTGATTAATACCAATATAAAATTTAAATAATATTAAAATGAATATTTAAATCCTAATAATCATGTGAATTCTCATAAAAAATATAAACACAGTCAAAAGAAACTATAGTATGTTTGTTTTCTAAATGGTCTTGTTTGGATTGAAGAAAGAGGTGGGATGTGAGCATGATGAGAAGAATGAGATCCATTTTTATATGATGCCTATAATGTTTTAACACATATATATATAATTCATATTCATTTATTTAAATATTTAACTTATTATAAAATGGCCTAAACTTGTTGAACCTAAGAGAAATTGTAGTCACAATTAATATATAGTTTATCTTGAGAAGTTTGAGGGTTTAAAGCCTCCATAGGTTGATTCAAGTTATAAAATTTGGTAAAATTGGTATATATTATTTTATTAATCCATAAATTCTATCTTAAATTTCACACAACTAGTGTAAACATCCATTTTTTATTTTAGATAGATCTCAATTTGTTGACCGTCATTGAAGAGACTAGCTAGGTTATTTGGAAGGTTTGTGGATAAGATAGGGGGTTTTAACTTCATGAACAATTTTTAAGTTGAGAAAATAAAATTATAAGTATTTATACATATTTTTAAATTTATCATACTCATTTTTTCATGTTAATATTCCCTTGAGGTCTATCGGATGTTGATAGACCTTAAACCCTAAGAAACCCTACCACCATATTGTAATTGATCTAGCTATTATTTCATATTTAAAGTAATAAAAATGGTTTGGAGAGTCACATAAAGTATTTATGGAAGTTATGGAGTGATGGGGATATAAAAAATTCATCATTTTGGATCTTAAACCTTATTTTAGCTTGCACAGTCTAGATAGGTAGTCAAAGCACTTTTTCAATACATACATATCTTGATGCATATTATACATGAGAGATCAAGTTGATAAAATAAGTGGAATTGGTAAGTGTACCTAAAATCCATGATAATACGTTTTGATTTAGGGTTCCATACACTATGAATCATTACTAAGAGTTTTAGACCCCTAAAACCCTTACAAAACCCTGAAATACACCTGATGAAGGAAATATACATTAAGGTGAATTATAATAAATAATTTGAGCCATGAAATGGTGTTTATTATATTCATAACTCTCTTAAGCATCAAAATATACTATTATTTGGAACGTTTAGATATCATGTTATATGGACTAGGATTGAGAAGGCTAATTTGAGCTAATAAGCAAGGAAATGCAAGGGGTTTGCATATATAATGAATTAAATAAGGAATAATGGGTCCTAAAATCCATAAAAAACTTTAAATAATAATTTATAGGGGTATTTATTATTGTTTCTATAGGTAGGTAGGTCTAGGTCTTCAAATAAGAGACTATGTGCATGTAGATATACGGTGAATGACTCATTCAAGCCAATGCCATAACTCCAAAGGACCTTAGAGATTTTATTCATGTTATATATAGTGTGTAAGATATTTTTAACTCATAATGAGGTCAAAATTCTAAAAACCTTGCATATACATATGCTTATCTAATGGCTTCATTAGACAGTGTCATCAAAAAGAGGCAACCAAAGGAAAATTGAGGCCATGAGGGCACCTCCAATCTTCATGAACAACATCATAAAGTTTTGAGATGGGTTTATGTCATATTTGAGCCTTAAGAGAGGTGATATGACTGGTCATTTAGGACTTAAGACACCAAAAATTGATTAAAAAAAATTGTTTCTTCCTCAAGAGGTGACTTCACATTCTCACCACTATATGGATATTTTGAATGGGAGGTTAGGCACTTTGGGGGAGGTGGAGGGCTTAGTATGCTAGTGTTTTGTGGAATTACTATAGAGATTCAATTCCTAAACTTTATGAATCAATGTTAAGAGGCTTGACCACTCTTAAACCTTTCTAAAACCCTAGTTAAGACTCGATTGAGAATAATTGAAATAAAATTCATCCAAATACATTAAAATCACTTGATTATTTCCTAGATCAAAAGTTACACTTAGAGATGCTCATTACCTTGGCACTTTATTGTATATATAGTGTATTAACCTATCATTAAATAGGGTTTTTAAGGGAGAAGTGTAGAAAGAGAAGTACAAGGTAGTTTACAAAGATGAAAATTAGTAGAAGAGGAATTTTGGGACTTGTTTCACCTCCTCAAGTCATTATAAGATCAAAAACATGCATGGGAGCATCTCTGTAGCTCTCTTCTAATTGACCAGTTTGTGAGACCTAGTCAAAATGGCCTAAGTGATCAAATAAGACTAAGCTGAAGATGAAAGATATATTGGGTGTATATAGTATATTTCTGGACTTAATGAAATATATATAGACATCCATTATTACCTTGAATCAACCAAGTTCCATATTTATGAGAATTCATGAAGGTTTCTTGGTAGTTATATGGATATGGTCAACCCATAAAGAGAGGTAGTTAGATTATGTTTTATTGAATATGGTTGTTATGAATATTCAATGTTTGTAATAGATAAATGGGAAGGAATTCAATGAATATGGAATGTATATAAATTTCATGTGCCAAAAGATATTAAAAATAGGCTTTGACTATCTTAAGCACTCTTTTAAAGCACTTCAATGTATAGAAAACCATTATACCTATCATGTATGGTAGTTACAGTCTCTTGACTTTTTCAAGGACTACTACACCACTTTCCTTATTTATATCTCAATGTGATTCTATTTATTGAGTTGGAGAGACCTAATTTTGGCATCCCTTAGGTTGGTATATAAAAATTCTACTAAATTTTAACTTGCACCTTGAGTTAATGAGAAAATATTATTGCAGACTTCTCCATTGTTATTAGTATGTATCTTGATTGTTGACTTGTATATAAGTAAGGTATTGATCCTATTTTGTAGGTTCTATCCTTCACATAATGAAATTTTTTCATCCTCTACAATTCATTTTAAGTGTTAAGACATAGAAACTATGTTTAAGAATGAGTTAGTTTGTATTGTCTTATATAGGCTTCCATTCCATTACCTTCAAGTTTCAGACCTTTCATCTAACCTTCATATAAAATACTCATGTTTAGGAATTTATCAAGAAAGTATATTTGATAATATATTAACTTTTTATTCATAAGTGTGCTTAAGGACAAGGTTAAGAGAATATCATTAAATAATTGGTGCATCACTATCATTAGTATATGTTTTCATTTTAAGTTATCTTTCTAAATCTTTTCACCCTCAAATCAAAATAATTTTTATGAAAAGGAATAAAAATTTATACATAAGAGGATTTATACCTATAATCTAGAGGTTTGGTCTAGATATAGGTAACCCATAACCTCTTGACCAGTCTAATGTTTGTCCAAGTTTAAAGGAGAAGTGAACAATCTACTTCACATAGTGTAACTTGGGTTGCTAATATTGACCACTAGAGGAATCATGGGTGGTGAAGGTGGTTTGCTAAGAGATTGAGGCATTTGTTGGTGGTGTTATTACCATAGGGGGTGAAGTAGAATGATAAATAATATAAACATGAAATATTAAATTATGAAGACTTGTTATTTTATAGTCAAGGGAGGTAGTGGTAGCATAGAAAATATCCCAATTTTTTTAGTAAGATTTGAAGGTCTATCCACACTAGATATGTGTTTATGACAAGAAACATCAACTATATATGTGAGATAACCTAGATTTTTCTCAACTCTTCAACATCTAATTTCCCATATGGCCCAATTTTTTCTTGTATGTCTAATTCTATGTGAGGAGGAGGTTTATGACTAGGTTTATAAATCCACTATTATTTTTCAATATTTTTTTTCATATTCCTTAGTAATTATGGGATCATATTGGATCCTATGTGATATAATCATTAACATGATTACCCTTCATATCCTAGTAACAACCTCAATGTCATCCTCTGCATTTATGAACACATGGTCATGACTGTAGGATTGGTGACCATAGTTGATTTTCACTTTCTTCTCATATATATTGATATGTTCCCTGATATTATTCATAAGATCCCAATGTCTAAATGTTTCCCATTTCAATCTATAATTCATACTTATTATTCTAAAAAACTATAAGTTCTCCCACCTTATATATTGCATTCAAATAATGTTGAGATGGTTTAGGTGGATATTTTCTTGTTTATCCCTCCATAACTCGACATATACATTATTAGTTTATTAATAAAAAATTTCATACTCAACCAATTTTTTAGGCATAATTCAGGGTATGTATAAAAGGTGTGTCTTAGTACCTTTTTTATTGATTACAATTCACTCATGATAAAACTAGTAGTCACCTATTTTTTGATTAACCTTCTTTATATGATCTGATAGTCTAAACATTTTCATCTCATATACGGCTTAGTCTACCATAGGGTAAAAAGTATTTATTAACCATTTCATTTTATTTCTAAACTTGTGCACATGGAAGACATTGAATTCATCAAAAATCCCAATATTTGGGTATTCTTTGGATGGATTCTAGGGTTTGTCATATGTTCAATGCATAGTTGCAGTCATAGCATCCACCACATAGGACATCATATAAAATTTACCATTTGGTAAGATTCCTATATTTATGATTCATAGAATCAAATAAGAGATAATTATCTCTCCCAAGGATATGACTTTGTTGGAGGTTAGGATAATATCTAACAATGGGACCCATATCTCTTCTACATAAGAAATAGTTGATAAATCATATATTCTATTTAGTAGGACCATGGTAATTATTACCCCTAATCTAATGATAGTAATGAGGATAGTAGAAGTAGGGCCCTAAATCACAAATCCACTTGAGTTTCCAACCCATTATTTTAATTTTTCATGGATGTTGGCAAGGAGGCATGAATTGACCATGTCATGATTATAAGTCATTTTTGGTAGAAGGAGTCTATAACATCTATTTAAAGAATTTCCACTTATTTCTATTACTAGAGTCTTTCTAAGTCTAAAATGTAATATTTTACTATAAATTTTCCAATTTATAAATAATTCACATTATAGGTCAATGCATGACATTACCTCTAGTTTTGATGTAGTGTTATGTAGGCCAACCACTTTCATTTCCATCAAGTCATTGATATATCTCTATGTGAATATTGAAATCTAGTCCTCAACCTTATATGGACTGACTAAATTTACCTCATTAAAAATAGTAGAGTAATGTTTAAAATCATGGTTGAGAGCTACTAAATCAAACATTGTTTTAGTGTACTTAGTTAGTCTTATAATTGAGTATGTAGGAGGAGGTGGAGTGAAAGATGAGGAGGCCATTAAAACTCTACTTGGAAAATTTTCATTATGTGGAGAGTCTTTAATTTCTTGGTTGTAATAGAGATTTGAATTCATAATTTTCACTTGATGTCTAGAAGTTAATATGATTAGATTGGAAATGGAAACTTGAATTATATTACTTTGGATGTGCTAGCCTTGAGAATTGAATGTATTAATTATCTAATTCATGTGAATTAATGAAAAAAACAAATTTCACTCTATTCCCTATCTATTCATTCCATTTGAATTTCATAGAAGCAATTTCCATGGATTTTATTTCCATGTGGCTTCATTTATCTACTCTTGAGTGTGTAGTTAGGATAATATGATATATGTATATATTTTACAATTTCAAGCTTGGAATTTGTGTCTTTTTTATCAAATTATATGGTTGAGGCACATGTGTTTGCATATCTATACCCTACTGGTAACTATGTTATACTTTGGTTTTTTGGCCATGGGTGGATGGGATGATGACATATGGATGGCTCTCATTGATATGCTTCCTTGAGATAATCCATATGAAGAAATATATTGACATCACCTCTAGGTGATTGGGATAATGACACATTTATGTATCTCATTACTCCTCTTGATTGGGATAATTTTAACAAGGAAATCTTTTGATATCACCTTCAGGTGAGTAGGATGATGACACATAGATGGATCTCATTATTACTCTTTCTTAGTATAATCCATACAAAAATATATACTAATGTCACATATACTTTATCATGATGATGACACATGGATAACTCTCACTATCCTACTTTATTGAGATACTATGTACAAGGAACTCTACTAACATCACCTCTAGGTGTGTGGGATAATGACACATGGTAAGATCTCCATGATCTTTTTATTCAAGAAACTTATGTTCTTCATATGAGATCTAGGTAAGCAAAATGATACTACATGGTAAAATAATATGATCCCAAAAGTGTTCAAGAGAACATTTAAGTATGAAATAACCTATTCAAGACACAACATAGGCAAATAACCAACTAAAATCATAACACAATAACCTAGTTATCCATTCAATTAAAAATCAAACATGTTCATGAATACTGAGTCAAAGGAAAATCCAAGGTGAAAAATGAATCATATAACTAGGATTATGAATAGATTCAATCCTCCATATATACTTTTAAAACACTAAAACATACTAAAAACCTCAAAATAACCTTAAGTTTATGCTTTTAAAATTATACTTCATAGACTTTTGGTTCACAAGAAATTGAATAAATATATGGAATCATAGTCGGTCCCCATTTTAAGATTCAGATGGGGTATGTGTGTTAGGGAACAACACATACATATGATAAAAAGAACATAATTTCAAAATCACTATAGGTTGGATAACTACATGGGTTTTATTTCCCTCCTTAGAGTATTAGATATGTAGGTAGAAGTAAATAATCAAGGGTGTGATCAAGGTTAGCTAAACCTGTTACACTCCCCTCCTTTTTTCACAAGTTTTCAAGGTATGAAAGTTCCCTTAAGGTTTTAAAGTAAAGAGAAGGAAAACAATGAATTACACATGGCACATTCTAGATCATAATATTTCATATTATTGAGTAAATGGAAGTGTAAAAGGTACAACAACTAGTTTTTTTATCAAAGTAAAAAATGACAAGTCCATAGGGATAACATATAACTTTGGTCAAAAGTCAATTATTATCCTAGGCTAGATGTCCCACCAAAGCTTAGAATTTTTTTGCAGTTATGTCATTTGGAACTTGGGATTAGACTAGGTATTTTAGTAGGATGTTTTTCTGGATTATAGATATATGCAACAGATCTAGAATATATATTTATGCAGGTGTCTTCTAAAGTTGTTCTATGATATAATATGGTTTTTTCATCGTGATTTATATGTATTTTATTATTAGTCATGAATCATAGTCAATTGGGAAAAGTCCATAGTCAATGAACTCAAATGCAGTGAACTACTATCAACTTATAGTGGACCTATACATGTTATGTTTTTTATTTTGTTCTTGATTTAAACCATGTATAGTCACCTCTCTTAATGATTTAAAATTATAGATAGTCATGACAATAAAAAATCTATATGCAAGCCAAGTATATATTTTCTTAGTGTTTTTCAAAAAAAATAAAATCATGTTTTGCCTTTTGTCAAAATAAAAGTTATTGATTATTGTATATATTTAGTATTATGATATTATTTAGTTTTAAACATATTAAAATATTTTAAAAATTTATACTTTTTATAAAAAATAAGGTATAATAATTTCAAGAAACCACTACCTTGAATGATTTATCCTAACACTCAATGAGGTTTAAATGGGACTCCAAGCAATTCTAGCTAATAATAGGGCTTGATGTTTCAAAGAAAATTTTCTTATATTCTTTGGAAGAAAGATAAAATAATATAGAGAAGGGTATGGTAGAAAAACTTGATATGTTGTGTACACGTTGATCTAGATGATTGTAGAGACTCCTCTTTGGCCTAAGAGGAATGACCTACATGTAAGAAAAAAATAAAAAAATGGTTGATTAGCTAGATAGTTGGGTGGATTGCCTAAAAAGCTAGATATAAGAAGCATGATCTTCCTTAGAGGCTATCAATACACACTTTTAAATAATAAATCTATGAATATTAAAGATAAATTTCTTTCATAAATAATAGAAGGTACTAAAATCAAATACAATAAGTGTTTGATAAATGAATTGATAAATTTAACTAATTATAGTAATAACTAGATTAATATTAATTCTAAATGAATCAGGTGTGATCCATAAAATAGGGTGAGGCTCTATGATTAGGCAAAGAATAAAAAGGTGGATTTGGTTGAGGTCTAGTTAGTGAAAATAGCTTGTTGTCTATTTTTCACATAGTGACTATTAGTGGTTGGGGTGATCATCAATGGTTAGGGTGATCATAGGTGGTTAGTGTGACCACCAGTGGTTAGAAACCATTGGAAATTATGGATAGATTGTCAATGGTCAAGGTGACCATCGATGGTTACTATGGATTCTAGTGTGGTTCAAGAAAATGGTTGATGAGGTTGCATAATGGAATTATGGAAAGTGGGTTTGCACTGGGTTCATTACAAAATAAAAATAAAGTAACTAATTACTAAAAATAGATAATTAGCTTATTGCTCTAAAGAAGGGTCAAGGTGTGTGGCTGAGAACTTGTTGATAGAGCCTAGATCAATTTTGGTAAAGTAATGATAGTTGGTTATTAGCTAATGGATGGTAGTACTTCAGATCTTTGTAACACTTGTTAGTTTATTGGTTCATTAGAAGAACACCTAGAAAATAAGTTATGATGTAAGAAGCTATGATTATGAATATAGATGATGATCCATTTCACCTCTTTCTCCTCTCTTTTTATAGGAAGGAGAGGTGAAACAATAGTTTAATAAGGTGTTTAAATTTAGCTTTTACATGTATTAGCTCACACATAAATTAGGTAAGTTAAATATAAAAAACCAAGCTAGATTTGAGTGGAGTTAATTATTCAAGTGGTTGGAACCTGACCATCAGTAGTCAAGCCTAACCATCAACAATTAGGGTGACCATTGATGGTCTAATGTAAGGTCAAGTTTGGTTAAAGTGGGTTAGTTAATCAATTTCTCTAGTCAGATAGCTTGACTAAAGTTTACACTCGAAAGGTTATAGAATAGTCCCTAGGGGGTTTTTAGGGTTAGCTTGACATATATATTCATTATGTGTGGGTTTTTAGTGTTTACATTTTGCCCCTTTTTGTTATTTAGGTTGTATTAGCAAGTTTTAAAACAAAAATAGATTATGGGTCAAAGGTTTAGTTGCCCTAAACATGGGAGGAGGTATTCCCTCTCAAATTAGGAATTGATGAGGTGAAATAAAATTAAGTATGAGTTTGATAAGTGGGTAAGTTGGTGATGAAGTGGGTGGTAGGTTAGGCACTAAAGCAAAAACATGCACACAAAGTGTGAATAATTATGATAGCTAAGATTGTCTAAGGACTAGGTTGTCATCATTTGGTAAAAATAAGGTTAGCATTAGAAGCATAAGTGATAAGTAGACCACATGACCATATGTGATGGTTGGGATATAATTGTAAATGTAAGTATCCTAGACAATGTTAGTGTTTTTAGGGGTATCTAAGGTAGGAAGTACTCCCATGAAGAAAAAATTGGTCATATTTGTGTAATGTAGCTCAAGTTCAAAATGTTCAAATTGGAAATTCAATTAGTGTGGTCAAAATGACCAAGGCAAGGTCATCACAAAACATGCAAAATTTTGGGCCAAAATGGCCAAGTGTGAGGTTTGACATAGTTTTTGGGGGTTGTTAGAGAAGGTCATCTCTAGTGGTTAGTATTGGGTGAAAGTTTGTTTTGGAAATGTTTTGGTTGTGAGGGAAAAACCTAAATTAGTGGACCATCAATGGTCAAGGTCAACCATCGATGGTTACCCTGACCATTGATGATCATATATCAGCCCTAAAAGGGTGAAGATAAAAGACCACCAATGTTTATTATTTCATTATGAATTTTAAACCCTTAATGATTGGATTCTTGGAATTTAGAAATAAAAATGGTAATGGTTGAGGGTGATTGATTGAGTGGATTTATTTGAGGTTGACTAAGTGATTGAGGATGTAGAAGGAATGAGAGAGAGCAAGAGGTTAGGGGGTGGTACCTAGATTTCCTCCTTGATGGTGATCGAATAATGAGGTAGGTATTGTTTTGAATTGGTAGATTAGGTTCAAATTTAGCAAATGAATGTTTATTTGAATTTGGTTGATGTTTATTTTTTGTGTGGGTGGGTTTGACCTAGGGCTAGGGCTATGGTAGTTGTTTCTATGTTTGAAGTTAAAATGGTAGGTTAAATTCAAATTTGAAGGGTTAATGTAGATAAGGGAGGGTAGAGGTAGGTGTTAGTAGGTTTTTTTTAGATTTTATGAGGTTTGGTAGGTGTTTATGAGGGGTAGGGTTTAGTTTGATCACTAGTGATCACATTATAGTGACCATCAACAGTCATTTCTAGCTATCATCAGTCATTAATGACCATCGATGGTCAAATATAGACTATCAATGATTGATACATGATGATTAATAGGCCACTTGTGGTGACCATCAGTGGTTGATCACCTAACCATTGGTGGTCTTCTTTAGGAATAGTCAACCATCAATGATTAATGGATGTGCTTTTCAAGATTGATAATTGATAGGCAATAGTTTTTATTAAAAGGTAAAAGTTGGTTTTAAAGGGTCCCTACCCATACAAAATAAATATATGCAAGGTATGAAACATATAAGACATGAATACCTAAAGAAAAAGGATCATGGAACAAAAAGGAACAAAGAGTAGCTCATACATAATAGAAAAACAATATCTAAACAATGACTAAACAATAAAAGAAAATAAATGAGAATTTTTAATGGGTAATAGTTATGGTTAAGGGGTTAGGGTGAGGTCAAGGCGTTAGGTTAGGGGTTAGGTGAAGTTAATATATGTGGGTTAATAGGGTTGAATGATGGGGTAAAGTAATATGTATAGGTCATATTTATGTAAATATTATGAGTTAGATAGATTAGAATAGGGGGTAGGTGAAAGTAGTAGAATTTGTAATAAAAATATGTCAGTGAACTAAGGCTATTTATATCAAACCTTGAGAGCATAGGAGTGGATACAAATGAGATATAAAGTGCCTCAAATATTGGACAAGATTTAATCAATCTTGATTGATGATGATTGGGAGCACATAGATGATGTGGGCCTTAGAGGCATGAGGTACTACCAGCATGTACCTCAAGATTTGACAATGTTAGTGGAATTCATTGAGAGATGGGACCCTACCAATAAAACCTTCTTACTTCTTATAGGTGAGCTGACTATCTTTCTTGAGGACATCCATAGGATAATGTAGCTACTCATATGGGGTGAGATAATCTACCACATTGAGAATGATGAGAGGATGGGTAGATGGAGCTCTCATATGGAGAGGACCTCAATTTTGTGAAGTGGTACTCAGGAGGCTTCCACTACACACCATTGTACTAGAGGGATAGGGATGTGAGGTGGTTGTTTATGATGATGATGATGATAGTGATCATGTGTTATGAGTTACTAGATTCTAATAGTGGTAGGTTCCTATACTTATTATTGGGGGTACTCATTAAGATGTGGTTGGGTCACATAATTTTCACATGGGAACATATGCTATTAGTTTAGATTTACTAAGAGATATGGGGGTTCTGTACCCACAAGATTTATAGGATCAAGTTTGTCTTTTATTATTGGGATTATGAGCACATCCAAGTATTTAGACCTATGGGGCTACTATGGGAGGGTTTTGAGAAGATAGATTATAGGGTTGGATACATGAGGTAGAGAGGTGACTATGCCCTCTTAGGAATTGGAATAGGATAATATGATATAGACTAATATAGGGGCCACCTAGATGCCTTGGTCATAGGAGACATGATTTGGAGATTGTATGTCATGTTCCCAAGATGGGCACACTATAAGAGGCATACATTGTCTCTTTAGAGCTATAGATGGGTTTATGGTAGATGAGACCATGAGATAGAGTTGATTCCATTTGATAGGGTACAAAGGTAGTTCAACCTTGTTTAGGATATTCTTGAGGTGTTCCCAAGGTATAAGAAAGAGGATGCAGAGTTTCCACTACCTACTCCATAGCTAGTTCATGATTTTATTGATCATGAAGAGTTATAACTATGATGATGTAGGTGTTATAGCTACATATATTGCATGGTACTAGGAATATTATGATACAAACAATTTTGATGGTGATGATGGTGGTCAGTTGGACATGGATATCAATATAGGGGGAGATGATTAGTAGGCTCTAATGTAGGGGGTTGCTCTAGATGTACATGTAATGATTACTAAGAGAGACCAGGCATAAGAAGCCTTAACCATAGCTTAGACATATATGAAAGCCACATAGGCATCCTTGGCAGTTGCATAGGGTTATGTGGAAACTTTTATAAGAGATAGAGATCAGGCTAGGTCTTAGCTAGCCTTGGTGATGTAGGAGAGATATTCTATCCAATAAGAAACAGGTGGAGTATTAATGGATATGGTACCATCAGGGACTATCTTGATGTAGAGATATGTAGTGATTATGGAGGAGTTATGGTATTATGAGGCCTTGGTAATTAGGCATTTACTAGATGAGCCTTGATGGGCTGAATATAGGGCCAATATTGTAGGAGGTGATAGTATGGTGACACCAGTTTAGTGGGCCACATCTGTAGGTAGACAATCATGTGTAAGAGGGTAGGATATAGGAGGTAGTGGTGCCCCAAGATCATATATTTGTTGAGACATGATATTTTATATGTTCCACATGATTTTGATACTGGACTACGAGTTGATGCAATAATATTTATATTTTTTGAGAGACATGTATATTTTGTATTCACTATGATGATTATTTATGAGATATATATGAGAACCTTGTTCATGGTTTTTGGTTCATGGTGATGATGTTCATGCTAATTATTTATGATATTATGTTTATATGATTATGTCCATGATGATGATGTTCATGATACTCATCTAGGTAGGTATGTGATGATATGGATTTTTGATTTATGCTCATGATGATGTTGATATGGATTTATTTTATTTATGTGATTATGATGTGATGGTTATGGATGACTATGATGATGCTGATATGATTATGTGATGATAATGTGATGTTGTTGATGATTAGGATGATGGCTATGACATTATGATTATGGTAATTGATGATGTTTATGGATGTAATCATTTAATTTCATGTTTGAGATGATCATGTTTATGATATTGATATGATTATGGTTATGGCTACTAGTTATGTTTAAGAGGACAAGGTTATGATGGGATTATTATTATGGTTATGTATTATGGATCATATTTATATGGATGTGATAAATGGTAAGATTATTTTTATAATATGGTGTTCATGTTGAAATTTAATGAGTATATGATTCCTCATTTAGATTTAGACATGTGGTGGATATGGTATATGTGATTTTGAGGTTATGATGATGATAGTTGATTTGTGTATGGAGGTGGGTGATTATGATAATGATGTCTATTTTTATTTAAGATGTAATGATGATATTATGTGATATGGTTATGATTATTGTCATTTTGTTTAGATTAAGGTGAAGCACATAAATCAAGTTAAAAAACAAACTGGATGTGAGAAAGAGAAGACAATCAAGATACAAATGTCTAAGTGGATGTATCAACCAATATGAGATAATAAGGAGTCACTATGATTCTTCTTTGGAAAGGACTAAAATAAATAGAATTTGGATTAGCTTAAGGAACACAATCACTTCAAATACTTTGAATTAGCATTCATTAGTTGGTTACAAAAAGGTGTCTTGATCATGCAATGTCAAGTAAGCTCAAAATCCCTTGATTAAAATGTATAAAGGGGAGATGGATGAAGGTGGAACCTTCTTGGGAGACTAGCTTTGTCTCTTCTGTAGGTTACCAAAGAGTCAATATAAGCAAGTCTATGTCATAAAAGGTGTAGATTGAATGATGTAGGGAGTCTACTTATGAATGTATATTGTGGCTTCCAAATTATATTTGTATTGTCTGATGTTGGATAATGGTTATTTTACTATGTTGTTATTGATTGGGGGGTTAGGGAAGATGATCTATGTGGGAAGCTTCCAATAAATTGCTTTGCTATGACAAATTCTTGACTCATCCATCATTTAAGGGAGTGGTCTAAGTTTGTGTGCTTTGTTTGAGGATTTTGATAGTTTTCTTTGAAGGGATTAGTCTACCTCATAGTGAAAAATTTTAATATGTTTTTAGTATCTTTCCTTTAAGGTTGCAGTATATGAATCCTAAAGAGTAACCCATTATTTTTTTTTGCTTATGATTTTTTCTTGACATAGACTTGATGATATAGGCTTAAAGGTTCACCTTTTTTGAAGGAAAAACTAAAAGTAAAATAAGGTTGATTAGGTGTAAAAGAGGTTTAGATGAAAATGACCATGGGAATCCATACTGTAAAATGGGTAGAAAGTACCATGAGAATCATGCCATGGATAGAGTCATGGTACCCATTGTTCAAGATTAGGCTATGATTGTGATGGATAATCACATGATTTAGATTTTAATTTATTATCCCTAAAATAAAGAGATGAAAGTGGTTTGAAAATAAGAGATGATCTTAAGCTAGGCAAAAAGGTGAGTTTGATCCTATTTTTAACAAAAGAAAGGACATAGATGTGAAGCATTAAGGGGCTCAAGTTTTGGGTTGCCTTCAAGAGAGTAAAAATGGCAAGATCATGATCCATACTTGTACATTATGATATAAGGTCCAAGCCAATTGAAAGAATACTTACCTCACTTGATTTTCTCCATATTGGTGAATTATTGATTCTATTTTAAAATAAGATCTTTGATATCAAATTTTCACACTTTAAGGTGTTTGTTATAAGCATACATGACTTGTTTTTGATAAACATGAAGGTAGGTAAGTGTGGTTGAATGATGCTCATCAAGTAACTCAAGTTGGGATAAATGTTCTCGACAATAATCACTCTTGGAGATGATATATTTGCAAAGATATGAGAAGAGAGGGAATTTAGAATTTGAGAGGCAATATAACCTCCATTCCAAAAACAAGCAAGAAAGGGGTATCACCCATAGGGGTTATAATTCTAATATGATAGGCTCATAAAGAGAATGGGACATGTAAATTCCAATCCCAAATAGATGTATTTACCATTTTAGTTAGCATGTTATTGAGAGTTTTATTAGAGGGTTCTACCTATCCATTTTATTGTGGGTGATAGGGTGATGAGAAACTTAACTTGATACCAAATGCATCACAAATACCTTGGACTTGTTTTTTTAAAAATATTTTCCATTATCAATGATAATTTTTTGAGGAACACTAAAATGATAGACGATGTGATGGTTGATAAAGTTGATAGTATTTTCATATTTTATTGAGACAAGGGGAATAACTTCTACCCATTTGGTAAGATATTTGGTTCCATTGATGATAGAATGATGTTGCTATGAATATGGGGGTTAATTTCACCAATAAGGTCTAGACCCCATTATGAGAAGGATAAAAAATATTTGGATACTTGAAGACTATAGCTTAGTGCATGATGTAAATTGGCATATTATTTATATTTTATGCACTTTTCACATAATCATAGTAATCTTGGTTAAGGGTGGACCAATAATAACCAAGTAAAAGGATGAATTTGGTGATGGTGAGGCCAATAAAGTGTCCCTCATAGATCCCATCATGCATTTCTTTGATATCATGAGAGGCTTCGTGATTACGTAGGCAACGGAAGAAGAGACCATCAATCTATGTTTATAAATAGTTCCCCCTAATATGGTATAATGTGAGGTACTATAGATAAAATATCTTTGAGAATTCCTATAAAGGTTGGAAGGAATGATGGTAAGTTGAGGTAGTTGAAGGTCTACCAATACCAAAGGTAAGGTTAGGTCTCCTCCACAGTGAATATGGTGGGAGAGTCTGATTTGACATAAGAGGGTTGGGTAAGTTGATGGATAAAGATAGATATCTTAGAGTTAAAGGGTGAATATAAGATTTGAGAAGAGAGGGAAGTAATCATATCAACAAACTTAATTTTAGATAAAAAAATGGTTTGGAGAGGATAGTGTTAAAATGATGCTAAGAGTATGTTGGATAATTGTTTGTACTTGTAAAAAACATCATTCTTACATTAATAATATTTATTGATTTGACTGACCACAAGTTGAGAATTACTAAATATGTTATCATTTTGACTTTGAGGGCTAGTGCATCAAGGAGATTGATTACTAGGGTTTTATACTTGGCCATATTATTGGTACATTCAAAATCTAGATTGAAGGATAAAGGATGAGGTTCACCATGAAGGGGAATAAGGATGATGTTGGCTCCCCCACCACATTAACACTTTAAAACATTGAAGAACATGGTTACTTGATAGTTAAATTTTGCCTGAGAGAGGGTTAGATGGATTCATCTAGAAACTCAAGAAGAGGAGGTTGATTGTATACTAAGGGTGCTTTGGCCAATTGGTCAATAATGAATTGCCCTTTAATTGAATTATAATAAATAAAAATCAATGTTAAACTTAGCCTGAAGCATGAAAGAAATATCCATACACTAGTTTTGGTGTGGATTGTAATGCATATAATTGAGTGGGTTAGTATTAGTTATGACATAGGTCTTGTGGTTGAGAAGGTAGTGGAGAATTTTTGTGGCCATGAAGACCATGACTAGGAAAAGTTTCTCGATATGGGTATACTGAGTCTCATATGCTATAATCATATAACTAACATAGTAGACAACCTGATTTTTATGTTATTCATCTTGATGAGCTAGGATCATCCCTAAGGAGTGGTCAATGGTAGAGATATAAAGGTAAAAATGTTGATCTTCCTTAAGAAGAATGGGTAATAGTGGAGATAGAAGGTACTCTTGAAATGAATCAAAGACATTTTAATAGTCATCATTCCATTTAAAATATATATCCTTCTTCAGAAGGTGATAGAAGGATTGACATCAATTTGAATGATGAGAGATAAAGTGATGAATAGATTGGAGCTTCCCCTCTAACCTACAGATTTGTTTGAGGTGGCTAGGAGGAGGCATGTTGAGGATTGACTTGATTTTGGCTAGATTGAATTCAATTCCCCAAAGGTATATGATAAATCCAAGGATATTTCTTGAAAAAAACCCACAAATACACTTCTTGGTGTTAAGGTGGACATGGTAATAGATGAGGAACTCAAAGATAATATTAAGAGCAACCAAATGATCTTTAAGATATTTGGATTTCCCAAAGAGGTCATCAACATAGTCTTCAACAATTTTGTGAATAAGGTCATGAAATATGTAGTCATGGAATGTTGGTAGGTTGCACTAGTGTTCTTTAGTCCAAAAGGCATGACCCTATAGAAAATAGTTCCCCATGGGATGATAAAGGTGGTTTTATGTTGATCTTCAAGGAAAATTAAGATTTGATTGTAACCTAAGAACTCATCCATAATAGATAACATCTCATGGCTAGCCATAAGATCAATAAGCTAGTCAATGCTTGGTAAAAGAACATCATCCTTTAGGAAAGCAAGATTAAGGTCATGAAAGTCCACATAAATGAAAATTCCCCTTATGTATTTGGTGATAAGTATGATGTTTAAGACCCATTGGGGATAGTCAATGGGTTGAATGAAATTGATGGATATGAGATGTTATAGCTCTTATTTGATGAGAAGGGGTATGCAAGGGTGCATTCACTAAATTTTTTTCTTGAATAGCTTGGCATCATGGTTGGTGATTATATTATGGGTAATAATGGAGGGGTTGTTTCCTTGAATGTTGTTGTAAGACCAAACAAATGCTATGCTATAGTCTTTTAGGAAGGAGGGGAAGCCCTAAAGCTCCTCAAGATTTAATAATTGGCTAATTTTGACAATGCACATGTTATTTAGAGTGCTAAGGTTGATATCCATGATGGATTCATTCAACATGGTTGAAATGTTAGGAGGAATATATTTGTGGATAGAGGGATCTTCTGTACCAAGATAGGTGAGAATGGAATCATCATCCTAACATCAAATGGTATTAAAGGTAGGAGAGTCATCTCTTATCATCTCAAGATGGGTTAGAGGAATGATTATAGTTTCCCCATCATTTTGATAAGATAGTGATCCAAGACTGATTAGGTTGATGAAAAAATGTTAGGGTGGATGATGTTGGAATATTCAATTATTGATAGAGAAGGGGTTGGTGAGGAAGGGATGCCTTACTCCACAATGGTGATGGGAAGGGACTTGGTTTGATTTTTAGGTGGTGTGAAACCAAGGCCATGTTTTTTGTGACATTTTTAGGTCTTGATTAGAAGTAACTCATGTGGCCCATGTTCATACTGACCTAGACAAAATACCTTTGAAGTACACCTATAAAGGTATGTCTGAGAAAAAAATGGTTTATTTAGATAAGAGAAATTGAAGGTGAATGGTAGAGCTAAAAAAGAGGTGGTGGAACTATTAAGGGGCTTATCAAGTCCCCCATAGATGAAATTGGTTTTACAAGTTGAGGGCCTAAAAGGAATAATGGTTCCAATATTGGGGTCATAACTAGGTTATTGGTCAAGATTCCCATACTATTAAGGAGTAGGAAAAGTCTCTAGTGGTAAAAGGTGATACTCCCCAAATGAAATACACTAGAAGGTTGATTAAAAAGGCTCCATTGTGGGGATTTGGGTGGAAGGGATAAAATAACTGGTGGATGCTTCAGTGGTAGAATAAGATGGGGCTTCATCTTTTACTAGTGAAGTATTATTGGATGGGGAAGGAGAATTTCATTGGGTCAATACATCATGTTTCATTTTTTAAAAGGAATTGGGTTAGCTTTTATAGTAACAAGTTGACCTTTATGTTCAAATTTGATATATCGGTGTAGGTTGGATGGTACATAGCCCATGGAATAGATCCAATGGTATCCTAGCAATGAATTATATTGGAAATCATATTATACTATGTATAAGAGCTCAAGAAGAGTGTAGGGTCCTAAAATAATGTGAAGGATAATAGTTCTTATAGTTGTGGCCATGGTATCATTGAATGACCAAAACATCGCTAAGGTTTTTGACATGATGTTCTCAGGTAATTTGAGTTGGTTGTAGGTATGGGAGGAGATAATGTTGATACTAGCTCCCCCATTAATAATAACCATTTTGATGTAAGTTTCATTAATGGATGTAGTAATTAAGAAGCAAATATATAGGGCATTTAGATGGATGGATGGTATTTATGAATCCTTAAAGGTAACAAGGTTGTAGAGTTAGAGAGCTCTAATAAAAGTTGCTAGAGGTTGCAGATATTTTGATTGGACCTATATGGATTATAAGGCCTCAATAATTATTTGATGGTGATGGGGTGAGGTAGTGATTAGTTCATATAAACTCAATATTCACTAGTGTTTGGTGAATCTATTTTAAAACCACTCTTTGGATTGATTTGGAAGGGTTGGATTGAGAGGGACCCAAGATGGACATCTTGGGTTAGGTTAAAAGTGAAGGTTTTTGGTGTTACTTGGGTGATTGGATGGTGGAAGAGGGATATGTCCATGGAATGGAAACCTTTGATTTTCCCTTATCTTTTAGTTTATCTTGCGATCATGTGACCATATAAATGGTATGGATTTGGGTTAGAGGATTGATTCAGTTCCTATTCACTCTGAGGTGAGAGTTGAGGAGTAGGTAAATGTTGGTTGGTGGTTTTCAATTCTTAAAGTAGTGGTATGATCATAAGAGGTTCATATTAAAATAAGTCATCCTCATGATATAACTAATGGGCTAATACTTGGAGAGATATACATTTCTCCATATCATGCCTAGGTGTCATATGGTATGAACATACTAATTTGTCATTGTACCAATATAGTTTAGGACTCTATGGTTACAATGGTCTGATAGGTGGAAATATTAATAAATATGCTCTCAACAACCTCTATAAGATGGTTAAACAATATTCAAGCAATGGTGGCAAAGGAATGGAGGTCTTGGGTTTGGTAGTTGAGGTGGAAGCCCTTTTAAGAGTAGGTTTGATGGTTAGAGAGTTGGATGAAGGGATGTTTTTGGTGGATGGTTTTGGTATGAATTGCTTAGAGGCAACACATGTAGGGGTAGATGCTTGAGAAGTAGGTGGTTTAGTTATATAATTTTGGGTAAAAATGGGTGAGGATGAAAGGTGTGATGGTGTTACCAAAAGGCGTGGTTGGATTTGAGACTTGTATAGGACCATTGGTTTCCTTACCAAGGTATAAGGGTGAGGTCCCAAAATAGAAGGCAAAGTGGAAGGCAAAGTTAGAGTTTTAGTTTGTGAAATCTTGGGTAGTTTCACCTTCATTATTGGCTAGGTTTGAGGTTTATTTAATAGATTTAGTGAATTTAATTCCAATTTCAATGAGGGGTGAATAAGATCCTCATTAGGGAATATGCCAAGGTTTTTATTTGGATTGGTAAAAGGTGGGTTAGTTATTCTGGGTGGGGCTAGTTCAGATTGTTTAGGTATGGTTTGGTTAATGGAGGTTTCCAATGGCTTAGTTATGGTGAAATTGGGTTCAATAGTAGGAATACAAGGTTGAGATTAAAATGGTGTGGTTGGGTGTTATTTCTTGGTTTGGTAAGGAAGTCAAATATGATGCCAAAATGTGGTATGATATATGTTGGGTTGGGATAAGTAGTCCAAGTTTTGAACTAGCCTAGAGAAAGGTCTATATATGGGTTTGATCCTTTCATTACTAAGATTTAAGGTCAAACCCCTAAGTGGAGAGAGAGAAGTGGTTACCTCATCCTTTTCTTCAATCAAACGCTCCAAGGTTTGGGAAGGTGGATCTCTTATGGGAGAGGTAGATAGAGTGATCCCTTACTTAGGAATTATTTCCAAAGGAAGAGTAGATTACTATATGATGGAGAAGAAGGATATGGTGGTAATCGATACCTATTTTGGTATGTCCTCCAAATGATAGATTAGTAACTTAAATACAATAATGGATAGAGATAATGGAGGTTTTTTTTTCCTTGGTTTTGTTTTCCATAGGAATGGGGGGTGACTCCACTACCTTAGTAAGTGGAGTGACATGAAAGGTGGTTTCATCAATGGCTTCCTTAGTAATGAGTTGACTAAGGACTGTATTAATGGTATGGACTTCATGGTTATGAGAGGATTATACTTAATCTTTCATTATTCATAGTAGTGCCATGGCTTGGAAATGGTTGTCTAAAGATGTTATGTGATTGGTTTGGGGGTGCATTGGGGTTATCTAGCATAAGTTCCCCCTTGTCAAGGAGAGTTTGGAAAACACTCTTGAAGGTATTACACATACTAAAATCATGTCTAGTGACATGGTGAAAGTCACACAATTCATTCTCCTTATACCAACTAGGTATAAGATGGTAGGAATCAAATCGTTGTGGTGGTTTGATCAGTGTAATTTTTTTGATTTATACTTTCAATAAATTCTCTGAGATTGAAACATATGAATCCCCTAGCAGAGTAAATTTATTTTGATTTTTGAGGTTTTGGGTTCTAGTGTTCTAATTAGAAGAATTGGAGGAGTTGGGTTAGTTAACAATGGGTGGGGGAGTGGTCTTAAAGATAAATACATTCACAATTCCCTAATTTATGGAGTTAGTGTTGGTTTTATTTTTAGTTTTGGAGGAGGGGGTCTCATTTGAATTGAAGGTGGAATTATTGTTTCTCAATTTAAACTTTCCCTCATCAATGGATCTATTTTCTAATTTCCATGTCATGGTAAAATATTCATCAAAGGTTCTAAAGCTCTATACCCATAAAGTAGAGGAGATGTGTTTGGCACAAGATTGAGAAAAGAGTTCAATAAGTTCAGGTTGGGGTAAAGAGAAAGAGAGTTGATTTATCAGCATTCTCCAATGGGCTATGAAGTCAGCTATAGACTCATCTTCAAATTTCCAAATGGAATAAATATCAGTGATGGAGACTTTCTTAGAGATGTTTATGGAAAAGTGATCTCAAAAAATTTGAGCCAGTTGGGTAAAAGAAAAGAGGGAGTGATTTGTAATAGGACTATACCAATCTAGAGCCAGAATTGATAAATATATGGTGAAGGTATGGAGAAGGAGATCATCATCATAGTAATTCATGTAGCATGAATGCCTAAATGATTTTTGATGTTGTTGAGGGTCCTCCTTACTCTAAAAATTCAAATATTTGGGAAGTTCCCATTGAGGAGGATAAGGTCAAATGGGGATGGATGGATGAATTAGTTCTTATAAATCTAGTCATAATATAAGAGGTTATGGTCACCTAAGATATATGATTCCAAAGTAGTCATTTTGTCCATTAACATTTTGACAAGATCTATTTGTGGTTGTGCACTCCCATAGTTTTAGGATAAGTTATATTGATTTTGGGTAGGTGCAACATATGGATAGTTGGTGAGGGGTTGAGAATCCACCACATATTGGTATGTGAACATGGGTGGTTGGGTAGAATGTAGAGGTACATACCCTTTTGGATTAAGGATGTATTTTAGGCTTTGTGTAGTGGGCACCTATTGAGATATTAATGTAGGCTTTATAGGAGGCATGATTGGGTTGGTATATAGAGTGTAGGTGATAACTTTGGTAGTGATAGGTAGAAGGGTAGAAGGTATGGCAACCACCAAGATTTGGAATGGAGTGGGGGTAGGTAGGTTAGAAATGAGAGGAATTGTGGTGAAACTAGAAGAGGTTAATCCTAGGGTAAGGGAAGTATTGGTGCCTAAAAGTTGGGGTTTTCCTATACTAGGAGGGTTATTAGTTGGGGAAGAAGGTGTTTGGGTGCTGCTTGGTTGAGTGGGTTTGTTTTGGATGGTGGCATTATTAGGTTTATTAGTAGAGGATGATGCCTAGGTGAATAAAGGTTGGATGGAGATGGTGGAAACATAAGTGTCACCCATAAGGTGGGATGGAATGCCATAAGGTGGGTCAATAGGTCAAATCAAAGTAGAGGTATGGTGAGATATGGTGTTAAGGTAATGATGGAGGGCTATGGGGTTGTTATTTAGAAAGGTGAAAAAATATGCATCACCTTGGGTAACTATCTAAGGGATGGAAGGACTTCCATAGGGATGGGGACAACTCTCTATATTTGAGATGTAATCCATGGATGAGGGAGAAGAGGAAGACATATGATTAGGTGGATCCTAGTTTGCTCGTTTTCTTAGTTGTTGTCTAATTAAAAACATGTAGATAAGGAAAAGAATAAGAGATAAGAAATCTCACAACTCAAACAAAGAGAAGATAAGGAAAGGTCAAGGAAACAAAACACACACTAAAGAATGTTAAATCCCAAGGTTATTTTTAGTCTCTCTTGTGGCTTATGCATTAATCTTTAAGAATTATGTGACCCAACTTGGATTATAGAGTGGGTACTAATAAAGGAGTATATAATTGGTTTTAGGTTGTGTTAGGCTCTCAAAGGGATCTGTATTGGAAATTAGTACATGGATTGATATTGGGGCTTACCCCCTCACTTCACACACTACAGTGATAAGGGTGTCAGGTTCTTAACCAATATATACCAATTTATAGAGATTATAGTCAAATAAAGATATGAATTGGTTCTCCCTTTGGTGATGAAATCCAAGTAGGATAGTTGGGAAAGGTGACTGCTAGGTGATGAAATCCTAGTCAGGGCTTATGTCAATGTTTTTATGTTTGATTAGGTGTAAGCAATTTGGTCTTGTATGTATGATAAGAGTTAATATATGATTAATTCAATTGATTAATTAAGATATGTGATATAAAATAAGAAATTAAATAATGGATTCAATCAATTTTAAGCCCAAAATGAAATTTTGATATCATTGTATAAGTAGAAAATAAGAAGAAGCACCTAGATGCAACTATGAACCCAAAATAAGACTTTAGAGTCCCATTGGGCATGCCAACATGTTTCATAAAAATTTCTCTTATATTCTTTGGAATAAAGAGAAAATAAAATCGAGAAGGGTATGGTATAAAAACATTATATGTTGTGCATGCATTGATCCAGATGATTATACAGACTCCTCTTTGGCCTGGCAGGAATGACCTATAGATAAGAAAGAACTAAAGAAATGGTTGATTAGTTAGATAGTTGGGTGGATTTCTTAGAAATATATATCCAATAAGCACGAGCTTTATTCGATTCTATAAATACACACTCTTAAACAATCAAGATCTAAAGATGAAAGATAAATTACTTGCATAAATAACATAAAGTACTAAAATCAAATACAAGAAGTGCTTGATAAATAAATGGATGAATTTGATTAATTATAGCAATAAACAAATTTATATTAATGCTAGATAAATTAGGTGTTGTCCAAAAATAAGGGTGACGTTCTATGATTAGGTAGAGAAGTAAAAAGTATATTTGGTTGAGGTCTAGTGGGTGAAATAACTTATTGTCTGTCACACATTGACCATAGATGATTGGGGTAACCATCGATAGTTAGGGTGACCATTGATATTTAGGGTGACCATTGATAGTTGGTAACCATCAATGATCAGAGTGACTATCAACAGTTATTATGGATTTTGGTCTAGTTCAAGAAAATGGTTGACAAGGTTGTAGAATGGAATTATGGAAAGTGGGTTTGGGTTAGGTTGGTTTTAAAATAAAAACAAAGTAACTAATTATTGAAAATAGATACTTAGTTTACTAGTCTAAATAAGGGTAATGATACTTGGCTATTGGCTGATGGATGGTAGCACTTCAGATCTCTGTCACACATGTTATTTCACTAGTTTACTAGAAGAAGACTTGAAAAAGAATTAATGATGCAAGAAGCTATGATTCAGGATGTAGATGATGATTTATTTCACCTCCTCCTCTATTTTTATAGGAAGGAGAGGTAAAACAATAGTTTAATAAGGTGTTTAAATTTAGATTTTGCATGCATTAGCTCACATATAAATTAAACAAGATAAATATAAAAATCAATCTAGAGTTGATTGGAGTTAACTATTTAGGTAGTTGGAACCTGACCATCGATGGTCAAGCCTAACCATTGGTGGTTAGGGTAATTGTTGATGAGCGAGGGTAAGGTCAAGTTTGGTCAAAGTAGGTTAGTTAGTTTAGCTAGTCAGCTATCTTGACTAAAGTTTATAGTCAAAAGGTTGTAAAATAGTCCTTAGGGGGTTTCAAGGGTTATCTTGACATATAGAACCATCATGTGTGGTTTTATAGTGTCTACACTCAGTTCACACGTTCACTTAAATTTTTTTTTCATGTTTACTTACCTTTATGGATGGTTTTGACAAAAGGACCTCATATATTTTGTATGACCTTTAAAAGGTTCTAAATTTGTTTTTTTAGATCCATGAGGATAGAACACTCCATCTTAATCATTATATCTCTTCTTTCTCAACTGTTGGATTAGGAAAAGTATATGAAACACCAATAATTCTTATGGAAGTCAATAAAGGGTTTATTTTTCAATTTTAAAGTTTTAAAACTAATATTTGGTGGAAGGGAGATAATGTTGATGCTAATGAGTTTCCAATTTTAATTCCTATCCACATTCATAACCCTTTGATGATTTCCATTAGTGGGGTCACCAAGATTTTACATATTTTATTTATAAATTATTTATCTTAATACAAATTTTCTATAATTTTCTTCATAGGTACCCATATTCTCAAAATGCCTGCATGATGTCACATAATCATAATTTTTAAAATGGTGTTTTGTTATTTTAGGATCCATGACACTCATTAATGGCTACTTAATCTAGGTTTAATAATAAATACTTTTTTATTTTTTAGTTTTTAGTTTTATAAATAGTTTCATATGGTAGAGGGAGGAAAATTAATGGTGTCCATTTTGGGTTCAACCTATCCTAGGGTTTCTAGGAGTTCGAAAAAGGCTAATAAGATGAAAAGAGACCTCTCTTAGAGAAATGATTTGTAACTTAAACTATACAAGTTTCAAACCCTAAAACTTCTTCTACGAATAAAACAAAATTAAATTAAGTGGGAGATCCTTTTCATGTCACACCACCTGGGTCCTTTTAATATTAAAAAAAGATAGAAAAATTTTAGGTAGAATTGAGGGTAATAGTTTTCGCATTGGAAAATATTACACATAATATAAGTTTACATATTATATATAGTTTTTTGAAAAAATACATTAAAATAATAAATTATCACATAATAAATAAAATAACCCATAAAATTTTAAATTTAGGAAATTATAGTTAAGCCCATTAATATAAGTTGAGTGGTTGGGGTAACTATGTGGCTTAAAAGCCACATGACCCCTTAGTTTATATAAAAAAATGTTTTAGTGTTCACATGTCACTTCCAACAACAATGAAAGCTATAGTAATTAATGTTTATGATGTAATTAGAAGAGAAGGGGTCCACTTGAAAACTACCTTTACCTCTATGATGCATGGATAAAACATTCAAACTCTCCCATGGACACACTTGAGTATAAAACTAAACTTGAGAAAAAATCAACACATTATCTTTATCAATGAACTCAAAATGTTGCAAATAACTAATGCAAACTCTCTCACACTCTCACACATGCCTCTACATGTTTATTGAAACATAAACATGAAGAAGAACTTGGATGCGTAGTCTTTAATGGACTAGTTCACTTTCAGCTCCTCCTTTTCTTCCTTGGATATCTCTCTTATTTTTTATCTTGAAAATTGACTACTCATTTCCCAATTCAAATATTTTTTGACCTTTCTCTACCTTCTCCCATTACTCTTCACCTTATCCCATTATGAACACTCAAAATCAATTTAATCATATTTTTGGCCATTACTTTTGTTTTAACATCATTCATGACATAATGACACTTGATTGAAAGCTAAAACCACCACTGATAGTTAATTATTTTCCATCATATGCAGACCAACAATTTTATCACTAAGAAAAATCACTAACTCTAAAGTTCATAACTTGAGCATACAAACTTAGGTTAAGATGATTAATTTTTAAAATTTTACTACTCTTTGAGAGAAATCCAAATATGAAATCATATTTTCTTAGGGAAGACAATAATTCACTAAAATCCTTTTATCCACAACCTATCTATTTTAGCCATTTAGTGCATGCAATGACATCCTAATTTATACTGAATGTTATGAGACTCAACCAACCTACTTGGAACCATGTAGCTATGAAAAAATAATCCTTATTTGATGTTACTAATGCTACTAAAGTGCAGGAGTAATGATATTCCATTATATCATTTTCATCATGCTAAGAATGACAAATACATAAACAAGATAACACAAACACACACCACTCTATTTTTAGTTGATACAAGATTGCATGAACCCATCGATACTCCATCAAACATCCAAGGTTTTTTAAATTTTGTATCCTAATCACATGGATGGAATAAGTATTAAAACCACTCTTTTGACCATGAACTATAATGGACATGATGTTTCCTTACAACAAATCTATTGATTCAACTAATTTTATTCTTTTTTTATTCTCCATTTCTAGCTCTTACATGTTGGTTCATAATTTGTTCTCTTATTATTTATGATATTTGTCTCACTTTTTTTGGGATTTGAACACCCATCATACTCTCTCTCATTTATGGGATTAGACCCACCATTTTCCATCTTCCTCTACCAAAGGCTTAACTAATGTTCATTTAAATCATTTGTGGGATAAAACTCACTCTCATCCTTCCACCAATGCCAATATGCTCCATTATGCATTTCAATCTTCCATGTGGGATAAAACCCACCATAGATCAATCACATCCTCCTAAATCCCACTTGGATTTGTTAACATATTATTCAACTAACTGTTGGATCACTCATACCATCAAAAACCATCATTTGATTCTCTTTACACATGGATTACATATTATCATGCACTATCAAAATCATCACAATAAAATACACATATACTTAGGCATCCAAATGATATCCCACATAATTTAAAATCACCTAAATTATAGTTTTTAACTTCAAATCCTTCATTATTTGCATCATTATATCAAAATAATTATATATCTTAGCTGTAAAAACAACTTCATCTTCACATGCTAGGGATTCCATACATATTAACAACTCCTCCTTCCAATTGGTAAGCTCAATAAAATCACTCTCCATGTCTACAACATTATATTCATCTACACATACCATGGATAATATCAAAATAATCTATACTCTCTCATCAATAACCATGATATAATATTATTCTATGTCAAGCTTTGGATTTTCAAAGCATTCACTATCATTCTACTGACTCAGATAATATTTAACTATTATTAAGACAAATATTCTTACACATAATGATGTAAATATAAATTCACGTTCACATATCCTCAATAAAAAAACTTTTTCCCATGTTCTATCACACTTCCTTATAAACATATTATCTTGAAGACAATCTACATTAGTTGTAACTTCAACAATAACTAGATCTCCATCCATTGTTGTAATATTGTTCACTTGGTCATCTTCTTCACTCTACCTCTCATACCAATAAACATGCTAGAATGATCCATATTTCATCATATTTTTAGACACTTATTTTATAGATGGATATACATAATTCAAAAACATATTAGGGAAAATAAGAGTTCCCTCATTCACATAAATAACCAATTCATCATACTCCAAAAGCATATTGTCCAACTCCTTTCCAATGCTATCATGCTTCTCATGATTTTCACTCTCAATATTGGATACCAATGGCCAATTTTACATAATCCTCATGGATATCATGGCTATTTTCTCCTCAATCACACCTCAAATTTTAGATTATTTGCATAGTTAAAAATTCTCAATATATCTTTATGTGCACTTTCTTACACAACCTCTACATCTAGTGTTTCTTCCAAAGAAAATTACTACTTCACTTGGTTGAAATATTACTCTATGTGTAAATTTAAATGAATGATATATTCACTAACATCTATTTTTATACTCATGAAAACATGTATTAATCCTTGGTTGTCCTCAACCCTTATACCATACAAAATAAAATTGACAAGCACATTGTCATCATAAACCAAGAATAATTATGAAATTGTCCAATAATAGGACTTCATAATCACTTTCCCATAATCAAATAATGGGTCTCCATATTATTATTTAAATACTATCACTTCTACATCACCCTTCATAATTATTTCATCCTCCATGTGTTTCTCACAACTCACATAGACACTGTTGTTCTAAAAATTAGAACTAGGATCTACATATAGAAGCCTCTCCTTGTTTCCTTCCAAGACAAACTTATTATCATTAAACTCCTTATCCTTTATACTTATTATAATATATTTTATATTTTCACATTGAAAATTGCCTTTAATATTTCCCTTCTTGGTTATCTTATTCATATTCTCTTCTCTCTTAAGCCTTAAGACACAAAGCTTATTCATACACTCTAATTACACTCTTGGGTTCACAACATGACCCATACAATTAGAAACCATATGTTCCCAAATACTCACCTTATTATTTTCTTTTTCTTGTATCCTCTCTTGGATAACTCTCCCATATTCAACTATGACTCCATAGAGTCTTTTACTTATAACTTTCATGCTCATGGGTCCTCAATATATTCCTCTTCAAATAATATATCCAACTCTAGTATCTAATTCATGATTTCATTTGGTCTCTCTTTACCATTAGAAAAAATTATTGTTAGTGGGCTTACCTCTTTCCTTATATAATCACCTAGAAGTTGTATTTGGATGCTAAGAGTGTTGCTTGAGACAACCTATTTCTAGCTTAGCCCTAAAACTATCCTAGAACCTTTATAATAATTTGATAGCCATTGTGTAAACCACAAAAATCTACAACCATCTTAAACATATTCCCAAAACTATATTCATAGATCCTAACCCATTGTTCTTAGTATCCTCTTAGCTAAACACTAGTGCCACATTAAGGACACTAGAGCCACATGGTGCTAGTGTCCCCAACTTGGTGCCAGTGTCCCTTGCCATAGATCTTCTAAATAAATATATTTAAAAATGTATACCCCTCCTAAGGTCAACTTAAGCACATTTTATTATATGCACAAGCTATAGATCACTATAAATTCAAGACTATTAGACCTCTAACCAAGATATTGAAAATAGATGCAAAAAGCCTATTTAAATAAGAAATAAGTTGATCAAATTTAAGGTTTATAATCTCTATTATACTCTACTTATTCATATTACCATCTATAACTACCCTAATCCTAGATTTGAAAGATTTCCAATCTTAAGCAATCTCAAGGCATTCAAGACCACTATCATTCTAGTATTTACTTGCACTTGTACCAAGCACTATGTTAGAGAACTACATCAGGTTTGATCTCTCCTAAGAGTATTGGTATGTAGGTAAATATCTTCACAACAGGGTGTTGAGGATGTCCAACCTATCCTACTAATGAAAACACATTTTTAGATCATGCCATACTTATAAGGAGGATTAGGGTTTTCATACTAAATCAAATATTATAAGCACAATAAAGAGTTTCAAATTTCATGCACACAAGAAATAAACCCAAAAACATAGGCACAAGTGATCCCAAAAATTAGGAATAATCATAAAAATAGGGAACTATCACCATTTTGAGGACACTAGAGCCACATGTCACTATTATCTATGTGGAGTGCTACTATCTAGTGAAAAATCTAACTCAGGGACCCAGTTGATAACACTCATGCCTATCTATAACCTAGTTTCCATCACCCAGATATTTTATGAAAATTATTTTCTAGATAAGTCTCTATTTTCACACATTTATTACTATTTCTAGAAATTCAAATTAAGCTAAAATATATAAAATAATAGTGGATATTTATGACAAATAATCCCTTTAATTTAACTTAATATTTACATTAGTAAAACACTAAAAGGTTAAATCATTTGGTGAACTCAACTTACTTTGAATATTGATCAAAACCCTAGTTTGCATTCTCCAATTTTTTTTGAAATCAATTAGGGTTACATCATTATATTTTATAATTTTTTGGCATAACCTTACTCAATAAATCAATTTCATATTAGGGTTTCAAATATTTTAAATATAATTTAAATTTTTGTAAAGAAACCCTAACCCTAGATGCTCTTATGGTTTGTATAATTTTTCTCCTATTTTCATTAGCTACTTTCAAATTTTTAAATATATTCTATTTTATTATAGCTATTCCCAGTTGTTTACTATATGCCATCTAAAAAAGTTTTTTCTCTTCCATTAAGAAGAAGTACTAGACTAGGTGGTAATCCTATAAAGCATATTCAAATTCCTACTATCCAAGTTTATAACATGGATAAAGTACCTATAATAAATCTAGGTATACATCCTTCACACCATGATTATGAGGATTTCAATTATAATATACTTGAAAATTAAAAATACAACTAAGATTAAATTGATATACACATTGAGAATCATGACAATCTCTCCCACTTAACAATAATGACACAATTATGAACAAAGATGAGATATTACAAAGATTTAGTGATAGATATATGGAATAACCCCTTGATCATGCACAAATACTATAATACATATTTTAAATCAAGAGAAAAAAAATAATGGTCAATCTTCAACTCCCCTAGTTAATAATGTTGTTAAAACTATAGTGGGGCCAACTCAACTAAATCAACTAGCATAACCTAAAATTGTAATTCAATAACCATCAATGAAAAATACACCTCTTGTGGCTAGTTCCTCCACTCTAGATGTACAATCCCTTATGTATGAGATCCATAATTTATAGTCTAAGGTATTGCATTTTGAGAAGGGAGCCACTAGGCCATCACATGTCTTAGATTTTAACATTATCTTACTAACACCTTTGGCACATCACATAGCTACAAATCCCTTTCCATTTAGTTTCAAGACACCTGAGTTTTCATTATATGATGGGAAGGGTGACCCATACCATCATATTAAATCTTTTCTCATAGCATGATTAGACTATATGTCTAATGATTGACATCTTATGAAGTTATTTCCATTCAATATTAAGGATTATGTCCTATAATGGTTTTATTATTTACCAAGTTGATATATCATGGCATTAAATCCTTTATCCAACATGTTTATAACACACTTGTCTATCAACATTAGTGATAATATATCATATGCACAAGTGACATAATTAAAAATAAAATTCAAATGAGCCTATCATAGATTATGTCTTACAATATAAGATAATAGTAGCTAAATTGACTAGCCCCATGGTAGATAGATATATTCAATACACATTTAAATAAAGTCTCTTATTATCATTACATAAAGCTATCTTGTTCAAAAAGTTTCTTATATTTACCGATCTATGTCAGACAATCAAAGAAAGAGAGGTTAAGCTCTTATCAATGAGAAATCTCAAGAATACAAATGGATCAAAATCAACTATTAATATTTCAAAAAAACTTCAAAACAAGGTAAGGGCCAATGAAAACAAAAGTGATCAAAACGTTGTAATCAATGTAACTATTGTCTCCAAATCTTACACCGTAGAAGATTTGGGCAATGTTGGGACATTTCTAAGCCTGTGGGTGTGCCTATAAGTGGAAATGAACCTCTAGGTTGAAAGGGATAGCTCCATGTATTATATTTTTATGAAATAAAACTATTTAACTAGTTTTTATGAGTGAAAAGAGTTAGAATTTTGTATAAATGAAAATCCTAGTCTAGAATGGTGATATACCAAGAATTAGTATCCACATGTATTCCCTATACTTATGCATCATACAATAGAATATAGTCTATAACTCAAGCTCTATAATATTACAACATAATTATTTCAATGTAGAGACAAAATGAATGAGATCACATAAGGTAAATAATAGTAAAAGATAACCTATATAGTCCAAAAAAGGGTTACACATGTGTAAAATCTCATACAGTTAGAATGCACTCTACATGACCTATTGGATCAACTCTTTTCTCTAAATCATGAAGGATAGAGAATATAAGGATAAAACATCACTTAATATCACTCTATATCTCTTTCATGACTAGGAAAATGCCTATAACTTAGAAAGGAAATAGACGTATGCTTTTTTTCTCAAAAGGCAAGAAAATGGAAAAACATTCCAACAGGGATTCATCATACTATCTGTAGATGATAAAAAAGAGCCCAAGGGTAATATTTATAGAAAAAGAGGGAGAGAAGAGAGAGCTATTAGGATCCAAAATTTAAGCTTCCAAAATGTTTTGCAATTGCCATCCTAGTGAAATTGATTCTAATTATTCTCTCATTCAGTTGGAGTTTCTCCTTCTCTTTGATTCACCCTCTTGAAATGACCAAGATCACTACAAAACCAATGGTGAGATGACCTTACATAAGAAATGGCTTATATCAATACTTAAAACCTTATATTCTTCTTAAAATATTCTATGTTTTTCACTATAAACCCATTTGGGCCTTTTGAATGGCTTTACTTATAAACTTATATGTCAAGCATGTTGGGTAACCCAGTTTGCACTATCCTTTCTCTTTTGGATTATTTGATTGCTTATACTTATAAAAGTCATAAACAAAGCTATTTTGAAAACTTAATTTTTCTTTTCTTAAGACCCTATTGGGTTTTATGAATGGGTTTACTCCTTACATTCTCCTTTGGGTTCTTTGATTGTTTCTACTTATAAAAGTCATAAGTTAAGCATGTTGGGAAACTTGATTTGCACTACAGAGTCATTTAAGTTTTCCTAGTGACTTTACTTCTTATTTCAAGACTTTAGGCATGAATTTTACATCTTATGGTACATCACCAAGTTTCACCCCAATGGGTAGTTAACAACCCTGAATTTGACATTTTGTAGCATGTTACCTCCTTAAATCCTAATGGCTAGTTGGTTGTATGAAATTTGACATCCTACGACACATCATGGGGATCCATTTGGGTTGAGCTTATGTTTTGGGTAATTTTCCTAAATTAATTCCTTTGGATAATTTTCCTAAAGGAATTATTTCAAGAATTTTAATCGAAAGGCAATGGCTAGTTCCTTCAGGAACTTTTCTTAAATGACACTTGGGAAAGTGTCCTTTAGAAAAGTTTAGAATGATAATTGGGAAAGGCACAAGGTCCTTTAAAAAAAAATTTAAGGGCATTTTCAAAGGAAACGACCCTTCAAAAAAAAATTGAATGGGATTTCCAAAGACAATGTGCCCTTTAGAAAAGTCCAAAGGGACACTTGGGCTGAAAAGTGCCCTTTATAACTTTTTTGAATGGTCACTTAGACAAAAAAGTTCCCTTTAGAAAATTTCAAAGGGACACTTGGGCTGAAAAGTTCCCTTCAATTTTTTTTTGAAGGGTCACTTGGATAACAAAGTACCCTTTGGAAAAGTTTGAAGGGACACTTGGGCTGAAAAGTGCCCTTTAGAACTTTTCTAAAGGGTCACTTGGACAAAAAAGTGCCCTTCAAAAAAGTCTAAAGGGGCACTTGGGGTGAAGTCAAGGCAAGGAAGGCCCTTTGGAAAGGTTCCAAAGGTCACTTCAGGGCAAAATAAATCCTAGTAGGCTAAGGCAAACAAGGCAAAGGGAAAGAACAAAGAACAAGGGATAACCTAAACTAGGAGAAACCAAATGGAAAATACCAACAACAAAGAAAGATACCAAATATAGGAAATGAGCAAGGGAGAAATTAAAAGAGCCAAAGGGAAAACATAAATTGGTAATGCAAAAAATGGTAACTTTTGAGCCATCTCCTAAATTGATGGTATCTACTCCTTAGTATAGAGTCTTCACTAACCTTTTAGAGTCACCATCATAGGTTTTAAAATAGCTCTTGGAATGAAATGTCATATCTCTCCCTCCCATGAAAGAGGTTGATATAACATATCCTCTTCCAAATAAATATGATTCTAATACATTTTATGAGTATCATAGGGAACCAAGACACACAATAAATAGGTTCATTAGCCTAAAGAATAAGATATAAGGTCTAATTAAGGCTAATAATATTGATATGGGCACACCCAGATAAGTACCAAAATTGAGACTAAGTCACTAAAAATATTTTCAAATCTATTCCTAAAGCATACAATGAATGAGGTAGGGGGGCACATTAGGTGTTCACTATACATATTAGGCAAATCCACCACCATCTTCATATCACATATTTATAAAGGAGGCACATCCATTACATAACATTATTTTCATGTATCATACTATAGTGTTACCTAGACCACTTATCACATTATCATAGTAGGAGATTATGGATGATGATACAAGTCTACATACACTCTTTATATGAGCACACATAGATCACCATCCTATCTAGAGTGTTATGGTTGGGAATGGTTCAAGTATTAGCATGTACACTATGACACTCTTAAAACATTTAGGATACACAAAATGGGATATATTCCTCATAGATATAGTCATTAGTGGTTTCATTGGTCACATTTAGATCTCCATCTAGGAGATTATGCTTTCATTATACGTTGTATAAACACACATATCCACTCAATTCTTATTTGTACTTAGTGCAAGTGTATTCAATATATTATTGGGTAGTCCATGGTTATAATAGATCAAATCCATCCCATCTATAGTATATTGATGCTTAAAATACATACATGAAAATTAGGTGATCATAATTGAGGGTGTCCCATATGAGTATCCTCTACCCATTGCATAGGTAATTCCAACATAGTCACTAGTTATAAATTTATCACCATTACCAAGTATTGCATGATTATCAAGTGTAGGTTAGAGTATTTTTCCTATGCATATATCATAGATTTTAGTAGAGTCACCATTGTAGGTGAGGTCTACTCCTATGGTATCAACACATAAACATATTTTCCCATGATGACCATTATAAAAGAAACCCTTACATCAGAGATATGTCATAGATTATAGAGGACATTCCTCTCCTTAGTTTATGCCAAGATCAGTACTATTTGGTTCCAGGGGTTATCAACATCGGGAACCTACATCACTTACAACTTATTATTCTACCAAATATGTTCCTAAGACCCCTATAGTTCACATGGCATCATAGTTAGAGCCATAAATTCATAACATCACTACACATGTAGATTCAAAAATAGATTACTCTACATAATAGATTATGGGATCACAATTTCCCTTTCACATAACATGGATGATTATAGTTCTCTTATTTGAAATAGGTCAAATTAATAATGAGTCTCCCATAAGACTCATTGGTTAGTATGGTTTCTAATCCTTGTACATATTTTCTTCTCTCTTGATCCTTGTATATAGTTTATTTTCATTTTCTTCTACATAGCTTATATCTAGAAAATATAAAAATAATATAACATATCAAAACATAAAAACATTCAAATATTACTTAGAAGACACAAAATTTACAAATTATATGCATTGTTATGTTTACATTTCTTCTACTTTCTAGATATTATACATTCTAACTATCTTAGCATAGTTAGTTTTATCATACATATATGATTCACTTATTCTTATTGAGTGATTGTAGATTACATATAGGACTCTAGTCCAATACACTAATACTAACTTTATATCATCTACCCACTGGGGGAACATACATAAATACATGTTTATTCATTTGATACATTTTCTTACTCAGTGGAATCTTATACAAAATTATATTACTAGGTTCTATCCTTACATTCTATTTTATGCATTGATATATTACTAGGTTCTATCCTTTACTTTCTATTCTATTTTATACTTATACTCATATTTTTTTACTAACTATTACTAGTTTAAACTTAGCATATATACATCCTAGCATTTACATAGATTTGTACTAAATAGTTATACTTATTTTCATTTCTATATTTCTTAGTTTAGACTTGATTGTGTTTCATATGCTTCTTCCATTTTGAGGGAATTTAAATATGCCATTGCTCTTTGGCTCTATCTCACTTGTATTCATCTATGTTTTAGACATATGCACATGTCCCTTGTGTGTGATTTATTGATTGTATATGTAGACATTTGAACATGTCATTTTATATGGATCTATGATAAATTTCTTATTGATTGCATATGTGGACATTTAAACATGTCCTTGTATGTATTCATTCTCATACTTAGTGACATGTGCACATGTCCCTTGTATGGTGGTCCCTTGCCCTAATTTTTCATGCTTCATGTTTTTATATGTATTATTTATTATATGAATATTCACCATGACACTTGTCTTTGCTTGTTACACACACTAGTTTTTGATGTCATGAGGGACCTCATGCATTTACCCTTCCTACTTGGGTGTCGTGATGGACATCATGCCCCACCCATAGGTAACTACTCAAATTTTATGTTATACACATTGATTACATATATATTGACACTATTGTGCAATTATGGATTACAACATCCATATTACATTACATACTTTTTATCATATTATTTTACATTTTGATGTTATGTTTACACATTATAGTGGAATATCATGTAGTTATCATATATGCTCTAGATAACACATTTTGTAGAGATATTTTCTTTTATGGATAGTTCTTACATAGTTAAACATATATCCTCAAAAGAGGGGGTATTCAAATGGTTTTGTCATAGAGATTAGGATCCTACATTTATATTCATAAATCATTTTTCAGCACATGGGTTTAGTTTTATAAAATTAGACATGAAAAAATAGGGACTCAAAAAGTAGGTTAGTAACCCACATTTAAGACCAGACAAAAATTAGCACCCATATTGGGACACTAGTGACATAAGGAACTACTATCCACTACATTTTTCTACTATATAGTAGTTCTAGATTTAGGGTAGTCTAGATTAACCATAACAGTACACTACGCACAATATATATTTGTATATATATAATCGTAGGTTTTATAGTTATGTTTAGTTTTGATTAGATATAATCATTTTAGCTCATATTCATATAGTTTCTCATATTTGGGTCATCATGCATGGCATGATCACTCCCAAATTTAGTTTAGATACATACATATAGTTGTTATACACTCAATTCAAAATTAGTATAATCATATATCACATTGGGGGTATGCCCATGGCACATAGTTTTCATATGCTCAGTTACACATAGGTTGATCAGATGGAATGGAAAACTCCATTTCATTATATATGATATATACACTTGATATCATACTCTAAGTTATCAATAGATTCATACCTTACTCCATCTATAGTGGTTAGAATTATCAACTAGCTCAAAGCCGCCTAATATACCCGAGTGGCCATGAAGTTGATATACATAATTATATATACCCAATTAGATAATTTCAAAACTTCACGTAATTTAGTTTTAGATGCATCTACTTTACATGGATGGGAAATGATGGAATCATATCCTAATTAAGTTCTTAAGCCACCCACATGAGAGGGTTAGACACAATTATAGTCTTATCCAAGTTATTCATAGATCATGATCCACTAAGTAGGGGTAGGAAATGATGGAGTCAAAACTAGATTGAGTTCTTAAGCCACCCACATAGTAAGGAATATTTTTTTCATGCTTATTTATAAGTCTTTACTTTGGATCATGTTTCACATATACAAACCCAAATTCACATACTTGGGCTCATCTACATAAGATTCACTTCCTAAGTAAGTCTATGTATGCTTTTTTTCCCTTTATACTAGTCATTTTGTTTTGCAAAATTTATATCATAAAGGGGAAGGCAAATATAATCACCTAAATATTTTATTTGGATGATAAGAGTGTTGATTGAGATAGCCTATTCTTAGATTATTCCTAAACCTATCTTAGAGAACTTATCACACTTTTCCATCCATTATAACAACAAAATACATCTCCAGTCAGCTTAAACACAATCCTAAAATTGTATTCCTAGATCCTAACCCATTGTACCTTGAAACTTACTAGTTGGATATTAGTGCCACATTAAGGACACTAAATCCACATGGTGCTAGTGTCCTTTTCCCTAACTCTATTGAGCATGTATATTTTCAAATGTATACGCTTCCTATGGTTGGCCTAAACACATTTTATTATCCACATAAGCTATAGATCACTATAAATACAAGATAATTAGACTTATATCTAGGATATGGAAAATAGATGAAAAAAACCTATTCAAATAAGAAACAAGTTGAGCAAATTCAAGGTTATTAATCCTTATTCTTCCCTAATCATGAATACTATGACCTATAGCTTCCCTAAGCCTATATTTCAAATATTTTCAATCCTAAGCACTCTCAAGGAATTTAAGACCACTATCATTCTAGAATTCACTTGAACTTGCACCAAGCATTAGGTGGGAGCCTTAAATTAGGCTTGATCCCTCCTCAGAGTATTGGTATGTATGCAAATATATTCACAATTGGGTGTTGAGGATGTCCATCTTATCTTAATAATGAACACACATTTTTAGATCATTACATACTTATAAGGAGGATTATGGCTTACATACTAAATCAAATATTCTAAGCACAATATAGAGTTCTAGATTTCATGCGTGTAAGAACATAACCCAATAACACAAGTGTAAGTGCTCAAAAAAAATTGGAAAAATCATACAAAGAGGACACTAACACCATTTTTAGGACACTATATCCACATGAAACTACTATCCATTGAATAATCTGACTCATGGACCTTGTTGATGACACTTAGATCTATCCATAACCTAGTTTCCAACACCTAGATTTTCCATGACAATTATTTTATAGATAAGTCTATATTTTCACACATTTATTATTATTTTTAGAAAGTTAAAATAATTCAAAATATATAAAAAATAAGTGTCTATTTATTTCATATTATTTCACTAATTTAGATAACTCATCCCTTTAATATAACTAAAGATTTATACATAGTAAAACCCTAAAAGGTTAAATCACATTCATCTTGACCTCAATTTGTCTATTTTATCTTCTAGTTGGTCTTCTCTCCAAGACATCCAAATTTTATTCTAGGGATAAAAAAATATCCAACATTTGTTCTTATTCACTAAAACTATAGCATCTTCACTTTGTGCATCCTCCATCATGTCAAATCTTTCATGAAATCCCTTCAACATCTCATCCAATTCTTCTACCTCTTATGCTCTCCTTCCTTTATGTGTCATGTCCTATTCAAAAAGTAATATTCTCTTTCAAAACCTAGAATAGACTCAAAAAATATCCTTACACACTTCATTTTAACTTTCATGACTTATCTCACACCTGAAATAGACTCATACTCTCACTTATACAAGCTTCTCTTTCACAACTTGAAAGTAACTCAAGTAGACTTATCTTACACAACTTATAATTGACTCATAAAAGATCCTCAAAAACTCAACCCCAAAAATAAATACCTTTATCTGATACCAAATGATATAATATTAATAGAGGGGGTCCAATTAAGGACTACCTTTACCTCTGTGATGCATGGATAGAACACTCAAACTCTCCCATGGTCAAACAAGAGCACAAAACTAAACTTGAAAAAAAATATACACATTATATTTTATTAAAATCAAAATTTTAGAAATAAATAATTCACACTCTCACACATGGCTCTATAGACTTATTGAAATAGAAACATGAAAGATAACTTACATACATAGTCCCCAGTGGACTGGTTCACCTTTAGCTCCCCCTTTTATTCGTTAGAGTTATCTTTTCTTTTTTTCTCTTTTAAAAATAACTCCTTATTTCCCATTTATAATATTTTATAACCTTTCTCTACCTTAAACCATGCATCTTCACCTTCTTTATCCCCTTATAAATTCTCGAAATCCACTCATTCATCTTTATGGGATGTTATTTTTACTTTGACATCATTCATGATAGAACCACCATTGTTTGTAGAATAGAACTACCATTAGTTAAAAATATACCCTATGATAGTTTCATACCCACAACTAATAATTTCATAACTAATTCCATATGTAGACTGATAATTTTATCACTAAGAAAAATGGGTGACTTATAGAGTCTATAACTTGAGCATAAGGGCACATATTGAGATGATTATTTTTCAAAATTATACTAATATTTGAGATGAATCCAAATATGAAATATGATTTTGGTTTATGGAATATCATAATGCACTAAAATACTTTTCCCCGCAACCTATCTATTTTAACCCTTTAATACATGTAATGACATTGAAGTTTATACCAAATGTTGAGAGACTCAACCAACTTGTTTGGAATCATGTAACTATTAGAAATTAATCTTTATATGATGTTATTGATGCTACTAATATGTCAGAGTAATGATATTCCCTTGGATCATCTTCATCACTATAAGAATGATAAACACATAAACAAGATAACACGAACACATTCCATTCTTTTTTTGCTTGATGCAAGATTGTATAAACCTTTGGATGCTCTTACATAAATATGCCCCTTTAGACCCTAGCCATTAGCTACATGGTCACATGGAAGACTATTGATTATAATGTTGAGTGCATTACACCAAGGGTTCTACCCTAAAATAAAAGGGCATGCTAAAAATGAAGATAACCTATAAAGAACAAGACTTTGAAAATTATCTACAAGATAGATAAAAGCCCTATAAATTTGAAACAAACTTCTACAGGTTCTAAAAATAATTACTTTTTATATAAAATTGTTTTAGGAATAATTTTTGCTTATTTAACATGAAAATTAATTTCTTGAATTTAATATCATGTAACCCTAAAATGATCTAGGTGATCTTATTATTAAACGTATATTTAATTAAAAGGGTATATAAAAATGAAATGGCACAAGGGTGACATGTTAGGAATATAGAACATAGAGAAATATCAATGAAATAAATATGGAAATAAAATGTATAAAACACAACATAAGAGAGATATAGATATAACGTGGTTCACCTAAAATCTATGTCCACACAAAAATAGTCAATTCTTCTCTTATTCAATCTAACAAATGAAGGGATAAACCTAGAATATATCCACTAAAATCTTCCCTTAGCTCACACAGAGTGTGTTGTCATTATTAAAATACCCTCATATCAAAGGAGGGTTACATATTAGGGAAAAAATGCACCGATATAATTTCTCATTAGAATTATGACCTAATAGTGAATGATCAAGATTTACTATGAAATTATAATATTTTACAATGCATTTTTCATAAAAAATTTATTTAAGGTGCTTCCCTATACGAGATGACCTTAGTAGGGAGCATTTAACCCCCACACCACCCTATCACGAACTGGGCATTATAATAAGATCTAGCTCCACCATCTAAATGATAATCATAACTATAAAAGTCTGATTATATGTTAAACTCAGACATAAGCATATTATGAATTTATTATGCTGAGTATAAGATAAATATGGAAATTAAAACTAATTTATGTATGGAAATGATAAAATTGTAAGATAATTATATGGTTTTGATGTTAACATAGTGATATATCTAAATTTGGTATGAATAAGGTTAGAAGATAGTTCTATAATAATCATCAGATTATGGATCTAACACTTTTGGTGCTATGGACACTAACGTCAACCTAGGATGGTTGTGTTAACACTACTATATAGGTTCAATGTAAGTTTCATGTATGAAATACCTACTAGAAAAGTATGTGACTATAGAAACCTAAAATTGGCCACAATTGGATTTTGAACAAACTTTATATTGATTCATACCAACCATTACAAATTAATCCTAATAATCATTAAACATCCCAAATTTACTTGTGCATCATTTGTCAATTCTCAGAATCATGTTGAGACATCCCTAATTAGGGTATCTTATCATATGTAATAATACCTCTCATGAATTCATCCCTAATCACCTTACTGCATCACAACTATCAATTTGGCTTATGGACCTATTAAGTGGGGTGTTTGCACACTTAAATCAAATCTTGAAAGAGATAAAAGGCTAATCTAAATAAATTAACAAGATAGACTAGATTAGATGCCTATTTTAATTATTCATTTGAAATTAATTAATATCTAAAAAAGGAAATTTAAAATATCCTAGCCTTTCATCATTGCCTTTATGAGTTATCAAGCTCTTTGAAAATATCCTAAAATATCTAATTTTGAGAACCATGTCTATTAATTGTAAACCATAATTAATTAACAACTATTAACTCTACTAAAGTTAGATTTGACTCACCTAGGTTTAGTTTTAACTCACTCCAAGCCTTAACTCATCCCCAACTCACCTTGGGTGAGATTTAATTCTTAAGGATATAAATACAAGGCCATACCTCTTCATTTATAAGATCTCATAAGCCAAAGTTATAATGCTAATATTTAGAGAGACAAGCTTTGATATAATGTTATAATTCCAAAATCTTAAGCCAAAATAAACATAAGCCACATAAAATCCATAGTGCCAAGGAGAGAAGGATCCAACAAGCTTCATTGCCAAACATTTTTTGATGCACAAGTTGAGCAAGCCACTCAACAAAGCATTTAGAGCTCCCAAGGAAGGTAAAAGAGGAGTTGTATTTTATGTTTTATTTCTGATTTAATTTGATTTTTTTTACTAAGATCTCCCTAGTATCTAGGCTAGGAGTGTAAGTGTTAGTGTGTTTATTTAAGTCTTATTTGATTGAACTAAAACTATACCTTCTTGGATTCCTATTATCAAAAATAGCATGACCAATGGGACCTCAATCATCCTACATAAAAAGGAGACCAATATGTCAATTTTAGTTTTTATAATTAATGCTTTAAAATATTCAAAATTTAAGGTTTAACATCATTTTTCATGTATTATATTTTTTAGTGACATATATTTTACACAGAGAGTGACATCGATTATGCTCAGACTAATGTCAATCCTACTAGAACTAATGTTAACTCTTGTGTGTATAATAGAGAATGAAAAAAACTTTATTAATGAGTTTCTCCTTTTGTTTTTTTGTTTTTATTTTGTGTTTAAGAGCCTGAATATTGTTTGATTGACTATTTTCCTATAGGATTTAGTGTTATTTATTGATTTTAAGTTATTTTGGATTATAGTATTTTTTTATGAATTTGTATTATGTTTTTTTTTGTTTTGTAGGAAAATGATGTTGATCTATGTTATCTAACATATATTTTTTTATTGACCAATATCAATCCCTGTATACTGATGTTGATCCCTACATAGATTGACATCGATCTCTGAGACAAAAAAATAGAGAAACCATAGAGCAAAATCCAAAAAATTATATTCTCATTTACATTTAGGCTTCTAAGTAGGAAAAAATTTTGGTCGTAAGGTGAAAAAGACAAATTTGAACATGGTTAAATATTTCACACTTTGTCCTCGGTATTTAAAATGAACTTAGTTTTTTTCATGCCTTAGATATTTTTCAAAGTTTTTACAATGTTTTTAAAAAACTAATTACTAAGAGGCCAAAATATTTGCAACAAATTTAATTTTGGTGATTAAAATTAACTCTCACACTAGATAAATACTCTTAAAAGTTTCATTTTTATTGTTTGCTTATTGAAAGTTGTTTATTTTAGTAAAATAATTGATGAATGTATGCTCTCCCCCTATCCGCTTTAGGGCACTTTAGTGACCAAAAGTGCTCATTAATTGAATTGGTTACTTTAGTCCAAAGCATGAAAATAGTGTTTTATAAGGCCCTCCTCAAGTATATATGGTTTGGTTGATCTAAATGTGACCCTAAAGTCTTTTCACTTGTCTTTTATTTTCATGCATTTTGGCTTATGAGAAGGAGTTCCTCACCTCCTCATGGGTTTTATAGGGAAGCATTAACCTAAGAATTCATCTCCTATCATCATTTTAAACCAAATACATGGTGGGGTATCTAAATTTAAGGTGACCCATTAAGATGCTTGTTTTGAGTGGTTAAAACAATATCCATTAGTGGTACTCCATCTTGTATCATAGGGGTAACTCAAACATCACACTACATTAAGTAATGAATGTAGTCATATGAAATAAGATAAGACTTTTTCTAGTTGATGGGGATCCAATTGACATGATTTCATCTCTAGTGTTAGTCACACTTAGGACCATCTAGAAATGTGTGAAAATTGATAGATTAGAATAACCCCACTTACCATGAACATACTATTAATGTAGGGTGAGTATCTAAAAGTTACATGTCACAGTAAAAACTCTTGAGAGAAGAGGGGGCCTAAAAACCCTACTTTCTATGTGATTTTATTTTTATATTAACACTTAAAATCCTTCCAAGAGCAAGTATATTGATGGAATTTGATAGTATTATGCAACCTTGTCAATTTTAGGATATAGGATGTTATACTAAGGTATTTATGTCATTTTATACTTTTATTACATGGTCTTGAGCCTAAAATATATATTTTGTTTATCATGCCATGTAAATATGAGTCTTGTGCATGCATCACTCTTTTGTTTGAGAAGGAATTATGATTCCCATTTGACACCATACCTTTTTCTTAGTCTTTGACAAATCTTTATGTGTGTGTCACTTGATTGAATAGGGTGTCATTATGCTTCCAGATTCATTTCAAATATTCTACCTTAGACTCTTAAAACCAAACCATTGATCATATATTTAGAGTTAAATTATTTCAAATACTTATTTGCTTTTTATCAAAAGTTCCAATTTCAAAACCAAATTCGCATGTGCCATTTGGATCATTACCTAGTGTCGTTATGCTATTCAATTTTGTATATCTTGTTGTTTGTCAAAAAAATATAATTTTCCCTAAGTTGACTTTGAAATTAACCTTGAGAAGTTCAAATCTAAACATTTATTGATTTATGCCCATGTTTTGTGTAATTTTTTCCTAGACATTGATCTTTCTCTTTTGTGTTGTGCAACTTAGGTTAATTATTTACCCAATTTAAAAAGTATTGTTTATGCCTAGATTTTAGGAGAAATAACCTATCTTATTTTCACCTTTTTATTTCATGCCTTATACCAATTGAACAAGTTCACATTTAAATTGGCATGACTAATTTATGCCAAAGTGTTTCAAATTTGTTAGATTACATCTCATACCTTATTTTTTTCCAAGTATAGATTTTGTGCCATTTCCAAAAGACCTAACATATGCCTGTTTTGAGTTTAGATTTTGTGCCTTATTTTTCCAAAAGACCTACCAAATTTTGTTTTCTTAGATTAGACTTGTTTGAAATAATTTATACCTAGAGTTTGGATTCTAATTTTTATTCATCCACTTGACCTTTTTATGTATGACATTTGACATTAGACTATTTTGTACCAAGATTTAGCATAAACCTTTTTAGAGATACAACTCCATTATTTGACCAAGTTAGACAAGTTTGAACCATTTGTACTTTGAAAATTGTTTTTAAGAGTTTATATAACTCTAAGCCTTATCATGAAACATTCATCATTGCTTTGAATATGTCTCACTATACTTGTAGTAGAGCCATGTACAATCTAGGATATGATAATGTGGTCACACAAGATGTATTTATTCAATAGTCCTATGGTGATGATGTAGTTTATGAGATGGATCCTTATCCACCTTACAAAAATAAATTGGGGGAACAAATAAATATTCTTTTATCTCACTATTTGGTCAACACACCTCCATACTTAGAGTAGGACTAAGAACAAATAATATAGTACCTATCTAGTATACCTTTAGTTATGGACCAAGTTAAATAAACAACCATACTAAATTATGATTCCATATACATATGATCCCTATTTATTTTATCATCATTTGATAGCAAAAAATCATGAAGTTTTAATCATAGCCACAGAGGTAGGGGCCATGTTTCTAGCAGATGTCCCCTATGAAAATTTGCCTAGTCTAGTTAGAGTGCCTTACAACATGCCTTATAATAAAACCAATGAACAAGCCTCTTCTAGTAATCCTTAAGATCTAATGTTGATGTTGTACCAAGATCCATATATGCTTGTCATAGCAAAGGGACTCATGTAGGACCATTTTATATAGTTACACATAGCATACCAGACCTATTTGAACTTAGTACATAATTTCAATAACATGACCATGTTAAATGTTCCACTTATCAAGCTAGCTCCTTCAACATGAGTATTAATTGAATTGACAGGCTAAGAAAATTTAGGCATAGAACCATTCATGCAAATCACTTTAGTTGGTGACATATTTAATACCCTAAAAATTATAGAAATGTCTACCAATTCTACATAGATTAATGTGCCAAACATAATGGATAACATGCAAATTTCATCCAATCTAGACCAAAGTAATTTAGCTACATAAATTACTAGTCCACAAGTTCCTTTAGTTAAAACCATGAGTGGTTTGAAAATGTAGGGCGTAGGAACTTATACCTCCCCATCATAGAAAACTACCTTTAATCCTTAACTATATACTTCATCAAGTACACAACTACAAGCATTAAGTAATCAAGTGATAACCAATGCCTTGCTTAAACAAAACATGACTAATGTTACTCCACCATAAAAGGTGATGACTAACATTCCATAATAATAGCCGTATTCCAATTTACCAACCTAGTAGAGATCAAACATTCAACCACCCCAATAGGGGGAAACCAATGTTCCACCTCATCAGGTAGTGACAAGTATACTTATTTAGTCACAAACAAACATATAATTTCAAATGTTGTCTAATTAACAATACATGTTTATTGGTCAGTGATACATGCCTAACATTATCCAAGTGTATACTCCATAAGTGTTCATGCAACTGAGAGGTACCACTATTCCACAAGTAGCAATTAGGCAATAATTACATTTTATTTCAAACATGCCACAAATTCAATGATAGGGCCTTGGTTCACAAGTTCACCTTAATTAGCTAGGTTTGACTAGTTGACAAAAAGTACATATCCAACCATAATTGGCACAATACTTCACCCAGAGCCACATCCTTCAATCTCAACCATAATCCCCCAAAACCAAGCCTATATAATAAACCCAACAAGAATATGGCATCATAATTGGTGTAACTCAAAAAATCACATCCTAATCTATGAATGCATATTTATGGTCAATTATCTAGACAAAATAACCTTACATAACAAATTGTGCCTCCACTTTACCCCAATAAAAGTAATTTGCTTTTAACCTCTTAGCCTCTACCTCAAGCCAATGCTCCCTCTATTTTCTTGTCATAAGAACTGAAGTAAATTAAAGATGCAATTGTCACCATCTAATCCAATAAACAAACCAAGAAGTTTAGGATGGATGGTATGTGTTCCTACCCATTTAACATGGAGTATCTAGAAATACCCTTTCCTCCAAGGTGCAAGCCACCAAAATTTGACAAATACAAGTGTAAAGGATATCCTAAGGCCTATTTAACAAAATTATTTATCACTTGACAACCAGTGGACTATAGTGACATATACATCCTTATTTTGTTTCCTCTAAGTCTAGTAGGATAAGCTTTGAAGTGGTTCCTAAAATTACCAAACTCAATATATAATTTTGATGACATTTCTAACAAGTTTTTGCATCATTTCTCCTAAAATATTGAATATTAGTTTTCATTAGTAGATTCTACTCAAGCCAAATAGAAGGCTGATGAAAGTTTCACAAGCTATTTATAGTGATGGAGAGCCCTTACTAGCTGCTTTAACCATAATTTACCAGATAAGAAATTAGCCACCATGTTTACCAAGAATTTTTAAAGAAATATATATTAACATCTAGAGTTAAAATATTCACACACTTTTAATGAAATCATTGACAATTTTTTTTTAATAAAAAATGCCCTTATTAACAAAGGGATTATCAAGCTTACCTTGTAAAAAAAAATCCAAAACTAAAACAAAGGAAATGGCCAAAATTAGACCCATCACCAAGTCCAATTATAATAATGTACATGAACCCAATCTAAAAATTATGAAAAATCTAGTTATTTTAATCACAACAAGAATGTTAATAGAAATGGAGTAACTGAATTATGACATGTCCAAATGGTGCAAACACCATCTACTCAGCCTACATTGAAAATGTAAATTGCTCCTCACCAACAACCTATTCATCAATTTTAGCCTTTATAGAAATGTCGACTAGATCAATAAATTCAAAAACCATTACCTTTACAAACCCTTCCTCCAAGGCAAAATGGGCCTACTCATCAAGTTTTTAGTGACCTTAGAGAGCCCATTAAATCCATATTTTACAAGCTAGCCACTGATAATATGATTAGTTGGCCCATTCCAATGCATTATCCTAAGGGCATCCCTTATTCATATTGGTATAAAAATAAGTCTTATTAATACCATCAGGTTAATGGCCATAATCTATGTCATTATGTGTAAATCAAGCCCCTTATTCAAAATATGTTGGAAAATGAGGAGATAACATCATATAATGGAGCTTTTACATCCAATCAGAACCTAGGTATTTATTAATACCCATTTCCATAAAATAATAACAACTAAAAGGAATATATATGAATTCCATAACAAGTAAATAACAATATTAACAACTTATACAAAAATATCAATACCAATAACAACATAACCAAAGTCATCCGAATAGATGGAACTAAGGCCAGAATGATGCCAACAACCAACAGACTTATCATGTAGTTTGATATGACTATAATAAGGTTGTTGGTCATATTGTGAAAGGTCATGTTTCTAACATCTCCATTAATCCAAGACTAATTATTAACCAAAAAAGACCAATTCTAACCAACTAAACTATTCCAGTGATCCTTTCTTGACCTAAGACTACATATAAATATACCAGTAAGTAGGGATTACTAATTTTGGACCTTATATTGATAAGTTTCCATTACCCCATGATGACATACAAGTGCATCAGCAACTAAGACTTATCCTATATGCTCCCCCTCCACCATCCTTTGCAAGAAACAATGGTCTTATATTTAATCTTGATTGTGCAATCACAACTCACTGGTAAAAAATTACCATCCTAGGTGCACAACCATCTACCAATACACCCATATAGCCCACTTTTATAGTGAGGGATAAGCCAAATATTTTTCTTAACTAAAATACATTTTAAATTATGAAATAACTTTAGAATATGCTTGCATAAATTTCCATTTTGGATTTGTTGCGTATGTCCACCATCCATAAGAACATATTGACAAAGTTCCTTGGCCAATCCTAAGTTTCAAATGACATATCCCCATACAAATTATAATATTTTATTAGACATTTATCCCCAAGCCATTAGTTATCCTTCAACCAAATTGACATGCCATCCCTTTTCCCTCTCAATAAAAATCTATTATATATCAAAGTTGTCATCATATGACACAAATTAAAGCGTGTCCTCAATGACAATGGATTAAGACTAAATAGTGTGTCTATAAATATTATCAAGCATATTAAACACACAAAAACAAATATATATCTAGAAAATATCATAATCAAAAGCTATGATAATGAAGAACAAGAATCACAAGACACTATCAACTTTCTAGTTATCATTGGGCCTTTGACCCATGATAGATTATGTCATGTGTTAATCCTAGATTTGTCATATAATTTGATATTAGGTAGACCTTAGATACATTAAATTTATGTAATCCCTTCAAAATTGCATCAGTGTTTCAAGTTTTCTCATTAGGCCATGGAGGTCACCATTCAGGGAGATTTGTAGCCCTAAAAACATTGAAAGGATTTGGAGGCTAAGTACAAAAGCTATAAATACCATTTTGGCTTGAATATAGTTTCCAAAAAGGATAGGGAGAAGAAATTCTTGTTGATTTACTAGAGGCCAATTTTATTGACCTAGATACCCTTGATTCATCTTCCCAGATGCCACCTCCTAAAATGTCTAATCACTTTACCATCACCCCAAGAGAATATATGACCTGTGATACATTGTAAATTACTAAGATTCCATAAAATCCCAAGTCTTATGGAAGACCTACAGCCAAGTCACCTTACATATAATGGTAGTTAAAGGGAAAAGGAAAACTAAATATTCTAACACCTATCATTTTCACACTGGTCACCAGCCAAAAATAGGACCCAATTACAGATGATGAATCTTGGTTATATAATGACAAACTAGCTGATTTTTATAAAAGTGACAAGTATCCCATTTATAATAAGATCATGGAGAAAAATGACTATCATGTAGGAGGCCATAGGCCAAATCAATAGGTAAAAATTGAGCTAATATTCATGACCTAGTACAAAGGAACTTATGGTCTTGGATTTAAATTACCTGGGGGTGACCTCATGTATCTTATCCATGTTTCAATGCCAAAGACTAGTGATGATGATGCCAATAGTGAAGAAAATTACAATCACAACCCTTATAAAGACCTCTTTGATACCAATCTATTTGGCACTTATGCCATTTATACCCTTAGATGAATTATTTATTCATAATAATATACTTCCTTTATATTAACCTTAACTTATAGCTTGAGATGAATAAGAATCAATAGTGCCTTTCAATGAGTTTGAGAATGATGAGGCCTTTTGTGATTTTATAATTCTAAGAGACAATGTTTTATTGGGAGACCATAAACAAGGTTTCTCAATCAAATTAGATCTTATAGGCTATTTTGGAGAATGGGTGAGCACCCTTAGTCACAAACATTTAGTAAAACATTGAGGTCCTAAAGTGAAAACCTCTTTCAGGCACTCTTGGAGCAGGGTAAAAGTAAAGAGAAAGTCCAGTCTTCTAGTGAAAACCTATTTTAGGAGTCATTAGATGGGGTGTTAAACATTCCTCAAACATAACTTAGGAGACCACTAATGACAAAATTGCCTATGGGTCTAAGTTCAATTCTAAAGAACACCATGATTTTGATTGAATCATTAAAGATTTTTTAATAGTGTTTGTCACATGGATATACTTACCATTTGGATATTTTGATTAGTTTTACATAGGGAAACTTGAAGAGATAGTACAAATAGAGGAATTTTCTATTACAAGATAATTTTAATAAATGTCAACCATTCTAGAAGATAGTTCAACTCTTCTTATGAAAGACACTATAAAGTTCAATATCAGGACTCTAGATGACCTGAAGTGGATTAAATTAGATACATCCCTCACTAAGGAAAAATTTGACATATTTATATCCCTCTTGAGGAAATTTGTCAACATATTTTCTTGGGCCTAATCTGATATGCCATGTTTAGACCCTGCATTGGTTATACACCATCTGATTATACATCTTGATGCCAAACCCAAGTTTAGACCCTGCATTCATTATAAACCATCTTATTATACATCCTGATGCCAAACATGTGAATACAAAATTATGAAAAATGTATCCTTTCATTATTGTAATATTAAAAAAAGAGTTGGAAAAAATCTTAGAAGCAAGATGTGTTTTATCAATTGACTACTTAGAGTATTTCTAAAATATTGTGCCAGTCAATAAGAAGCTATAAGGAATCATGATCTACACTAATTTCAAAGACATAAACAAGGCCTACCCCAAGGAATAATTTCCCATACCAAACATTAACATGATATTTGACTCCACATTGTAGTAAAAAATGCTTTCATTGATGGATGGATTCTCTGGATATAACCAGATTCATATTACACCAAAATACCAACATAAAATAGCATTCACCATTCCATGGGGAACATTTTATTATCAAGTTATGATATTTGGTCTCAAGAATATTGGGGCCACATCCCAATGATAAATTACTATCATATTTCATAATATGATACATGATATTGTTAAAGACTACATCACTAACATACTAGGTAAATCAAAGACCATGGTTGATCATCCATCATCACTATGAAGAATATTTAAGAGAGTGCATGAATACAAGGTTAGACTCAATCCTAAGAAGTGTTTTTTTGGAGATAATTTAGGAAAATTTATTGGCTTCATTGTGTCTCATTGAGGCATTGAAGTCAATCTAATCAAAGTAAAAACCATTACCAAGATGCTACCACCTTCTAATTTGAAGCAAATCTATCATATATAGGGAAAGATTTAGTCTATTAGATGATTCATTTCTCAGTTGGCTGATAAATTCCATACATTTACATACTTTTTAAATAAAGGTGTGACATTTCATTGGGATGACATGGTTAATAAATCTTTTCAACACTTGAATGACTATCTTGCAAATATTCCTATTATATTACCACCAATGCTAGGAAAGCCATTCTTACTGTATCTATCTACCATAAATAAAGCCATAGGAAAATTCTAGCTCAACATTATGATAATGGAAAATAACATTCCATGTACTACATAATTCATACACTAGTCATTTATGATCACAATTATACACCCATTGAAAAATCCTATTTAGCTATGGTCTTTGTAGCTTAAAAATTACAACATTACATGTTAAACAAGACCATAATTATTTCAAAAGTAGATGTACTCAAGTATTATCCAAGATAACTTTACAAGGCCACATGGTAAAATGGATAATGATTCTAAATGATTTCAAGATATAGTACATCAACTAGAAGGCCATCAAGGGATAAATTATTATAGATCAACTTGTTAAAACTCCCCTTGTAGATGCAAAACCTCTAATATTCCAATTCCCAGAAAAGTCTATTATGACTATAATTGAAACACCTCTTGAGGAAAAATAATGGAGTATTTATTTTGATGGAACATTCATAGCACATGGATTAGGGGTAGGACTATTTTTTATTACACCATAAGGGATCTTATTCCTAAGTCATTCCACATCATCTTTGTTTATACTAACAACATAGATGAATATGAATCACTCATTATAGGGATTTGAAATATAGTATAATGGAATATACAATATCTAAAGTTTTATGGTGATTATTAGTTAATAATCAATTAGGTTACAGATCATTTTCAAACCAAAGATGACAAGATGGTGCCATAAAAGGCCATGATTGATACTCTCAAATATTCATTTATCTATGCCAAATCTATAGGTCCTCAAATTTTTCTAGTCGATATAAAGAAAAGGCTGCCATGAGTGAGAAAAACCTGTTAGAGTGAAAAGAGGAATTGGAAAGCCTAATCAATGAATAAGGATGAGTTAAATGGATTGGGGTAATTTTTTGATACATATTATATATGTTTCATTGGTTTTAAATTGGTGATGATTCTCATACATAGGTAAAGTAGTGCTATCAAAGTAGCTTATCTAAGCAGTGACGACTGTGATATAGTGATCTGAGTTATTGGTATATTAAACCAATGGATGCTACTAGAATAAGAGAAATATATACCTAGGATTCATTTAGAGATCACATAGAATATATTAATATGTATTTTATGTTATTAAAGTGTTTTATCATATTCTAAATAAGAACATCTACGTGATTGTACTATTGGAAGCTACAAGCAGTCTGAGTGGTTAGTTTGAAGGAGTAAGTCTAATGTTGTTTGATTAGTGTTAGAGTATCAAATGAGTTTTATGTTGTTATATAATTCCATAAGCTTGATGATAAGTTATTTTATGTCATGGTATATCTTTTATCAGATATGGAGAATCAAAATGGTTTGCTTATATTTTGATTGTATATGACCAGTCTGAGTGGTCATCTTCAGAGAGGTAATTTGAGGACTATTGACCTATATTAGAGTGTCCAAATAAAATGGAGGTGTTATATAAGTATTTTAGGTTCTATATATATATATATATATATATATATATATATATATATAGAACCTAAAATGTTTTGTTTGAGAAAATCAATAGTATGCCTCAGTTCTATATGATAAACTTTTCTATGTTTTTAGGCCTATTGGCGAGTAGGCTAAAATGGCTTGGGTCATGAGGTGAGTTGGTGTTCCAAGTGAAATGGATATTTGTGGGAGAATGTAAGGGTATATTATAGTTATTTTTTATGTTTTTTATTTTTTTATGAAGTTTGAAGGTGGACCAAAGATTCTGAGGTGTAATGTGTTGGTTTGTAGGCCTAATTAATTTAGGTCTCTATTAGGGCTATTGGGTGTTTTGGGTCTTAAGGGTAATGACCAAACTATGGAGTGTATGTATCATTAATTTACCATGTATTAGGATCTATTTAAAATATATATCAATTATGGAAATCATCTTGGCTAGAAAAAATAGGTTAGATGATAGTATGGTATATATACTAGGCCTAATTGACCTATCTTAAGAGAGAGTGTGGGTGTGGACAAAAGAAAAGAAAAGAGATAAATCAAGGAGAAAATATGGGTCATTGATTAATATAAGAGGGTGAAGAGGATTATTCATGTTTGTCTAATTAGGTTCATGAGCTAACAAGTCATTAGGCCTAATAGTCTAAAAGGTGACTTGGTTGAGTGAATGAGCCAGGTGTGCCTACCGAGAGAAGAGAAGTAGGTTTGAAGGTGTTAGATAAAGAGAAGGTAATAATCAGGTGTAAAACACATTAGAGTAGTTGTGGACATCAAATTTTAGGTGTTTTAGTGGGTTCTTAATCACCTATGGGGTTGTATCCTCACTATTTTGAGCTAGCTAAATGTCTAGTAGGTACTAGACTAAATTGAGGGGTGGGTGCTCCTTGATCAGTTGATGTTGATCTAAAAGTATCATGTTTGTGATATATTTATAGGAATTTAGTCCATTTTTTTTCAAGATTGAGATTGGGTTTTTCCCCCCTAGAGGGCTTCCCACATAAATGATATGTTCATATGATGTATTCTCTTATTCATGCTTTGGATGTATAAGTTTTCATGTTTATGTTGCTATATGAAATTGATGTATGATGAATGGGTTTTAGAATTGAATGTTCATTTTTAGCTACTGGTTCACCCCCTCTTAGTATATACTTCCAAAACTAAAGTGTTGATACAATTTTTATCCACATGAACTCATAACGAGGTAGCCTCTAACATTTAAGGATATCAATAGAGGTAAACTCCATTCTAGGGCACAAGTTAGAGGTATGTATTTTTAAAAACTAGGTGATGGAATGGAAGGTAGGGAATGTAGTTTATTAACAAGGATGATGATGAGAGGATCCTCCTACAACAAATTAATGAAATTTCATAAAATAAAAGATTTATATATTTAGCATAATCATTAAAAGGATTATACTAATCACATGCCACTTCGAGGGGGTAACCTCCTTTCAGCAAGCTCAATATAATAAATTTGTGGATGCCTTCATTGGCCTCAAATATTACTTATATACTAAATATGATCTAAAAACCTACTACTTCCCATGAATGTGGGATAAAATAAAATGCTCATGGGATGACTTACAAAGCATATGCATCCATAGAAACTAATATACTAAAAAAGTAAAGAGAATGGGTTGCATGGGTTCCTAACATCCTCTCCCTCTTAAAAAAAATTTATCCTCAAATATTCAAATGTGGGAATTGGTGTTGAATCTAAAATAGTGTTTCACATGTTTCATCCTCTGGTTGGATTTTGTGCCATTGAATTAATCCCTCTATGATGGAGTGGGAATAAATTTGGTGTGTGCATTTGTCTAGGATTGCCTCTGAATCAAGAAGGATGGATCCTTCATTGTCAATTTTTGGTAAAATAGTTTGCATTATGATGTTTGTGCCAAGACCTTTCTTTAGAAAAGAAACATGAATACTAGGTGAACTCAGGAAGAAGGTGTAAGTTAAAACTTATACGCAACTAACCCAATTTTTTGGAGAAACTTATATGGCCCATATAACTTGGGAGATAGTGTATGATGCCCTTTGAGTTTTAGGGAGGATTTATTGTATATCTATAGGTGAATAAAAACCATATCACCTACTTGGAAAGTGAACTTAGAATGTTTCTAATCAACCTATTATTTCATTCTATTTTGTTCCATATGAAGATTGTCTCACAAGGTGATAAGGATTTGATCTTGATTTTTAAGAAGCATGTTGACTGCTTGAACTAGTGAAATATTGGGGGTGCTTAACCATAGATTAATTTATAGGGAGACATTTTAGTTGAAGTGTGTTATGAGGTATTAAACCACCACTCAGTGACAGGGAGCCAATTTTCCCATTGATGTTGTTGTTCGGAGGTGAATCAATGAAGGAAAGTTTCCAAGCATTTGCTGACAATTTCAATCTAGCCATTCATTTATGGATGATACCCAAAACTTACATTCAGTTGGTTACCAGTGTGTTAAAATAGTACTATCCAAAAATAGATAGTGAAGGTTACATCATGATTTGAGATAAAATATGGTCCAATAAATTTTTTGTGACTCTGTAAGTGCTATAGGGATGGATGAGGGCCTAAAAATGACTATATTTGGAGAGGTGATCAACCTTAGCTAATATCACTATTTTATCTCTATATTTATGGAGTCCCTTAATGAAATCCATATAAATATCTATCCAAATCCTAGTAAGGATGGGAAAGGGTTTGAGTAACCTAGGAATGAGTGTTGTTTCACCCCTATTTTATTGGTAAGTATCATATTCAATCATCATATATTGTATTGCCTTTTTCATTCCCTTCCAAAATAAGTTGCTTCATGCCCATTCATAAGTTTTAAGAAACCTTAAGTGACATATGGATGGGGAAGCATGAAGTTCATTTAATAAATCTTGATGAAGATCTGTGCTCTAGGAAAGCACTAAATGACCCTTATATCATAAAGAAGCACCATCCCAAGAATAATACAATATAACAAAGGGGATAGTGGACAACTATTAAATGATTTGAGGTAATTAAGAGTCATTTACATACCCTTGCTATACAACATCTAACCAATTTAGAATAGTCATGGAAATAGATGAAAGGTAAACTTAGTCTGTAAATGTGCAAGATAGAGAATCAACCAAAATATTGTCCTTACCCTTATTGTAAGTGATATCATAGTCATAAACCATGATTTTGATAACCTATTTTTGTTTTGATGTGGTAGATACCTATTGTTCTAGGAAATATTTTAGACTCTGGTGATCACTTTTCATGAAAAAATGATTCCCCAATAGGTATGGCCACCACTTCTATAATACATGTAAAATGACCATCATTTCCTTATCATAATTACATAATACTAAATTATTTCCAAAAAGGGCTTTTCTAGTGAATGCAATGGGGCATCATTATTAGAGGAGAACAATACCAAGTCCATTTATACAAGCATTTGTCTTGATAGTGAAGGTCTTAGTAAAATATGGCATAGTTATAAGAGGTGTAGTATACATAGCTTGTTTTAATTCTTTAAATTCACACTCAACAACTTATGCCCATGTAAAAGCATCATTTTTCAACATAGTTTTTAGAAGAACTAAAATATTCTTGTAATCCATAAAAAACTTGTGATAATATCTAATCAACCCCTAAAAACCATGGAGGCTCTTGAGTGTCTGAGGATGAGGCTAATCTATCACGATAGATATTTTTTTGGGGTCCATATAAACCCCTTGGGATGAAACAATATGCCTAGGATACTCCACTTCATCATAGACAAAAGCACATTTGGACTATTTTACATGGAGATGATGATTAGAGAGAAGTTTTATTACAAATTTTAGATATTGGAGATTCTTAGACCATGTTTAACTATAGATGAGTATATTATCAAAGACAACCAGAATGAATTTCTATAGGTAGGGGTGGAATATTTTATTCATCAATGCCTTGAATGTTGAAGTAGCATTAGTGAGGTAAAAAGGAATGAAAAAAATCTCATAGTGGCCATCATGCATGAAAAAATTTGTCCTAGGGATATCATCCTCATGAGTCTAGATCTGGTGATATCTAGAATGGAGATCTTCCTTGGAAAAAAATGAATGACATGAAGCTAATCAAAAATCTCATCAAAATAGGGATCAAAGACTTATCCTTGATTATGATGTGATTAATTACATGAATGCCAATGCATATGTGTCATGACCCATCCCTTTTTTAGACAAGAAGAATTGGGGAAGAGTATGGGCTAGTACTAAGGTGAATAATGCCTTTCTTTAGTAAGTCTCGAATGAGTATCTTGATCTCAATATTTTGATAAAATGGTTAATGGTAGGGCCTGATGTTGGAAGGAATGATTCTAGGAAGGAGATGAATATAGTGGTCCTCTATCTATGAAGGTGTAAGTCCCACTAGTTTGGTAAAGGCACATGCATACCTATGTAGAACAATTTGTAGATTAACAGTAATGGAGACCATTTATGGTTGCATTTCAATAGAATGGAGCTAGGAAATGATGTTATGTGAATTATTATTCAGAGGATTTTATACGCAATGTGAACTTATGATGTTGAGAGAACTCAAGTATAAGCCTTTCAATGTGTGTTTTTGATTATATTTTGAAAAATACATCCAAAGTTTATCAAAATCCCATAAGATGGGTCTAAGTGTGCATAACTATTTGGCTCCCAAAACAACATCACATCTACCTAAGGGAAAGGCAAACATGTCAGAGTGAAAGTTATAATCTCCAATAGAGATACACACATTGTAACACTTCCTTTTTCAAAGTAATGTGCCCCCATTGTCAATCACGACTTTAAATCTAGAGTAAGTATGGACAAAAAAAATAACCTATTTGGTGATTCAAGCATTAATAAAGTTATGAATGCTACCTAAATCAATGAGTATTATTATAAGGATATTCTTAAAGTAACCTTTGACCCACATGGTTTATGGGGTGGTCACTCTTGCTAAGGAATGGAGAGAGATATCTATTTGGTCTTCCTGATAATTAAGTTCCATAATCGATAGAGATTTGTATAGATCATCTACTATATCTTGAGTATCTTCCTAAACTTTGGTTTTAGATAGAGATTTTGCATCTAGTATGTAAAATTTTTGCTAAATACATTAATTTCCCTGAGTAAATTTATCATAAAAATTATAACATATTCCTTTTTATCTATGTACTCATGTCTTTGGTTTAGTCAAATGCTTTATAGGAGTGGTCTTGGGGGTTGGAGTTATTTGAGATCATTGTGGATTGCTATTTCAAAATGAAGTAGAATTAGATTTGAATCATTATTGAGTTATGATCTTGTCCTATCATAACTTAACCAACCATAGGGATTTCATCATTATGTTGGGCTAGAACATTTTAAACTTAGATAAAAATACATCCTTCAATCCATTGGCAAAGCAACTCCTAAAAATTCATCGAATAATCCCTCTATCTGATTAGCTAGTTTTTCAAATTTTGTCTGATATTCTCTCATGGTTCTTATTTGGTGAAGTTTAGTGAGTGATCTAATTAAGTAATTATTGTCACTTGAAATTTTAACCCTTTAGGATATTACATGTCTTTCCTTATTTAAGTGGCATAATAGAAACACCTCATGGCTGTGGGTGACCCAAATTTGAGGTGAGTCTCTAGATTAGGGCTAGTTCCCTTGATGTACCACTTCCACACACCACAACCACACTTTCATTTATGAGGAAAAGGGTTAATAATCCTAAAATAAACATATCCAAGGAGGTGATGCACTAAATATATGGTCTACTCACACCACTTGCAATGCAATTGGAACCAAAATGAAAACTACATATACACTTCATCTGTCAAACTAAAATCTCTTCTTCTACATCAATATTTAAAGCAGGTGGTCTAAAAAAGAGTCTAGGTTATGAGGATTTATACAATAGGTCTTATAGAGACACTAGTAAATAGACTACTCCCTATACCTACAATCCATATTAGACACTTTTTGATGACTTGTAAAATTGAGCTTTTAAATTGCACAAGGCACTAAGAAGGATAACATGTCAAGGTAAGGAAAATACACTTGCACAAGACCAATAACCATAATATATACTTGATGAAGTCATGAATGAGGTAAAAACATCATATTTATTAGTTCAAGGAAAAATTGAGTATGGATTCACCATACTCAAGTGGAGAGATCCATATAATAGCTAAAAAGGCTAATATATACGAATTATGAGAGAAGAGAGAGAAGGTTAAGCTCAAGAGTTACTAAGAAACTTTTAAAGAAAGGAGAATGAGATATAATAGCATGTAATTAATAATTAGATAGGTCCTATAAGGGAAAAAGGACAAATTTCTCTCAAATTTATCTAACTCCTTCATATGTGGTGTTGATGATCTTTTGCTTGCATAAGAAACTATCTTCATGATTTTACCTCATTAAACTACCTCATCACTAAGTAGGGTTAGTTATGGTGACTGATCTAATGGGAAAGGCTTATTTTGAACCTTCTACATGGATTTGAATGGTCCCTAATCATCCATATTCTTCTTGCCATTAGTAACCATTCCTAATAGTTAAATATAACTCCTTTTCATGCACCTCCCACACTTGTAACTAAAAATAATACCAATTATACAATATAATCCATGAACAAGGAGGAATTACACTTGTTAAGAGCATCTATTTCATTAGGTTCATCAATCAATTCTTAAAAGGCTTCCCAATTAGAGTATCATCTTTTTCACTAAGTCATCACTGCTTGTTCACTATGATTGGTTGAGATGAAGAAGATAGAAGACACATTTTGGATACTATATATCTCAATATATGATCATGGGGACCTATTAAAAATCCTAATCTTTCTCCTAAAGGTGATTTCATCATTTGAAGATTCTTCATGCCTATAAAACACATAAATCTTTTAAATAAATCCCTATTATACACCATAAATATAGGTGTAGTACATATCAGTTGCATGGGGATGAGACCTAAAGAGTCATATATATATTCAAATTATTTCCCTAGCCTTTACACTACATTTGGATACTCCACTTGTTTTATTTTCCTAGTCGAGTCTTTAAAAAGGGTTTTGTAAGTGTTTAGAGCAATTTTAGGTTTTAGCCTTTATTCATAAAGAATAGACATTAGAGTTATAAAAAAATTACACATATGGATTATTGAGGACCATATGTAACATCCTTTAACACCTTGAATCTCCATGCAATGTATCATGGGAGTTCTATGCATTCTAGGATGGCCACTTGTGTCCTTTCTATACATTCATCATGGTCTAAGTGATTTCAAGCCAAGAAATGGAATTTTTGTGGATTTATCTACAAATTTATGGTTAAATAACTATTATTAGGTTCTAGGGAACATATATCACATGGTCTCAATGTCCATTTAGTCCAAGAAGTGATAGGACTACTTCTAGACATTAGGCCTCATAGTAGGTCTAGTAGACCTTACCTATAAATTTATGGTTTGGAACCTTTGATGATCTTCCATAAATTTGAGATAGATTAAAAAAATTATTCATACCCCCATAAACATTCTCAAAATAATTTTAATGCTTTCCCAAGGATATAACTAAAAGTGTTGTCTCAATTAGGGTTAGGCTTGCACCTTGCCTAACTACCCTATCTAAAACTCTTATAGCTTGGAATACCTTGTTTGATTTCAATCCTTGTAGATTGATTTTATATGTTTTTATGGAATTAATACATCTCCTCAAACATTATTGAATGGTATTTTAAACTTTTGGCTCATCTTCCATCTTTATTTTCCAAGTTTGCAAGGTTTATACAAGGGGAAAGTGCCCCCTACCTGAGATAAAATAGGGGGCATTTCCCCTATTTTCTCCTAAAAAATAATAATTGGATAGGGTTTTAAAAGTTTCAAAGGTGTTTTTAACCAAATTTTATCACCTAAATACAATTATAATCTTTATAACTTTCTCCATCTTCAAGATAGACTTTGCCTAGGAAATTGCCTGTAGGGTACTTCAAGAGTTGATTGTTTTTTACTTAGTTTAGAACCATTATTTATCTAATTTTATCTTTAGATAGTGAAAATAGATAATTATTATTATGAAAAATAGGTTCACATGTTTTTTTCATCATTTCAACTCCTCAAACATTGCATTTCTCATGCTTTTCCTTGACTGGTTAGGATTGAGGGTATCTTTGATTGTATCTTATTACCAAGGAAGATATTTATATGTATGCATATATTTGGAGTTTGGAAACAATTATTAAAGGATATATATATATATATATAATCCATTTATATCCATTATCATTGGTTTAAAACTCCCTATCTCATCCTTATCACTTACCATCACTCCAACATCTCCACATTGTCTAATATCTGATTGACTGAGACACTTTATTTCCTGACCCTATTATAGGTGTTTGATTCCTTCCTATGACCTAGTTGTGTGTTATAAATTCAATTTTAAAAAATTTAAAACCCAATTATAATTTTATCCTACCCTCGTTTACTTTTAAAATTCTAAAACATTCTCACAAACTTTAAATTGGGTCACTACCTATTTTAGTCGCTCCAAGTTGGCTATAGGTGGATGCTTGGGACTTTATAAAAACACCTATAGGTGTATGGTAGAGTCATGCCTTGTATTTTAATCTCTATTGATAACCATTTAAACATAAAATAGGTATCATGGCACCATTTAGGATATTGTTTCATGAACACACTCCTGTACACCATAATCACATATCATGCTTAATCTACTATCTACCCACAATTAGCTATAGATGGCCTTTTCGAAGTCATACACACCTATAGAGGATGCTTGAATATGATGTTTAACCTTAGAAATCCTTCAAATCAATAATATTCTTTAATATTTGATAAATCTCCTCAATAAATAAAATATGTTTGGAATTATCACTTCCAAGGAATAGGATCACTTTTAGGTCAAAACTTATAGATGACATTGATTGAGTTTAATGTATCAAAGTGCATTTTTAGAGCTCTCATTAAATATCTTCCATAGGTCATTATCTCAAAATATTTTGAGATATATTTTTCATTAGTAGTAGATACAAATTAATAATATTAGGATCCTTAAAAATCCCTCACAGCCTCATTACATAAGATCAACAAAATACTCAGGGGCATGATTTTAGGGAAAGAATCCCTAAATCTCAGTCATCACTATTTTGAAGGAAACCCTCTACTTTGAATATAAATATAACCCTTATGACATGTATTTTTTTATCTCCTTAGCATATCAATATCCCAAATAAGGCTTCATCATGCTTCCATACCTCAGAAGGTACCTTTATGCTCTATTGGCACCACTTCTAGGTGGCTATTTGCATATATAGATAGTAAGGATTAATTGAAGCAATATGTGTATTTAAAAAAGGCATGAAAGTAATTCAAAAATTTTATGAACATTCCAAATTAATGGTATCACTAAAAGCTCCTTGAAATAAGCTTTAATAACCTCCTTTTAGTAATGGGATTCAACATGAAGAAGGAACCAATCACAAGTACTAACAAGCTTAGAAGAGGCTTATTGAATCTTTGAGATGCCCAAAACTAAATTAAAATGAAGAAACTATATAGAAGTCTTAGACAACCTTGATAAACACCTAAAAAATAACCAACATGTCAAATCAAAGCAAAACAATTTAAAACAAGCTCAAACAGGGACCCCTCATGGATGTAAGAGCATAAAAACTACCTAGCTTCTTATAAATGGTTCATAAATGAGGAGACATGAAAATCAAACTTCTTTCCATAGATTTGAATTAGACTAAGACCCCTCTTAGCTCCCAAGATAATTCCATCCAACTCCAACTGTACAAACTGTACCAAACATCCAAAGTTGGATCTTATTGGTTTACAAAGGTAAGAAAGAAGGAGAAGAATTAAAATTTGATCTTCCTACATAAAAATCTACACACCAGGCATTGTAAATATCTTAGGGAGTTTAAGAGACACTAGATCTATGTTTTTAGTTGAAGATGGACTTTTCAAGTCTGTGCAAGTGTCATTAAGGGCCTATTTTCAAGGAGATCTCCCTATTTTCATGCATGAAATTGCTTCTTGATTGCCTTTGACCACTTATTTACATGTTCCAACCTCCTCCACATTAGAAACTTAGTGACAAATATTCATTTTTAACAAATATGTACAAGTCATTTAATAAGCCAAAAATGTGACCAAAAGGAATTTTTGCATATGAAGTATGGAAAAGGGAAAATTTATTACTTAAGAATACCTTAAAACACTTAAATGAGCATGTTAGGAAATTTATAGAATAATTGGAGCCTTTGACCATGTTTGACCATAGTTGACTAGAGTTGACTTTAGTTGACTAGACAAGTACAAGGAAGCTAGGCCTAAACCAAGGCTAGAACAAGGATAGGTGAGATGTTTAGACACACATGACACCATATTAGACATATGAGAACTTTATAAAAAGTTTAAAAATTTAGGGGTTGACACAATTTGACTAAAAGTGAAATTTAGTCAAAAATCAACAAAAGCATTATGACCAAACCATTACAACATGAGGGTGCAAAAATAAGTCCATATGGGCTTGTTAGTATACCAACAATACCATTGAAGGGATTCATTTTCTAAGTGAAAGGATGAAAGTGGGACCTTGTTGGCATCGTAATTGTTATGTAGACTAAAATATTGTTATGTTCGATAAATCCATCTAGTCTGATCTACACCATTAAATAAAGTAAAATAAAGCTTTGGCCCATGAAAATTATTAGAAGAAGAAAACTTGTCTAAAGATGACTCTAGATTCCATATATTATTCAAGGTGGTATGTTGAATATTGAGGCCAAGAATTTTTTCATCAAGATCTTTGATTTGGATCTTGAGGGTGGTAATTTCACCCTTCATGTCTTTTGCTCCTATTCAGGTTACTACCATGACTAGAAGAAGAGATTTTTTTTTGCAATATGTAATAAAACTAGAGTTAAGACATTTTTATTAATGAAATTTTTGAATTTGGGTGAAATCAAAAAGGGTAAAGATACTTTTATGAAATTTTTTACATAGTTGGATTATGATTAACAAAGGTGAGGGAAATTTCTAATGGGAAAGTGGAAAAATGAGAAAATTTATTAGAGAGGGACAAAAGAGTAGAAAAGGAAGATGAAAACTATGGAATTTTTTTGAAGCAAATGAACAAAAATAGAATTAGTTATGGCAAAACCCAAAAAATAAAAAATTGAGATTTATGAGAAATAGGATTAAAATCAAGATATAGGACCTCAACAAAGAAAATATGAAAAATGTAATTTTAGTTGTCTAGATAAATTTCAAGGATTAATGGGGCTACATATAGAGAGATATGTAAAAAAAAGTAAAAAATAATTTAATCTATTATTTTATATTTTCTATCAAATGTCTGGTCATAAGTCCTCTGAGAGTCTTTTGATACTCTACTGATTTATTTTTTTAGTCTATTTGGAATAGTATAAAACTAATATAAATGGGACCCAAATTACAATGGCTATCTAATGTTTTAAAAATATCTCTCTGGGTACCAACATTGTCTAACTAAGTATCACTCTCTAAAAAAATTATATCCATGGATTTACCTCTAAGTAATAGATCTTGATTTTCCTCATAATTGGGAACTACTCAATCGAGTAGGGGTCATTGCCCATTTCATTGGTAGGTCCTCTCAATGGGCCATTTACTTTGGGGTTCTTTTGGTACTCCTCACAATGAATTTTAAGGATTTCACCCAAGCATTTCCCATAGTTATGTAGACATGTTTTTACCCTAATCCAAAATAAATTATTGTGATATAGAAAAATACTAAAATTAATTATGCATTAGAACATAGTTTAGACTTTTTGGAAAAAAATTGGCCTTGAAAAGCAATCTGATACTAGATGAGAGGATTATCCTAAAACAAATTAATGAAAATACATAAAATAACATATTTATATAATTAGTAGAAACACTAAAAGGATTATATTGATCATATGCCACTTCGAAGGGGTAGCCTCCTTTGAGAAAAATCAACACAATAAATTAATGGATGCCTTCATTGGCCTCAACACTTACATATATACTTAAGTATGATCTAAGCAACTACTAATTCCCATGTTTATGGGATAAAAAAATGCTCATGGGATAACTTACAAACCATATGCATCCATAGAAACTAATATACTAACAAATTAAAGAGAAGGGGTAGCATGGGTTCTTAACAGATGAATGGATGAAATGGTTTCTAAAAGAAAGTCAAAAATCTAGGTGAGTTGGTGGTTGAATGGTTGCTAATCTAGAGTGGGTAGGTCTCAAAATAAATTGAAAAAAATGGAGGGAAGGGTAGAAAAGGAAATAAATATTCTATGGCTTTAGGAATCACCTCTCAGGATGGTTTCTAAGTGGACAAGTGCTTTTATAACCAATATCTATTAATAATAGCTATTGCGCACACACATTTAGACATGGTCAAGCAATCTAAGATAATTTGATATAGGAAACTCAGGGATCTTAGTCAAAAGTTCATCCTTTTAGATAATTTTTTTCATACCTTTAATAAAGAGATTATAACTTAGACCAAGGAGGTATCCGAGATAGCTATTGCACATAAAAAAAACTATATCCTTGAAAGTCCCTCTACACACTTGGAAATATGAAATAATCAACTTACTTTCCAGTAATCAATACAATTTGCTAATTATTTAATAGCTAATGCACATCTAAAACTAACATATTAATCATGAAAAGAAAGAATTCTTCATAGTCGTTGCACACTAGCAATTATTGAATAAAAAAACCAAAAAAGATTAATCTTAATTACATTGAGCTTGGATATAAAATACACAAACATATGTGTTGACATTCAAAATTGATTTTGATTTTGTTTGAAATATTTTGAACCTTTACAAATGTGGGTTATATATGTTTAAATATACTTGGAAAGGGTTCACCTAATCCTTTAAGTACATGAAAAATTTGATTACTTGGCCTAGTTAGAACCTCAGTTCTTACTGTAGTCTTAAAACTATACAAAAAGTTAACTTACTTTCATCAATAGTTAAATTCAACCTTTAAAATATCATACAATGTGTTATTGTTTACAAAAAACAAATTAGATAGATCTTACATTAATTTCAAATCATAAGAAAATTATAATTACAAAATTAATGTTATTATATTGATTTTAAATTCAAAAAACTAGCCCTTTCAACTAAGGATGAGTAGACATCTACATGGATGGTTAACATTAGTAAGAATGGTCACTATTTGTGTTGGCACTAAATTGGATGTAACAACTTTAGTATTCTTCTTATTCAAATCCAACTCAAGATAATATTGGTAACCCACATCATGTTTCTGCCTTATAATAACTAGGTTTAATAGAGAGGATCTAAGTACCCTATTAACTTTCTCTAAGAGTTTTGCATGTTCTACCTTTGTGTTTTGAAAGTTGATCTTAAATATTTAAATTTAAGTTATCTTATTCCTCACAAAATTTAATTCTAATTCAATATATTCTAGTTCTAACCCATGTAAACTCTATTTAAAATTTTTATATGCTTCTTGAATGAATTGATCAAAATTGATTCTTTGGATTAGCTTATCTACAACATCCCTTGCCTTAGATAATTTCAAATAGTCCAAAATTTGTAATATGAGTGCCTCATGCTCTATTTATTTAAGCATAAATGCCCCATCTACTATCACACACTCTCTATCTTATTGTATTATAATGACTACCAAATTAAGGGAATTTGATGCCTCGAATGATGTCATCAGGTCTAGATGGTTGTATGCCTTATTAGTTGTGTACAAAATCAATAGTTTTATTTTATTCTCATCTCCCTTTAAATAATTAAATAATTGATGAATTTTAGCTATATGAGGGGATAATTAAGACCTCATTACGTCAAGTACCTCTAGATCATTATAACATTTTGAAGTAGCTTCTTGTACTTTGGCCTCAATTCTTGTTAGATTATGAACTATCTGTTGTTATTCCCTTATTTATTTTAGTTCTTGTTTTATCTCTTACCTTTCCATCTCCATCCCTTCATGTAATGCTACCATATCATATTTGTGGGATTCTACTAGGGACTTTAAATCTTATACATAGGGGGACTTCCCCAGCTATCTATTTTATCTTTTAGACAAGGCATAAACCTCATATCTCTCTTCAAGAATAATTTCCCTCCCAACTTCATTCTCTAGTTTCCTCTTTCTAACACTTTGAGTTCTCCCTAAGGGATTATGAAATGGAGTTGTTATTGATGTTAAATTTATAATTTTTTAAATTAGGAATTTGAGAAACCTTTTCTCTAAGATCAATTGCCTATGGTGGAATCACTAGCTAGGTAAGGTTTGTTTGTTGTGCATCATTACTTATAGCCTCCACCTCAAGATTTTTTATTTATTTATTCTCTTTATCTCCTTTAAGTACTATGTCAAGAAGGGAGTTACAAATGATTTTGAACTAATCAATAACTCCATATTTTGAAAGTGGATGGATTGTACCCCTTTTTCCCTTTCCTAAGGTAATGATAGTGGTATCTGGGGAAGAACATATGGAAGGCATTGGTAAAGTGATTTTTGTGGAAGAAACATGAAACTGGGAATTGGCCACTGCCATTTAAATTTTTGTAGTGGCCCTTTTCTTCTTCATGGTTTGGAATTTTGTAGTCCTAGAGGGAATAATAGTGGTGGAAATAATGGATGTGGATGACATTATAAAAGAGAATAAACCAATAAGTAGAAGGTCCTCTTCTACTTTGGGAGTGAGCAAAGGTATGTGCAAGGTAGTAAAAGAAGAAAATGAAACATCAGGGGTGGATGTGACATATTCCACCTTGGGAGTTATTGAAATAGTAATAATTGGATCTGAATAAACAATATGAACACATGAGGAAACTAGGGAATTAGAGTCTAAAGGTTGAGCATTATTACCTATTGTGTCACCTATGCCTAGTGCCTTCCATTTATTATATGTAAGTCTTAGTGGCTTGGATATTTCTAACTCCTCTTAATCATTTAGTTCTTTCTCTACCTCCACCTATTTTTTAGGAATTGAAGGTAGTCCTTGTGGTTGGTCCACTATTAGATTATCTATGAGGGGAGCCCTTGGTTTCCTCTTATAGTAAATAGTAGTCTTCATGTCTAAGGAGGATCCTTAATAGATTGAAGAAGTATTTTCCTCTAAATCTACCCCTTTACACTATAGACCCTTGAAATTATGGTGTAGTTTTAGGTGTTTTCAATGGAATGTAGCTAAGTTCCCTTTGTCCTCTGAATCATAGGAATCCAAATAAATTATATCCCCTTGAGCTCCCATGGGATCAGGCTGAATCAACCTGGGCTCTATCTTTACAACCTTTAATACAAAGGGAAGGTCTTGGGAAGGCTCCCCTTGTACCAATGTTTGTTGTGGAGGTTGGTTTTACCATAAATATAAAGTAGTCCATCCTTTAAGATGTCAAATCTTAGTTTACATTTCTTGTATTGAAATTGAAGGATATTATTGAATTATCCTTAGATTATCCTCCTTTAGGCCTAAAAGTTTTATCCTTTCTAAGACTTGGGCATCATCCTTTACATTCAAAAAAAATCATGGTCATAGGGGATATATTGGTATGGGATACCAAAACCCTAGATATGATTTTATATATTACCATGGTGATCCAAATCCCTATGTGGTAAGGTAGGAAAATGATAATGGCTTCTCTTATAACCAATGTCTCCAAAATGCTTATTATATGTGTAACACATTTTGTCAATGATCATGTACAATCTATAGAATGTGCCTTTCTTCTATTTTATCAAATCCTCCTCAACACTCCACCAAATTTGATATTTAATTTATTTCTCTACTAGATTGTCTGGTATATACTTGGGGAGACACAAAGGGTGGACTTTATGAATAGCAACCATGATTACCATATAATAAGAATACAACCAGTAGTCACCTCAAGGAGCTAGTGTATCTACTATGATTTTTATAATTATGGTTAATAGAGTCCCATGAATTACCTACCATACTTGAGGATACATGTCCTTCATAATTTAAACCATGTACTTTATGTATTTATATATATGCATAAATTGATAGTAATCACAAATACAATTCTTAATATAATTTGTGGTTGGGATCCAGATCTTGCCAAGGTCCCTATATAATATGCCCATTACTACATATAGAAGATATGACATCATGTAAACATGGCCAATTTAATTAGGCCACTTACTATTACACAATACTTTCTCCCTCAATTTGAAAGTGGTAATTTTACCCAGGATAAAAGTTGCATTACTAGTCATTATCATATTCAATAATGGCACCTAATCTAGGTTGAGAAAATAGATGCTTGGCATGACATAAATTATATTCAATAAGGACATCCCACTATGTACCTGCATTATTAATTTATTAATGGGGGTTTGGAGACTTTCCTTTCAAGACCCTAGTTTCCCTAGGAAGAAGCTATGAGCTCAACACTTTGTTAATTAAATTTTGTTTTTTCCAAGTTATGAGCATATGTTTATCAAAAATTACATCTAAAATTGGTAGAGATAGGCACATTTATAATTAATTACTATCAATTTAAGCCATGATTATTTGATTATCCAAATGGTGCAACAACCATCATATATAATCTTTCTAGCAAAGAACACGTCTTGCAAAAAGTAGATACAAAGCATAACCTTAGGCTTGGCCATCTCATAGTGTAGTCTTTGTCTCTTAAAATCCAAAAAATATATAAATAGTTGAAATTGCATAGGTGATATATTTAATTCATGTCAAAATGCATCTACAACATTATATCCTCTCACAATTCTAAGTAATTGGAATACCTATTCTTAAAAATTATTGCATCATACACTATGTTTGTGAATTCTATTGAATCCTTGATAGAGAATGGGGATGGTGGAAGTGATCCTCTAAAAATATTGGGTGATGATGCTATTGAAATTATGTATAGTGATCAAATTATATTTATGTGTATCATGAAAAAATTCTTTTTGTTTATTGTTTTGTTTGTAATGGATTCAAAAGTAGATAGGGATTTTGTTCGTTAAGTAGCAATTAAGTTCAAATGCATTTATGATCAATGAATATGTTGATAACTACATATCATGTATATATCCTTTTAAATTAAATTTTAATTCATGTAATTTTAATTTCCAACATTCATATGTTTTTTACCTACATAGTTAAAATATCATTAGTTTAGTTTTTGGATTACATTGTTTGGCAAGTGTCAAAAAGTAGTTTGCTTTATTGGCAAATTCTAGTGGGATTTAGTAACTCAGGAGTTGGGGGTTAGGTTTTGTTTTGGGACCAAGCCAAAAAAATTTCTGATCAAAGGCTCCAAACACAATTCCCAAACAAAATACACCAAATCCTTCAAAATAAATGTTCAAATAAAATGTTTGAACAAAAGCTCAAAACAAAAGCTTAGATGGGAATAATGTCGATAATGACTATTTTAGATAAATCATCTGATGAAAAATTCCTAAACAAAAGTTTAGATGAAAAGTTCTGAAGAAAAATTTTGATACAAAATATTTTATCAAAGAGTCCCAAAAAAAATTAAGTCTTTTGTTACATAATTTAAAAAAAATGTCTACCATGAAAACTTTGAACAAAAATTTTGATCTAAAAAATTTGATAAGAAAATACCAAACAACTCTTTTGATGAACAAAGTACTAAACATAAGTTTCAAAGAAAAAATTTCCAAAAGATAAGGCCTAATCAAAATGTTCAAATACTAAATCCCAAATAAATTCCTTGAATAAAACTAAGTCCTAAAACCTATATAATACAAAAATTTGAAAATGCATTAGTAAGTTAGTCCAAAATACATAAGGCTATTTTTTGTACTTCCAATTATAAATATTAAGGAGAAATTATATATAAATTACATAGATACATAGAGGAAGGGATCAACAAACAAGTCTCATAAAAAAGTGGGTCCCCATTTCTTTAAGAAGAAAAAGGGAAACGTTGGGTACAATAAATGGTGACTTATAGGGGGAGTACTTTTGAGTATTCAAGAAATCAAAACTTTGGTTAGAAATTTAAAATTAGACATTAACTATTCCATATGAAAATATTAAAATTAGAGATATGAAAGAGACTCCTAACTACATCATGAAACATACTTGACTTCTCATTATCTGTGGATCTATGTGTGCTAAAGTGTGTTTTGTTTAACCCTTATTATGAGGGTCTTTTTAAAGGCTTAGAGAAACTATAGGTTTAAATCTAGTTATTTTATAGCTTATTAAATTAGGGAATCTCAAACATTACTCTAATACCATCCAAGCATCCATATCCATGATAGAGATACCTTGGGTTCCTTCTTTCCTCTTCTTTCATTTTTAATCATGATGCATGGTAAACTTACCTTATTTAATCATATAAGCCTTTGATCTCCTTTAGATGTTATTTTGAATTTATTTGTCACTCTTTTGAAATCATTTATTATTTTATTTTATTTTATTTTGGAAATAGGAGATCCCAAACCCTTGTGAGCTAGTATAGTTATAAAATAAATCATTATCAGAATGGCCCTACTAGCTACAACTACATCAATTATTATCACCTTCAAAAAAGTATTAATATGAAAATTGTGCTTGTTCTAATGGAGTGAGAAATATTTATAAATTCATATGAATTATTTGAGAGTAAATTTCACATACCTGGTATAAATATTTAATAGTGACATAAACCATAATGATTGTGATTACATACCTAAATCTTGAAGACTCTAAACACACAAGTATACCCAGTTTATGAACATACCCTAATTTGTGAATATATTTTTAAATTTATATTTCCCTTATATGTCTATAAAAGCACAAAATAGGGTCCCAAATGGTTGGATGTTATCTTAGTCATGTCAAAATAAAACAATTTAGATTGTCACAAGAAACATAAAATGCCTAAACTAGAAAGGTAGAAAAATACACTAAGAAAGTAAAAAACTTAACTAAAAAGTAGGAAACTAAATTATAAAGTAGTAAAAATAAACTATAAAGAATGAAAATATAATATAAAGAAATAAACTTAACCTAATCCTACCTCTACCATATTTCTTTATCAATCAGGGGCATCTTCAGATGGTACAACCATGAAGTAATGCTTTAAAAACTATCTATTAATTGGATATATGAGTTCATTACCTTTCAAGTCCCTTATATTTAATTAATTATTACTCAAGATATCTATAATTTGATATGGTCTAATCCATAGTGGGGTAAATTTATCATGTTGATTGTTATCCAATTTTGGCCCACATACCAAGCTTGTACCCAGATGGATCAAGTTGCTAATGGATAAGCAGAAGGATATTAATAGAGTTATAAAGAACCCATGGGATGTCAAGAGTGCTTGTAATGAATTATAAGTGCATAACATTCATATGGTTCTTCATTGTGTTCATCTAAACATTTTGGGTCTAGAGGTAGAAATTCTAAGTAGGTAGTTTGTTCATGCCATCATTACCACATGTGGAAGAGTCAAGATGAATTGTTCACATGGGTCTATTTCTAATCTATAGTGGGGTAAATTTATCATGCTGATTGTTGTCCAATTTTGGCCCACATACCAAGCTTGTACCCAGATGGATCAAGTTGCTAATGGATAAGCAGAAGTATAGTAATAGAGTTATAAAGAACCCATGGGATGTCAAGAGTGCTTGTAATGAATTAAAAGTGCATAACATTCATATGGTTCTTCATTGTGTTCATCTGTACATTTTGGGTCTAGAGGTATAAGTTCTAAGTAGGTAGTTTGTTCATGCCATCATTACCACATGTGGAAGAGTCAAGATGAATTGTTCACATGGGTCTATTAAAATTAGTCCCAAGAACATATGAACCAAGTTTTAGGTTTTTTGATGAAATAAATTAGAATATATGAAGGCTCACAGTTAGTCTCTTAGATAGTTTTGTTAAGATTCCAGACCTAGCCAATTTGTAAAGAAGCTCAAATAGAGTTAAGTGGTAAGTTTGATAATGATATATCTCATATATATGTTGGTCTCAAGATAAAATGGTCACATGGGTTTTTTTATCTTATTCCTTAGTTTTAATGCATTAAGTTTTAGTTAATGTGTCTATGTGCAATAAAATTTATGCATGTTCAAAGTTGGCTTCTCAGATAGAATTTGATAAGTTTTCATACTTAGCCATTTTTAACTAGACTATCACTAGGATGTCATGCAGGAGAAAATGGACTAGCCAACTCATGTATTTAATATCTTCACTTAGAATCCTTCCATGACTAGAGGATCATGCATAATTGTAGTTATAAATGGTAAGATCATCCGCAAAAAATTTCATCCCTATGTGAGCTTTCTATCTTGATTTATAAGCTTCTAAAGATGGACTTGAAAAGTGGAACATTCATGATAACATTAAATTTAAGCTCTGACAAATAACCATTTATTTTAAAAAGGACCACTAGAGCTTAAAAATTACATTTGTGTGCCCATCATTTAACAAGATTGTAAACATATTTGAGGGTCATAGAGATGTCAAATTTAAGATATAGAAAAATAAAATCCAATGGAGCTTAAATTTGATGGTCATACAAACATTAATGATAATTATGTGAATTCAATTTAATGGGAACACATACATCAATTTTAAGTTCATGATTTAGTAGTTTAGGTTTAAATAGTGGGTCCTAGTTGATCTAGTAGTTTGAATTACATCATACATCTTGATCTAATGGTGTGAGATGAATCAAACAATCAAGGGGCTTAAGATTTTGACATGTGGAGTAAGCATGTGAATCCATATAATGACAATTAATCCTAAGGATCAATGCACATTCAACACATGGCATAAATTGTGATAGAGTTGACAAGTCAAGGGGAAAATCGATGGTTGGTACTTGATCATATAGATGGAGATAAATAGAGTGAGGAAATCTCAAGGAGTCAATGGAGACAAATTATATTGTTTAAAACCAATGGGGAAAATATTGATCCTAAGACATTTTTGATGGATATTGGTGAGAAATTTTTTGACCTTGAGGAAATAAATATAATGAATCAAGCTCAAGTTTAACCTGAACTAGTGGAAATACATGGAACCAAGTTTTATGTAGATCCTATTGGAAAAAAAATTAATATTTTGAGACCAAGATCTACCATTAAGGATTTTCACATATTTTATACCTATTATAAATCAAAGGTCAACATGTTGGTTGCTAAATAGGACTAGGAATCAAGTAGAGTATAGACAACTATAGGAAAACTAATGGTCTTAGATTGGTTTTCCATCTATAGATGAGCCTATTATCTATAAATGGAAAATAGAGAAAATATGTGTTTAATTCAAAGGGTCCCATCTATTGATGTGGCTCCATCATCGACAAAGTAGGCACTTCATCACTCAAGGCATAACATGATTGTCAATTTCTATATTCAAGGATTTGATCCTCATGAATAGGTCAAGTGGAATTAGGGTCCCAAAGTGGTGATTTGGTGCCTGGATAGGTATTTAAGGGCATTATTTCTATTCAAATGGACCTTGTCATCATTCCAAACAAACTCTTATCCTCTAGTGAATCTCTCAATAAATGAGAGGAGCTTGAAGATTATGGAAGCAAAGGAAGTTAATATTGTTCATAAGGATCAACCTTTATTGGAGTAAGGCATTTATGTAAAATGAATAAATGAGTTTACAGAACATTTATTGATTATTGGGACCTTTTATCCATTTTCCAAGTCATTTTCCCATCTCTCTTTATCTCTTTCTACTATATATAGTGTCTTTTAAGCCAAAAAATACATCCTCCAAGTATAGTATCTACTCCCTCTCTTGGGCATGACTAAACTCTATCAAAATGGAGCTTGTAACCTCTTGAGATGAATATAATACTATTTTATATATCATTATTCTGGTATAGTGTGTACATGTCAAATTTTCATATGTGGTAGAGGTTTTTCCCTTCTCAAATTATGATCTCACATAGTTACTATTTTATCTTATTATGCAGGTCATGTTTAGTGTTCTACATATCTTAATTGAAGAATACATGTGGATACTATGACTAGTTAGTGCCTTTCTCTAGACCTCTCCATCATTTCCTTCATCTTATATCTTTTTGTGAACCTCTTCATGAAACACTAATGTATGATAGATATTTGGAATCCTAGATCTAGTCTTGTGTTTATTTCATTAGTGTTTAAGAGTTAAGTAGGGTGGATAAACCCATAATTTAGGTTCATCACCACTATTAACTTAGGTTTCACTTTCATGTTTTTTATCTCTCCATCTCTCTCTCTCTCTCTCCTTTTTCCTTAGTCATTAATATTTTTTAGTTGTGGGAATGAGCTAAAATGATGCTTTAGAAGAGCTAACCTTGTTAAAAATCCTAGAGGTCTAACCCCATTATAGGATACCCATAGCTTGGGCTTAGTATTATGTTGAGTTAGATTTAGAAGTAGGACTTGAACACTTCTACTTTTAGGTAGGGTGAAATCTAGATCTCCAACATTTGTGGGCATGCCCAATGGGACAAGGTACAAAAGAGTGGAAATATCTTGGTGTGTCTTTCATATAATCAACTTTTAAAAGTGAGCAAATTAGCACCAATGGTGACTCTAAATCAAATCTTCTAGCTATGAGTAGACCACCTATGTTTCATTAAAAATTTTATGGGTTCTTACATCTCATTTGACATATGAGGTCAATATGAATAGTTATGTGAATATTCCTATTATCCACCTCCTTATTAATAGCTCCAATATGACCCTCATAGTCCACATGAACCTAATCAGCCCTACCAAGATTTATATTAAAGTTATGATGAGCTTTGGGAAGTTTTTCATGATATTTATTATCAAGGGAATAGCTCTTACCTTCCTCATTATCCTCACTAGTAACATGAGGACCTATTATAGTTATATATGCAAGAATATTTCCCTTATCCTCCATATAAATAATAATCCTATAATAATACTTCTCCTCATCAAACCTATCATGAGCCATATATATAGAACTTAAGTAGACTTTAATAATCCTTGATAATCATTTAATATAATTGTGCTCACATAAATGTTATGGCCAAGATGTCCCTACTCACCTGATTCATCATGTGAGAGAGTCATTTTAGTGAATAAAATAAGAATGGACCCCTATTGAGAGAGAAAATTGTAACAATCTCATAGGTGAGATGATGGATATAGGTGTTTATATCAAAAACATTGAGGACAAGCTAAAATTCCTTGAGGAACAATAGTTCTAACCTCACCAATCTGATGTGTCTTCATATACACCACATACACCTTCTTATGTGCCACCTAATCCTCCCCAAGAAACCATTCCAAGTAACCCTTTAAATGTTACAAGTTATTCATATGTTCCTCAAACCTTTCCTTATTAGAAATATATCCAAAAGAGTTGTCAAATAAAGAATGAGATTTTTGTGGAACACTTTGTTGTTAGGGTCCATTACTCCATCCTTCCTCAAGAAACCTTTATGAAGTCTTTCAAGGTTCCAAGCTAGAACCAAGTGTTAAATTCATGGGGTAGGTCAATTGAAGTAAATATTGATTTGAGGAGCCAAGTTAAAGAAGGATCTAAACCTATGAAAACCTCTTTCATACCTATTCATGAGTCTTCTAATGTTTCCTATCTTTATGAATTCACTAACCACCTTAAATAGAAGTTATTTCAAGAGAAGATAATGAAGCAAATCAAAGAGTTAGAGATAAAGAAAAGGAAAGAGGAGGAGAAACATAATCAAAATGTCAAAGGGGAACCTCTATATTTTACATCTTTGAACCAAATCATGTATTCAAGCATATACAAGGTCACTCAAACCACTCTATCGCCTCTTCAAGAATCTAGGTCATTTTCATCTTAGAAATCCATTCAAAGTAGTAGGCAGAAGAAGGAGGAAGTGGTGATTATGAAAGTCAAACAAGAGACCATGTATCTTCCACTCCTTTCCCCTCAAAAACCAAAATCATTTCCTTTATGGAGACCCATTCAAAAGGAAAATAAAAAAGAATAGGAGGTGAAGGTGATCCAATAAGAGTAACTATAGGAGAAAAATCAGGTACCTATGGTAACTTCTTTAGACCTTTATCATCTTTTTTATTAATTTTAAGGATTTTTTATGACACTATTTGAGAAATATCCTCTCCTATATGAGGTAAACCAGTAATATGAAGCTATAGAAGTAATAAATGAAGGTGAATTGAGTGACTAGGAATACTAAATCATGATTGGGACACCTCTTGGCAAGGAAAAACATGCTTTAGTTTTCCATGTTAATGTAAAGATAAAACAAGTGAAAGAGAAATATAAGGTAGAGGTTGAGTTACATGTACAAGAGGAGGAATCTGATGATGTACAAGAGGAGGATGTCCTAGTTAGACAAGTTTATGATGTTTTCCATGAGTTTCTTGATAACAAAAAAACTACCCTTTATCACGAAGGATAGGAGATTGCAGGTGTAGAACAAGATAAAATAAAGAACATTCTTAGTCATCATCTTGATATTGAAAATTGAGTAGTTTTGATTGACCAATATGATATTTCAAACAAGGCTTGCATCCTCATGTTTGTGGTCAATAAATTGTATGTTTGCTTCTAACATTTAGTTTGAAAAGGCTCTAATTGAACTACAACTTCATGAGAATAAATATTCTAATTTTTTATATATATTTCATTTAGGTTTTTATTTACTTGAATGAGATCTATTAAAGGATAAGAGGAGTGCTATCATGAAGCAAGAGGTATTTTTTCTCTCATGAGATGACATGTTTGAACTTTTCAAACATGGTTATCAACTTTCTCTCTAAATTCATACATCTCTCTACTATTGTAAGATGAGAATGAGATTAAATGGCCTCAAAAAGTCATAATATTAGGTCCATATTCCTTATAGGTCAACCTTATAGATATGTTAAAGGAGACACATCAAGCTGGTTTATATGGTCATGATCAGCACTTCAAGATTGAGGAAGAATTGAAGTTGTTCCTACAAACTCCACAAATTTGGAAGGGGTATGTTTGGGTATTGGAATCATGTATACAATTCATGCACCTAAAATTAGTATTAGAGGAACCATTTTATTTTCCAAGAATACATGAGCATCCAATTTATCATAGTTATAGAAGAGAGTTGTCAAGAAAGGTAGGTATGTTTCAAAGTTCCAAGGTGCACAAAATAGTTTCCCATTTAACCTAGGTGGAAAATACTTGTAGATTATAGCCATATAAATATTAGAATAAATTTAATGGATTTTTTATAAGTTTAGTTTCTATCAAATTTATTTTTTGTCCCCATTTTGTTCTAGGTTAGTTTCCTTTTCAATAAGTGCCTTGGGCACTCTGTTCTATTTTGTTCCTTTTGGTCTTTGTGTTTGTTTCAAAGAGAGGTTAGAGAAGGGATGGTAGCTAGTTTAAAATCCATTTCAATATGTTGGATCGAAATAGATAATCCATGTAAAATGAAATAGACTAGACACATGGTTTGGCTTTCTTTTGCATAGATATGCATGAAACCCCTATGAGTCACCAAAAATGTTGGCCAATTTTTGCCTAAATATCATGTTTGTACCCATATAGATTAGGTTGATAATGGATAATAAAAAGTATAGGAATAGAGTTTAAAAGAACCTATGGGATATCAATAGTTCTTTGAATGACTTAAAAGTGCATAACATCATTTGGTTCTTCATTGTGTTCATCTAGACATTTTGGGTCTAGTGGTAGAAATTTTGATTATGCAATTTGCTAATGCCATCATTTCCACATGTGGATGAGTCAAGAAGAAATGGTCATATGGGTATGTTAAAATTAGTCCCAAGAGTGCATATACCATGTTTTAGGTCATAACATTAGAAGATATAAAGGCTCAAAGTTGGCCTCTCAGGTAGTTTCACTAATTTTCCATACTTACCCAATTTACAAAGAAGCTCAACTAGAATCGATTAGGAAATTTGAGAATGTTATATCTCACACGTATGGAATTTTCAAGATAAAATGGTCACAAGAGTTTTTTAAAATTAGTCCTTGGTTATAAAGTGCTAGTTTTTAGGCCATGCATCTAAGTGAGATAAAATTTATGTATGTTCAAAGTTGGCTCCTTATACAAAATTCTCCAAGTTTCCATACTTATCTATTTTTGAACATATTATCACTAGAACATCATGTAGGATCAAATTAAATAGATAACTTATGAATTTAATATCTTCATTTAGAAGCCTCATGTGAATAGTGGATTATATACAATTATAGTTTTTTTCAGGATCATCCTCAAAAACATTCATGCCCACATGAGCTTTCTAGCTCAAGTTATAATCTTCTGAAGATGGACTTGTAGAGTGGAGTGTTCATGCTAACATCAAATTTAGTCTTTAAAAATAACCATTTAATTTTAAAAATACCATTGGAGCTTAAAATTGACCTCTTCATACCCATCATTTGATGGGTTCATGAATGTATTTGGTGGTCATGCAAACATCAAATTTAAGATATAACAAAGAGAAATCCAATGGATCTTAAATTTGACAGTCATGAAAACATCAATGATAGTCACATGAACATCATTCTATGGGAGCATAGACATCAATTTTAAGCTCATTAGTTATCCATTTAGGTTTAAATAGTGGGTCTTAGTTGATATAATAATCTACTTTATATCATACATCTTGATCCAACAATGCAAGATGCATGAAATAGTCAAGGGGATTGAGAGGTTGACACATGGTATAAGTGCATGAAGCTAAAGACTAATAATTAATCTTGAAGATCAACATGTGTTTGAAATGTGACATAAGTTGGGATAGAGTTGGCAAGTCAAGGGGAAGATTAATGGATGGTGCTTGATCATACATAATGAGATCAATGGAGTGAGCAAAGGTCAAGAAGTCAATAGAACCAAGTTGGATTATCAAAAACCAATGTGAAAAGGATTGACCTCAAACATTTTTGATGGAGATTAGTGATCTAGTTTTTAACCTTGGGTAAACAAATATAAGGAATCAAGATTGAGTTTGACCTGACTTGGTGAAAATACATAGAAGTGAGTTTGATGTGGATCTTGGTGGAACCCAAAAGAAGATTTTGAGACTAGGCTCTACCATTAAAGATGTATAGGTCTTTTAGACATATTATAGATCAAATGTTGGCTAGTTGGTGGATAAATAGGACTAGGCATCAAGTAGAGTATGGAAAACTGTAGGAAAACCAATGGTCTTAAATTGGTTTTCCATTTATATATGATCCTATGATCTAGATATGAAAAAATAGAAGATATACATTTAATGTAAAGGGTCCCATATATTGATATGGATCCATCATCAATAAAGTAGGTACTTCATAGGTCAAGGCATAACATGATTGTTAGTTTCCAAATTTGAGGATTTGATCCTCATGAATAGGTCAATTGGGCTAGGTCCCAAGGTGATGAGTTGGTACTTAGAGAGGTAGTTAAGGGCATTATTTCTATTAAAATGGACCTTATCATCATGCAAAATAGACTCTTGTCCTCTAGTGAATCTCTTAGAAAATGAGAGGAGCCCACAAATTATGGAAGCAAAGTAAGTTAAGCTTGTTGATAAGGATCAAATCTGATTAGAGGAAGGCATGTGTGCAAAAGGAAAAAATGAGCTACCATCACATTTATTGATGACTAAGATCCTTTATCCATTATCTAAGGCATTATTCCAATATCCCTTTCTCTCTTTATACTATATATAAAGTCTTTTGAGACAAAAAATGGATCCTCTCTATATTCTCTCTACTCCCTCTCGTGGGCCTGACCAAACTCTACCCAGATGGAGCTTATAACCTCTTAGATGAATACAAGATTGTTTTAGATTTCATTGTTTTGGTGTGGTGTGTAAATGCAAGATTTGAATTTGTGGTAGAGGTTTATCCCTTATCAAATTATGATCTCACATAGTTACTATTTCATCTTGTTATGCAGGTCATGTTTAGTGTTCTACATCTCTTGATTGAAGCACATATGTGGATACTATAACTAGTTAGTATCTTGCTCTAGACATATCCATCATTTCCCTTAGCTTAGATCATTTGGTAATAATATTCATGAAAAATTGATGTATGATAGATATTTGGAATCTTAGATCTAGTCTTGTGTTTGTTTCATTAGTGTTTAAGAGTCAAGCTAGGTGGATCAACCTATAATTTAGGTGCATCACCACTATTAGTTGAGGTTTCCTTTCATGTTCTCTCTCTATCTCTCTTCCTTTTCCTTGGTCATTAGTAGGCTTTAGTAGTGGGAAAAAGCTAAAATGATGCACCAGAGGAACTATCCTCATTAAAAATCCTAGAGGTTTGACCCCATTATAGGATACCCATAGCCTAGGGTCAGTCCCATGTTGATCTAAATTTGGAAGTAGGACCTAAAAACTTCTACTGTAAGCTAGGGTGAAATATATATTTTCAACATTGAGCTTTATTTTCATGGGTTTTATCCCATAGAATCACTAGGTTAAAAATTCATGCTTTGACTTTGACCCTTTTGTCAAACCATCTCTTGACTATGTCTTATTATATTTTGAAAGTCTATAGGGCCTCAATCCTTGAGTCTTAAATTTCTATTATACCCAATAATTGAGATTTTTCTTTGTCATTTAGTTCCATATATTATTGTATGAATTGATAAGTCATTAATTTTATCATGATTGGGAATAATAGATTGCATCCATAGACTAGTAGATAGGGTAAGGCCTTAAGGGTGTACTTATATCTCATTTGGTCTACCCAAAGGGCATACTTAAGTAGACTATTCTAGTCTCTAGGCATGTCCCCAATCAATTTATTAATTTCATCTATCAGGTTCTTATTTGTTGATTCAACTAATCCATTTACCTAAGGATAATGGTTATAATATGACCTGATGGTGATCTAATTTTCATGAGCCCATTCTATGATTTCAAATGATATGAATGTTATCTCATTTTCATAAACTAGAGAAATGAGAGTGCTAAATCTAGTTTTGATGTGTTCTTCCAAGAATTAAATCAAATCTTGTGTTTTATATCTCTTTGTGGTTTTTACCATAGTCTATTGGCTATAATAATCTATTATAATGAGTAAAAACTTATAACCTACTGAGGAGTTTGGATTAATGACACCAATGAAGTCTAAACCCCATTGGGAAAATGACCTTATTTCAAAAACAAGTTGTAAGGATATTGTTTCATGTAATTCTCTTTTTTATAATACTTGGCATTCATAGCATGTCCTTACATTGGCATGAGTATCCTTGAAGACTAATGTCTAGTTATAGCCCATTCTTAGGATCTTGTGAGCTATGGTGTTCCTAAATGGATGACCACTTCCTTTCTTATAGTGCAGGTTTTCTAGAATATCTTGAGCCTTATTTGTAGATACACATCTAAGATATATGCCTTCATAGTTTATCCTATAGATAAATCCTTTTTTGATCATGTAATGAGAACATTTGAGCCTCAAATCTCTCCTTCATTCTTGATTGAGTTCTAGGGAACAAGTATCTATAAGCATATATTGAATTATGATAGTATACCATTCCCATCTATATGTTTGGGATTCATATACCTCTTCAATAGTAATGCATAAACCATGTTTATTCATGAGTTGGATGATGCCTTAACCATAAAATATCTTAGCTAGCTTGATTTCTATATCAAATTTTTATGGCTTCACCATCCATTTGCCTCTACATTCTCCCAATTCATTTTGTGATAAGGTAAGCTTGACAATAGGGTTAGACATAATATTAATAGTCTTATTCCTCAAGATTTAGTGTCAAAATTTTTCACCACTTTGACAAGAGTGAAGATCTATTTATCAATAGTATATTATCTATGTTTTGCATCCTTTAGATTCATGCTCATGAATGCAATTGGATTCTTAGTCTCATCTTTTTTCTACATTATGACAACATTAATTTTATATTCTAAATAAAATGAGAAAAAGTAAAAATATTTTGTAAAATATAGACTAATGAGTATTGGGGCCTGAGATATAACATCCTTGATGTCTTGAAAAGAATTTTGGGCCACAACTGTCCATTCTATTTTGGAATCTTGTTTGAGCATTACATTCAGTGGTCCTAGAATTTATGCAAATCCATATATAAACTTTATTACAAAATTAATCTTCCCAAATAATGACTTGAGATCCTTCTTATTGTTTGGTGGTGTAATCTTTGAAATCCCCTAGATTCTATTTAGATCAAAGATGATTCCTTCTTTGGTGATGATTTGTCTCAAAATCTTACCCTCATTAACTCTAAATATTCTCTTATTTTGGTCCAATAAGATGCCAAACCTTTTGAATCATTTCAAAATTGATAGTAGATGGCCGACATGATCATTCTTATTCTTGGAGAGCATGGTAAGATCATCCATATAGATGCTTTTATATTTACCTATTAATATTTTAAATGCATGATCCATATCTTGTTAAAGGGTATCTATTACATTTATTAGGCCAAAACGAATCCTCTTATAATAATATGTTACCCACTTCATAGTAAACAAAGTCTTCATTGTATCCTCTAATTATACCAACACTTGGTTATAACCTAAAACTCTATCTAGGAAAGACATCATTTCAGAGCCACTAACAATCTGAATAACCTCATCTAAGGAAATTAGTGGATAATTGTCCTTCTTAGAAGCTTTTTTCAATTTTATTAAATCAAAACATAATCTAATCTCTCTAATCTTCTTTCTGACTAGGACCAAATTGGCCACCTAGGTAGAATGCCTGATTGGGAAGACTATTCTAGCACTTAATAGATTTTCCACTTCTATTTGAATGAAAGGTTATAAGATAGGATTTACTAACCTTTATCTTTGTTTTAATGACTTTTGGTTAGTTTTCAATGGAATTTTATGAGTAATTACCTTTGGGACATAAACCATCATGTCTTCATACATCCATGCAATCACATCTCTATATTAGGTGAGTAAATCCTTCACCTATTGTCTTTCTTCTAGAGTACAACTAAGGCCAATGTTGATGTAGTGTGGGTTATGATCATCACCCAAATTCTCCCTTATAAAGTCATACTCATTAACTTTGGGTTGGCTTAGTTCTTGATCTTATGGATATATATATCAAATGGTCTCTCTAAAGAGACCAAACTAGTTAAGAGATGATTATCTTTGAGTTGGAGGACACCTTCCTCATCTAACTCCTCTTAGAAGTGATGACTAACTTCCTTATCATTAATGATTTGGGACTCAAATTATTTTGAGCTAGTTATAAACCAAATGATATGTTTATAATCATCAAAGACTTGGAAATTTTATATGTTTTCAAGAATAGAAAGACAAGGTACTAACTTAATGGAGAATCTCTTTACCTTGGATTATTAGAGAGGTTCTAAATTGGTAGCTAGAGTAGCTAGTGAATCTGTAGCATGACTTGCTACCTAAGGAAAGCTACTATGTTTAAATCCTCAAAAATCTCAATCAAATCCCATGCTATGTGTTTATATATTTTTAGATATGACAACTTGCAATGGTATTTTTTTCTAACTTGATTGACTACTAGCTCTAAATCTCTAAATACTAGCAATTACTTGACATTTTTTTTGAGTGTAAAGTGCAATCCTAAAATTAATGCTTCATATTCATCCCTATTGTTGGTGCAAGGGAACTATAATTTATATGCTACTAGGAAATTCTTCCCTTGTGTATCAACAAATTCAATTCCTATGTTGGATTCATTTTTAGATCTAGTACCATCAAATTGGAGAGTCCTTAGGTAGTTAGGGCTTTGGGATTCTATCTTCAATATTTCATTTCATGTAGTGAAATTATAAATACCAATGCTAAGGGATTCATAAATTACCTCTTCATTATTGACATTATACTCTATTATAGGATACTTCATCCTTGGTTCCCTATAAGTCCATATTCAATTTTAAATACCTTACCATGGTAACTAAAAGTGAGATAAATTTGTTGAGAGATATCCATTGAGTGTCTTAGATTAGTCCTTACTTAGCAACAGTCCATAGTCTTCAAGTATGTCTATCAAAAGGATGTTGATAGTCATCTAGACTCATCACTCAGATGCTACTTGAATATGCACATTAGTCAACTCTATAATTACTAATACCATTATTTTATCTAAGTTTGAAACTATTATCTTTGATGGGCTTAGAGTTAGGCTAAGATTTTGATAAATAAAAGTAGGTATCATAGTTTCTAAAGCTCTAGAATTGACTAAACAATTATGAATATTCTTACTAAATGCCTTGATAGTCAACAAAAAGGATGGAACCTCTATCTTTATTTTATATATGACATTTATGTTATATGCATTTTATTTATTTGTAGATCTTATATTTTTCATAGGGGCCTTCCCTATGATAGATTTCTATAGTATCTCTTTCTATTTAGTGATCTGATCTAATTCATGAAGGGTAATGTTTGCTTTGATTTTATTCATGATTAAATTTTTTTATTCCCCTCTACTCTATTCTTACTTATTCTGAGGCTAATCATTCCATTTTGGGGGAGGTGGATTGTTATCAGCTTTTAGATTTGGTGTAATGGTTGTGCTATTTGGAGGAATAGAAGTTGTGAGGGTCTACCTATTCCTTAGGTTGTAACCACCTTTATGAAATTGTTGGAAAGCATGAATATATCAGTGTTGTCATTTGATATGTTATCATCTTCATTAGGAAAAATAAATTCATGAGTCTCAAAAAAGATGTGTCGTAAAAGGTTCTTGATGCAATAGAACATTGTAAGGATGAGGATATCTAAGTTTTATTATATTATATATGATAGTATAAATAATTCATAATTAATGGAAGCATGACAGATATGAGTTATCATGTGATATATAAGAATTAAGATTAATCCAAAGATTTCTTAAGGTTTTTAGATAATTTGGATTACTTTATATAAGATTAAATGAAACATTAAACATGATAATACAAACAATAAATAACATAATAAATATGACATGTAACCATAACCAAAAAGTCTATATTGATCTCAACAAAGGTTCATAATTTTCTTCATACAAACATATATATTTATAATTGTTATAGTTACTAACTATTCATATTCTTCTTTTAAATTAGTGCCAAAGAGAGGAAACTACTCACCTTTTATCCCTTTACAACTCATGGAGGCTAGGACAAAATACATATAGATGACAATTTCATACATAACACATGAATATTTGAAGAATATCCTACACAACTTTACTTATCTATTTTTCATATCCCAACACTTTCCCAAACTTAAAATGTTGTCTCCTATTGAGATAATGTCATAGGTTCATCTAACTATACACCAAGGGTAGAAGCTAAAAGTTTGGGTAGACTATCAAGAGTCACAGTAATCGCTTAAGGTGTCATTTCTAGTTTTCACCTTTTGTGCACTACTTAGCCACCCTTTTAAGTTTTCAACTAATTAGTGTACCAACCTACCACCCTTTTAGGTTTTAAATAGGATGGCATGACTAGGTGGCCATCCTTTATGGGTTTTTAACCATTCTAGCCCCATTTTCCTCACCGATCACCCTCGATACAAAATATTGCTCAAAACTTTACAAAAATTGTCAAAAATTTGTGCATTGCATAGTACTCAACTGGAAGGAGGTGGCATTCTTGAGGAATAAGTCTAGCTAGCAAGTTCCTTATCCCTAGATTGAATATCCATGTACTGTATGAGTATTTTTTGGAGCTCTGATGGGAGTTTGTAAACAAGAACTTTGATGATTAGGGCCACCTTACTATAGAACTAAGCCAGATCAGTTTTGAAGGTATCCCAATCAAGCATCACTTCTTAGACCATGAAAATTAAGACACACATTTGTGCATAACATCCAATGAGTTCCTTTAAGTTTGAATCATTAGTGGTACTCATTTATGCCTTTGTATTACTAACCTTTATTTGAGTTTTTACACTCAACTTCTCCAAATTTTCTACATGTCATTCTACTTGAAGACCTATAATGTACTACATCATAGGTCTTGCTACCAACTAAGGAGTCAATCATGCACATTATCCTTAAAATTGAAATATTTCTAGAGAGAAAGGTTAGTTTCATTAGCCAAATTAGTCTAGCTATACATGGTTGTGTTAGCCATGGTAGCTATGGTGAAGTTTATGCTAGAGTTGGCAAAGAAATTATCAAGCTGCTACTTCTAGTCTAGAAGATTGCATGCAACTTGATGGGCTTGGAGATCTAAAATGTTTATCATTCTTCGATAATCCTCTAGTAAAGTAACTAAAGATATGGTGTTAGTCTTAAAATTATATCCCACATTTTGAATTGTTAAAAGTTACTGCACTATGTACTAGTCTTTTATGAGCTCTATAATTAAGGTCTTAAGCCTACTAGAATATGACATCACTTGGTCCCCAATTACTTGAGAGGCCAATTCTAGGAAAATGTCTTTGATCATCTTCACTACTTCATGAAGATGACCCCTAAGCTCTACATTAATTTCATGTACCTGATCTCATTCTTTCTCTAAAGAGGTAGCCTTTTGTGCGATGGACTCTTGAATTATTACAACACCCTCTAACTACTTCTTTAAAGGTAATCGAGAGACATCAAGTGAAGCCTTCTACTTAAATGAGAGCATGGATAATGTGCTTATTAAGGCTGTAGGATTAGGACATGGCATAGTGGCTCAAGTGAGTAAAAAGGTAGTGCATCGAATAGTGATTGAGGGAACATTCCAAATCCAAAGACCTCTTAATAGATTTTGTGGAATCTGATATCCTACCTAAGTTTTAGGTGGAATTTATTATTGCATTGTGGCCTCTATTGTCATCTTATCTTGTTGTGAAGCATCTTCATCCATTATCTATTTGACATCTTCCTCCTATTTCTTTCTCCTATCTTCTTCCTCTTCTTTTTCTCCTCCTCTTCTTCTTGTTTCTTCTTCTTTTCTTCTTCCTCTCTTTTCTTATCCTCTTCCTCTTTCTCTTCTCTTCCTCTTCTTTCTTATTTTTCTCTTCTGCTTCCTCTTTCTCTTTCTTCTTTGTCTCATCTTCTTCTTCTTTTATCTTTTTCTCTTGTTATTTTTTATTCCTCTATTCTTCTTCTTCTTCTTCTTTAATATTCTTCTATTATTCCGATATAGCTTGGTCCTATGTTTGGTCTTAGCTTATGCCTATGCTTTCTACTACCATACAACTTCAACATGTTCCTCTTTCTTCCTAGTAGCTTCCTCTACCTACTATTATACTTAGTCTATTACATTTTGTTTTTATTTTTCTACTTTTTTTTTCCTTATTTTCTTTTTCCTACTATGCTTGTTGTGATATGGTAGCTACTTCTTGGGCCTACCTGGCCATATCCTAGGCCTTCTATATATCTAGCTCTATATCCTTGCATTTTTTGAGGCCTCAACTTCTTCAGCTTGTTGAGTTGTATGATGTTGATGTGCTTATTCTTTCTTTCTTTTCTTTTCTTCCTTCCTAAGTTGGAATTTAGCTAGATGAGTGGCTTCCTCCCTAGTGGCCTATTGTTTCTCCAATGTTGGTTACTCCTATGAAATTTCCTCAACCCCCTATACATGCAATGATGGTGGGAAATCCTCTAGTTGCACCTTTTAACTTATAACCTATTCTTTTTTCTATTGATTATGACCAGTTTGCATCATGGTGGTGTAAAATATTCAAGAGTAGGTTGTGCTTCCTACACAATAGTTAGTTGACCAAATGTGCATTCATTCAAGGTAAGGTAAATTCTTACCTCCCTTCATGTTTTGAACCTACACATAAGTTATTTTGGTGGAATATTTAGTAGGGGTGTAAAGATGACATCAAGTGCAAATGTTGGAGTAGTCAAAGGTTAGAATAAGTCCATTATGAACTATAGATACTTGGATTCTATTTGGATTATGTCAATAATGATGGAAGGTGGGTAGGCAGGAGTTCTACCCATAACTTAGGTGGAACCTGATTTTATATTTAAATTATATAGACCACCTTCCATAAAAATAAATCTTTCTCCTCTTCCTTCTCATAGTAGACTCCAGCCATGTCTGTTAACATGACATGGTAGACTTCTTGTTCATTTATTTAAATTTCTAAGAGGTCACAAGAGCTAGGTATCTATGTCACCTTTAGGTAATATTTGTAGGTCACAATGCTACTTGTTTTTCACTTTGGGGGAGGAAAAATTGAATGTGGATCTATTTTCCACTTTGCCTTATGTTGTTATGAGCTTGATGTTAACTTTGGTTTTTGTATATCAAGAATGTTTATGCCCAGTGGTATAGATTATAAGAGGGTCACATGCTTGATTAAATGCTCTTTTTGTTGGGCAACTTCAACCTGCACCATATCTATCATGATGAATAAGGGGAGTGGTTTTAATGATGAGCATGATAACTCATAAATTATGATTGACTCCCTTGGGTAGTATAATGACTATCTCATGCTAACCTAGGTAATACAAGACATTAAGTGGGACTTTGGGGTGTATGGTAATGAGGTCTAAACACTCCTCCCACAAAAATTTGAACTTCCCATCATATATGAGGGATCCATGTTCTTATGTCATTATTATGTTGTGAAAATGTTGTGCTATCTAGTAATTTGTATCTAGGTACACTTTTCCCTCTAGTGATTTCCACTACATGAAGCAAAGCAAGAAGATTAAAATATGATATTAGAAGGTCTACCTAGGAGTGGTATGACACTTATAAATATTTGTGAGCAAATCCTAGATGAAGTGATCAAGCCAATTGAATGTTTCATTCTGATGGATCATCTAATGAGCAATGTCAATAATGCCCTTGGGTATTTTCTTGGTATACTAGATTATCTCCCAAAATGTTCTGGTGATGCACTAGATGAGAATGTGCACGAGTTCATATAGAATATAATCAATGGGGACCCATTGATTTACCTACACATATAAGTCTTAGATTTATGTCAAGATGGGTGACATTTTGGTCCTATAGGGCAATAGAGAATTTCCACAAGAAGACATGCTCAAAACTTGAACCATGGCTTCTATGTTGATTACCACAGTCTCATCTAGGGATAAATAGATTATACCCTCATTTTATTTCCCAATTAATATTTGAGTTATCTTTTCTAGGTTACCAAATGTTATCATTCATAATATGGGATCAATGTCTATGTTCTAAAATTGGTAGGGAGCTATGAGGGAGAGTAATTACATAGCATAAATAGGATCAGGGTGAAAGAGCTTTTGCTCAGCTTAGTAGAGGTCTAAAATGGCTCCTGATTTGTACTTGGTTTGTTGAGGTGCCATGTTAACACCCATGGCTTCCTTTTTTGATTTATAGAGGGGTCATATTAGCTACATGCTATCTATGGCTGTGTGAGAGGAAATTTGAATGCTCTATATGTTATATGTAATGAAAATGGTTTAACTCTTAATATATACAACTCATGAAAATATGTTATGGATGAAATGCAAACTTGGTAGTCAAACTTAGATTTTATAGATTTGGCACCTCTTGGATTATGCATCTAGGCCATGCTTAACTATCTAGTCATCTTGAATGTAATGGTGGATGTGGAAAATATATATTTGGTCTAGTAACTATAGTAGTTAGTCATTGGCACATGTGTGAAGTTACATTGCTATTCTCTTTGGTGTTTATATGAAGAGTATAAGTAGTTGATGTTGACTAGCCACTAATTTTTTAAAAATCACATCAGTCAACCCTTGTCTTTTATATTTACTTCTAGTGGATGACCATTATCCAATAGATATCTTAATGATGGGATGTTTTAGTATCTTTCTTATATTTAATATTTTTTAGTCACTCCTCTTTGAATTTTTGAGTGGTACATGTGGATCTTCCTATGCTCATCTAGCATGCGTGATTTTTGGTCCTTATACTTCTCAAATGTTGTTACTGAGATCATCTACAAATTAAAAAAATGTAGAATAAATACACACACAAAACTTTTCAAATTAGATAAATCCTAACTACATGGGGCTACTCAGCACCCACTCAGCTTGCAGACTAAGATCAATAGACTATTGGTGTTATGGGTAACATGGTTCCCTAAATATCCCTTAAAACCATGGTTCCTTGATACATTAGGTAATGCATAATTTAGGGTCCTTTCCATCTTATTTGTAGTTTTATTGGGAATGATCTGAACCAACTATCATACCATAAAACTAGTTGATCTTTATGAAATTCTTTATGACCCAAGTTTTTATCATGCCACACTTTTTGGATTTGCTTGTGCACTTCCTACATCTACACTACTCTACATCTAAATTCATCCATATGATTTAGTTCTAGGAGCTGATTAGTAAGAGATTTTTGATCTCTGAGTTACATGATCATGTCAATGCATAGGTTGGGTACTAGATATTCCATCGATATGACTTCTTCCAAACCATACACCAACTAGAATGGTGTAAATCCTATAGCCTTTTTGTAATGTGTGTGATATACCCATAATATCATAGGAATGTGATCTTCCAATCATACCTCTTGACATCATATATATTTTTAATCATTTTACCTAGTACCTTATTAGAGGCTTTAACTTTTCCATTAGCATGTAGATGATAGGCAATGATTTTATGATGGGAGATCATAAAATCTTTAGCTAAGTCCTTGATGGTGTTATTTATAAAGTGAATTCCTATATCACAGACTAAATTTTTAGGACATATAAACTTGGTAATGATATTTTCATATAGGAACTTTACTGCATCCTTTGCATCACAACTAGGTGTGGTAGCAGCCTCAATCCACTTAGTAAAATAATATGTCACAGTAATGATGTATCTATATTTACTATGATTTCTTGGTGGGTTGATTAGTCTAATAAAATAAATACCCCATTATTTTAAAGGATTCTATAATAATAGGGGATGTAATGGTATCTCATCTTTCTAGAGTAGTTTACCTATGCATTGGCAAACATCTTTATGCTTCGCAACACTATGTGCATGCTAGAACAAATTTGGCCACCATAGTCCACTTTGTAAAACTTTTCTATTTGTAGCCTCTCCTATGAAATGTCTTCTTGTGACTCTTTGATGAGCTTCCTCTAATATTTTAGGTCATTCATGTTCAAGGACAACCCTATATGGGACTTCATCCTTTCCCAAGTGATATAAGAGTCTATTAATTATGGTATATAGCAGTGCTCTAGTCACAAAATACTTTTTATCCCACTCCTAAAAGTGTACAAGGAAGACTCCTTGCTTTAATAAGTTGGAAATGGCTTCAATTTTTTTAGGATTCATAGAGACATGTAAAAGATGGGTGTTTGGATAGTCTTCTTATAATTCTTCTAGCTCTTCCCCATTTGGGATGCAACTGAGGTGGCTTGTTCCTACACTCTCCCTTCCTAGATTGACATTTTTATAGAATTAAAACTCCTAAAATAACATCAACCATCAAGAGATACATCTTCCTAACATTAATTTATTGACTATATATCATAATGACTCATGGTTAATGAAGACTTTAAACAGTGTTGAAAATAGATAATTCTAGAATTTTTTAAGTACAAACATAATGGCTAGTGCTTCCCATTCTATAGTTGTATAATTTTTTTCTATGTCTAATGATTTCTAACTAGAAAAGTATATAGGATGGTCAAGTGCACCATCTCTAGGTTTCATAAGTATAACACCAACTATGATGCTTGAAGCATCTACATGTATGCAAAAAGGCTTGTTCTAATTTGGAAAAAACTAGTATGGGCATAGAAACCAGTCATTGTTTCAAATCAATGAAAGTTTCTTGACATTTTGAGGTCCACACAAATTTTGCATTTTTTTGTAGTAAAGTTTATAGTGGAGATGAAATAGTTGTGTATCCTTTGATAAATTTTTGGTAGTAGCCTGTATGTCTAAGAAAAGAGTGCACTTTAGTGGAACTAATGGGTGGAGGCATACTTAGTATTATTATGATTTTTTATTGATCTACTAAAATACCTTTACTACATAATACATGTCCAATAAATACTACAAATGGTGTAAAAAATAAACATTTATTTAGATTCAAAGTAATGCATAGCCCTCAACATTGTTCCAATATTAAGCGTAACTTAGATAAATACTCTTTGAATATGGAGAAGACTACCCAATCATCAAGGTAAACTTCTAATAAATCATGAAATAAATCCTTGAATATTGTAAGCAGTATATGAGAGAATATTGTAGGTACATTCTTAAGGCCAAAATGCATGACCTTGTATACAAAAAAAACCCATTCTATTATAAATTTTTTTTTGGCTTGATCTTCTTATATGATTAGGATATGATGATATCTACTGAAACTATCTATGAAATAATATACATCATGGCTTGTAATAGACTCCAAAACTTCATCTGTGAATGGTATTGGAAATGGATAATTTATGAAAGCATCATTCAAAATGTGTTAATCCATACATACTTAAATTTATCCTATCTTCTTAGGCTAAACTACCATAGAGCTTACCCAATTGGATTTTTCTACTAGATAAATTATCCCTACATCTTATATTCTATCCAATTTCGCCTTTACTTTTAGATTCATATTTGGATTGATCTTATATGTATGCTTCTTGATCGATTGTGTGTAGTCCTTCAAATGAATGAAAATCTCACCAAGAGATGGGTTGACTCATTTAACTTCAAATAATTTGGTGGGAAAGACATCTTGGTAATCCCTCAAAAAATTTAGAGCTTCCAAAATTTTAGTTTCCATCCAATAATCACATATGCTTGCCAATTTTGGAAATCTTTGGTTCCAATGTTAGTGACATGATTCTTAATAGAATGTTGATAAATATTAAAATTTTCATCATCCATATATTCATGTATACTCCTTTGTCCTTCTTGTTTGGTAATTTATATGTTGTCCATCTTATCTTCCTCAGTCAGTGTTGCACTGATGTCTTTGAATAGTTCTATAACTCACTTAGGCTCAAATAAATCATTCAAATCTAGGTCACCATTAGAGTCTAAATATTCATTATCTTATACCTCATCTTGTATGAGGTGACATGGTTATGTCAAATCTTATATTTCATTCTTAGTAAATTTATACCTTTGTAATGCCTCATAAAGATCAGAGGCTACCTTTTTATTTATAGTTGATTCTATTGTAGTGCTCAAGTATTTTGTGTACCCATGGCATAAAAAATACTTGAATTTTTGTAGTTCATTATATACTAATGAATTTTCATCTTAAAAAAAAGGTCTATACAAGATCAATCTATACTTGGGCTCAATGCTTGGTATCCCTTTTGCATTCTTGGTGCATGTACCATGTTAATAGTAGTGGAGTAAGTGTATAGTGGCAGATGTGAACCCAATATTTTGGTGTGACATGTTCCTCATTATAGACTTCAACACACTTAAGTACATGAATTTTGAGGCATTCACCTTCTTGAAAGAATGTCTAATTGGTGCAGATGAACTAAAATAGTTGGAATTTACTAATCATGAGCTTGCAGGCATCATCCCATTAAAGATGGTCATTGTGATGAGTTACCCACCATGTTGTAGAAACTTCCTTTAGGAATAATTTAAAGCATTAAATCATTTATTGATTACCAAAACATGTACTTGCAAGCATAGGATGAAATCATTGATGTCCTCTATTGCATAGTACATAAGCAATTATCATGTGTGCATAAATACCATTCACATTGGTTGGAGTTCATGATTACCTCAGGGCTAGTTAAGGAGGTGGGAATCTAAGTCACTACTGATAGATGAAGTTGTTTCCCATGGTAAAGTTCATTCCCTTGTCATTTCTATATATTATTGCATGTGATCATCATATTGATACAACAAATCAACTTCTAACCAAGTTAGATATTTCACAAACATATAGGCACATTATTCAATGAAAAACTTATCTACCATCATCTATGTAGCTACTATTTTGGGCCTCCACTATTTCAATGTCTTAATTTATTAAGTAGTGATTTTACCTATGGTTTGGCTTGTTGGTACAATAATTTTCATTCATATGCATGCAGAGCTTTTGAATTCTTGTTAGTATTGATCTTAATCCAAATAATTTATTATAAAACATAGGGGGAGTCTAGTTTAGATGGAATTATGTAAGGATTGTGGACTTTGTTGAGAGGAATGACAAAAAAATTATCACTTTGATGTGACTCAAGCTATTTGTGCACTGTATTGATAATCATTTGTCCATCATATGACCAAATTTCTCTTATCAGCATAGGGTAGTGCATTATTACAGTCTTCATGTCTATGACCTCTGAGATACCTTGTAGAGAAAAGTATGCAACTTTAATTTCAACATCCTCAAATCTACCAATAGGCTCAACTTCTTCATAATAAATTAAGCTCAAAGATACTTGGTTGTAGTTGAGAACTGCTCATCCAATATCTTCCCATGTAGATCTAGGAATTATATTAACTATGTTATTGAAATCAAAGACAACATTTGGTCTCTCATAACTAACAAACTCAATATCAGTCCATGCATCAACATCCCATCGTTTATTTGTCTTGACATACCAAACCAATTTTTCTATCTTTTTTTGACCATGTTGTGCACATTCCAAGAGATTATGTAGTAGATTCATGATGTTCTATGATATATCTTCATTGCATAGTGTACTCAAAAGTTTTAGGAGATTTGTGAGTGCAATGAAAACTCTATATTATCATATAATGCACACAATTTGGTCTTATATTTGTTTATTATTTACTATAACATTGCCATTAGTAGTTACCTAATGTTGAATGTTCTTCAACAACTGCAAAACTTCATGCATGAGATTTTTTTTGTAGCTAGATTTAAATATTTATCCTATTTAACTTTTATAATGCCTTGATATTGAAGCATTTCTAGTGGAGGTTGCCCTTTTTATTCATGATATTGTCATGTGACAACATTTATAAAATGCATTTTATTTAGGCTCTGCACTCTCCATATTTACATTTTGGATGGACTTATCTATAGAATAGGAAAATATTTTGTGTCATGCAAATCATAAACTCTACAGTATGCATAATAAAATTGTATTTGTAGATTCATTAGAAAATTTTGTTGGACATGATTGTATTCGCCACATAGATAACATTACAGAAGAGTCCTTTAATAGTTATTACTTCTACTACTTTGGTATCCTCCTCTGTAACCGCCTTAACCTCCTCTTCTATTAGACTGATATCCCCCTTGATATCCTCCTTGTTACAATGAGAAGTTCCAATGATAGTACTATTTATTATTTTATCCCATGTTGAATTGTTGTTGTGCAACTGGAGGGGTTTAATTTGTTTATTTGTGCTACATTATGGGTGAGCTCCAAGGTGTTGCATATTAATACTGAGGGGGTGGAGGTGTCAAACTTGGTAAAGAAGAAGTCCATCTAGCTAGATTCTGAGGTTGATACTATGGTGAAATCAAAATCCATTGTGGACCTATTTGCATTACATAACTCTTATTAACTTTTGGGCCTAGGCTTATGTGCTTCATCAAGGATATTTACTAAATTGTGATGGCAAATACATTTTTGGTGATGCCCTATTTGATCTTCTACAAAGATATATAGTTCTTCTCATCATGGTTAGTCAACTTATAGAAATTATAATATAGATTCTATGTAATTTTGATATATTGTTGTAGAAGATGGAATTGTGTTATGGCATGCCCTACTACATGATAGAATTCATAAAATTTTATCTTGACTTTAGGATAATCATTTCAGTGGTGTCCTTATTTTTTGCACTCTATGCACCATAGATTAAATTTAGGCTTATCCACCTCATGGTATTACTCCATTATTTTCATGAAAATATATAGTGTGTTTTCAATTTTAGAATTAGCAATATGAGTTTCTCCATAATCCTCAATTCGTTTTGTGTGTAGTGTAACAACTACTACTTCTATCTCATATTAATTTTTCATAGTGGAAAACTAAATCCTATTTCATAGTACTTCAATGAACCATGTTTCTTTTTATTTATCTATCAAAGTGAATTCTACATTATTCATTACATCAAACAATTTGTGACTATAGTCATAGACTAACTCTCTAGACTTTTTCCTTATCTCCTTTAGGTCCTATTTTGTTTAGCTAATCCATTTCTTAATCTTAAATTTTATAAAAAGATAATCATGATTTTTTTTAAAAATTGTTTGCTAAAGGTCTATTTTGTATATGAAATACATTGTTATCCTAGCTATATCCCCTACTAATTCACACTTGTGTAAATTTTCTTCAATGATGCCCTTAACTTGACATTTCATTTTTCAAGTTAGTAGGTACTATTTAGGGTCCATAAACCCATCATAGATGGATAATTTTAAGAATACTCATAACTAATTCAACATATTGACTGGTATGAATGGATTATTTTATGTAATTTATATTTAAGGCATTTGTGTTTTGAGTGATCCTACTTGCGTACTATTATATGCACCAGAAGAATTATCATGCACACTTTTCTTGTCTATGATTTCTTCTTGTTTTTGTTTAAATTAAACTAATCATATGGCCTTAAAAGCCTTTTTAATGGATTCTGTGTGAATTTTTGTACCCCAATGGTTCACGTTCTCTAAAAATGGTCTTTCTAGAATTTTATTCTCCTAATCACTAGGTTGAAAAATTCTACTAGAATATAAAATATCAAGTTATGGGTATGCATATACTTATAATGAATAATTATTTTTAGTGACTTCTTCCTCTATTGTGATTAAAATTATGCTTAACTTGTTATTAATTAATTCTTCTTCTTTTGATAATACCCTTTATTTTAGTCACACACTACTTCTATCTCATATCTATTCTACTCCTACACTACTCTCATCTTCCTCTTTGCACATCTCATCTTCATCTCATTCTTCATCCCCTCATTCTATTTGTTAGAATCCATCATCATCCTCTTTATTCATCCTATGATCATTATATCAATCATCAAATATATTCACTATTTCATCATCTAATCTACTATTACTATGACATCTACTCATAACTACTTGGGTATTCTTCTTTTTATTCCATCTATTTTGTTGTCATAGTTCCCATTCTAAATCTAGATTTTTCTTCTAACTCTTTTTCCTTGCATCTCCATTCTTATATATAAGTTAAATATACACTTACTAATTTATCCATCACTCAACATCATACACACACATACCCATACACCTGAAGCGAGTACTCTATATCGGCTAGAGTAGGCACTATGACCTTATCCACAACTAACATCTTCAAAAGTGAGATGTTGTCACTGAAAAAATTTCCTCTAATTCCTCAAATAAAATGATCCTGCATAAATTTGAATGGTATATACCCCTATACAAAATTTTTTTTATGTATCCACCTATGGTAGTGGTGACCTAATATTCCATTGCTCTCATCCAATCAATTTCCAATTTTAACAACTAGTTTATCTTCTCTTCGATCAAGGTAATAGTTTCCTTCATTCTAGGATTGAAGCAATAGTATTCCAATCTTGTCAATAATTAGTTAGTATATTTTAGGTAGATCACAATATAAAATTTCATATATTTCTCCATATATATTCTTTTAAATGATTTCACTTGTGATAAAACTAGTCCATTTATATTCTTTTCTTATGGAGTGTCATACTTTCTAGTCTAACCATGTTTCAATGTCTCACTATCATGATAACCATCTTAGCATAGTTTCCTCTATAAGGAGTGTTTCCACACTCATTGTACCATTTTTAATAGAGGTTCTTGATGCAATGGAACATGATAAGGATGAGGATAGATAAATTTTTTTATGATATGTAGGATGGTATAGAGAATTCATAATTAACATAAGCATGATATAGATCAGTTATTTTACAATAGATAGGAACTAAGATTAATCTAGAGATTTCTTAAGGTTTATTGAGAATTTATATTACTTTAGATAATATTAAACCAAACATTAAAGATGATAACATAGATAATAAATAACATAAGAAATATGATAGGGAACCATAACCAAAGAGTCTATATTGATCTCAGCAAAGGTTCATCTTCTTATTCATTCAAACATACATATTTATAGTCATTATAATTCCTGACTATTCATATTTTTATCATACATTGGTGTCAAAGAGAGGAGACTATTCTTCTTCTATCCCTTTCAAAATTGTGGAGGATAGGATAAAATATATATATCCAATAATTTCATACATAATGCACAAATATTTGAAGAATATCCTACACATCTTTACTTATCTATATTTCTTCTCCCAATAATATGGTAGTGGTTGAAGGCCCAAGGTCTTGATGGGTTTTTTTGGATTATGTATTTGATATTATCTTACCACCTCTTTTTTAAATATTTTGAATGCTACACAAAATTAAACATAGTCAAGTTCTCCATGATGAGAGGTATTATGGATTCTATACCAATTAGGCAGAGTTTTCTCTATTATATTAATTTTTAAAGGCTTAATGGACTAATCTACATTATTTTTAGGCCTATTGAATGGTCTATTATATCTTTGGAATCCTAAATTTTGATTATTATTTTGGCCATTAGTGTTTTCTATCTTTCTTTGCATGGCAAAGAAGTCATTACTTAACTTCTAAACCATCTTTTGTATAACATATATCTCTACTTTGGTAGAGTTAGTGCCTTAGAGAACAAAAGTAGAGGATGCAACCAAATTTTGATTTATTGGTAACCATTTCCTTGTGCATGTTTATTTAAAAAACTATAATTTGGATGTGTTTTCTATGTCATAAGAGGCAACATGTATATGTGATTATGATTAAATGTAAGGATATTCTAATTCACATGTGGATCTAGATTAAATACTAGGAGACCATTATTAACACTAGGTGTGAAAAGAACCTAAGGATTAAGTTGATTATAAATGTTGATGGCCTCTTCAGAAGCTAATCCTAAAGTGTTGATAGCAGTATCCCTTTATAACAAGACTATAATAATCAGATCTAGAGTATTTTTGTACATTTATAATACTAATACTTCTTCTAGTTTATATGATAGGATCAACTAGGTGTACATATTATAAAATATTGCATTAAAGGCCTAGATTGTCTCATTGGGCTCCCTCTTCAGGCTACTAAAGTGTTAGAATATTAAACTAGGGCTCGTGTTTAGCTAAATTATGTAAGAAAAGTAGATTGACATGTGTTCTAATACGTGATGGAATTCTTCTAAAGATTAAGATACAAATCATAATTAGCATCCATTAATGTAAAATGGATAATCCTACATGTAACATCTTTATTAATAATATTCACTAATCTCAAAGTAGATTTTAAAGACTTGATGTGTTCTTCTGCCATTCTTCCTCCTAACAGAGAGAAGGATGGTAGATATTTTTTAGGATTCCTAGGTAGGTCATGCACATCCCCTAGGATGGAAATAGAAAATGCAATAATCCAAGGTGGTCAAGACATGGGATGATTAATAAGGGGAGTTTTCCTTACAAGAGAAGGTGTTTTGGGTCTGTTATAGACATGGGTAGTTGGTATAAATCTAGGCCTCCTATGATTTAATAGGGGTGAGACTAGAAGAATAGCCTAAGAACTAAATCTGGTCCCTCATGACTCCA